>JAHLSL010000047.1:4046663-4085308 GCA_025920805.1 Petroica traversi
GTTTGGTTTGGTTTGGTTTGGTTTGGTTTGGTTTGGTTTGGTTTGGTTGCTTGTTTGTTTGTGTCTCTCTGTGTTGGAGGGGAGTTAATATCCCAGCTGAACTTGGGATTTCGAAACATGCCCACAGCGCCAGCATCAAAAATAGCCCAGTGTGAGCAGAGAGTCTCTTGGTATGGACCTTTCAACACCTCACAAACCAGATTTTGCTGTTTTCAGCTCTGTTCAAAATCACTGTGGTGAAAAGCAACCATTGAAACCACTCCAGAATTTGTTTAGTCCTTGTTTCCAGCCAAGGGGCTATTTCAGCTCCTGGAGGTAGACATTCCTGGGTTTGTACACACCCAGTGCAGCCACATTCCTGCTCAATTCAAGTCTCTGGATGCTAAAACAGAGTGGCCAATAGAATAACTAAGGAGAAATAAGTGTAAATTGTTGATTTTCATACAGATTGTGATAGTTCTGGCTTGTGACAGACATGTTTTGTTTGCCATTGGTGTGAAAAAAAATTATGCCTCTTAAGTTTTTATCTGCAGCAGAGCTGGAGAGGGTAAGAAAAAGAAAGGATTTTCCTAACTCACATTCTGCTTCCAAGTTGCTATACATACTCTGGATTTCAAAATTTAGCTTTTTTTCCTCATATTTTTCTGTAATTAAGTGTGGGCAGCAGTTTGAGGGAGGGGATTCTGCCCCTCTGCCCCTGCTCAGGTGTGACCCCACCTGGAGAGCTGCCTCAGCTCTGGGGCCCAGCACAGAAGGGACCTGGAGCTGCTGGAGAGAGGCCAGAGGAGGCATCAGGATGATCAGAGGGATGGAGCAGCTCTCTGGGAGGAAGGATGGGAGAGTTGGGTGTGTTCACCTGGAGAAGAGAAGCTTTAGGGTGACCTCATTTGGGGTGGCCTTCCAGTGCATGAAGGAGCTACAAGGAAGATGCAGAGAGACTCTTTATAAGGGATGGAGGGACAGGACAAGGGGGAATGGCTTCAAACTGACAGAAAGCAGGGTTAGATGCTTTCTGGGATACTGGGAAAGAATTGGTCCTGGGAAGGTGGAGAGGCCCTGGCACAGGGTGCCCAGAGAAGCTGTGGCTGCCCCTGGATCCCTGGAAGTGTCCAAGGCCAGGTTGAATGGGGCTTGGAGAAGCCTGGAATGGTGGAGTTGTCCCTGCCAATGGGAGGGTGTTTGGATTAGATGATCCTTGAAAGGTTCCTTCTAACTCTGTGATTTATGAATGTAACTTTATAAAATTATTTGGGCTTTTTTCTAAGATTTGCTTCAGTCTGACACCTCTCCTCAAGCAGGTCCTCTAGGGCAGACCAGCTGCTCAAAATGCCACCTTGCTTTTACTTCATTCTTGGCAACCTTCAGCCCAGGGACAGCAATTCTCAAGGAAAGATCTGAGGGGAGCTGAAGGAGGTTCTTGTGCAAACATGTTGTGTCTGCTGTTTCAGGTGAAGGGCTATGAGGAAGGAAGCATCTTCCTTGTCTGCACGGAGATTGTGTCCTTTGCTTCTCTTTTGCTGGCAAAAGAGGGACTGATGCTTTGAATGCTTCATCTTTTTGCCTGCAGAATGTATTTCTCTTGCCATGAACAAGTGCCAATTCATAAATGTATAAGAAACATTACTTTGGTTTTATCTCATGTGCCAGTAATTGTGTTTCACTCATGAAAATAAACCATAATTTTCTTTCTCTTTTCTGTTTGTATATGATGAGAAATGAAGTGCTTGTTTAGAGGAATGAAAGGTCTGTTAGCATCCCTGAAATTTGAATCTCAGCTGTATCAAAAGACCCCCTTGACTGTGAAGGCATCCAGAATTCGAAAGATTCCTTGGCAGTTCTGTTCTTTCACTCTCTGTAGGGCATAGATGAAGGTGGAACCTGGCAGGAGCACCAGGAGGAAGACAAAAAGGAACATCCTGGTTCAGTCTGGGAACTTTTGTTGATCCTTCCTGTGAAGAGCAGAAGCCCTTAGGAAGGAAGGGGAGATGTGTGGCAAAGAAGATAGATTAAATTATTTCAGAATTAAAGAAAGGAGAAAATGAACTTTGCAAGGAAGGAGGAGTAGTATGGATCATCCTAAGGGAAGAACTGCATTGGAGAACAAGGAACTGTTCCATGGGGAACAGGAAGTCAAATAATCCAGTAAGAGAGCAGGTTCTGTATGAAAGCAATAGGGGATGAGAAGAAAAAAATGGTTCTGTTTATTTAGGAAATGGGACACGGAGAAATCAGAGAGCACAGCAAAGACCAAACCAAAGGAACAAGCAGAGGGAGATCTCAAGTCAACATCAGCTCCTGTGTGGTGAATTCAAGTACAAGGGTAGTCATTGCTGTGTGTTCTTCAGCAGATGTGTGCTGAGGAGGGAGGAGAGCAGTTCTCAGCAGTTCTATTACATTAATGCTATTGTGTGCTCTTCAGAGATGATTTATAAGGGTGTATCACCTGCTCCTCCATGCTGAAGAGCCAATTTTGAAGGTTCTTTCCTATATCCTTGGCCTGTATTTTGGTCCCCATATGCTCCCCTTCTTACTGATGAACTAAGGGAATTGGAAAGCAGACCATATTCTCTATCTGAGGACATTATTAACTGAATGGAGAGAGTTCAGGGCACTAAACCCCCACAAACACAGGATAAATTTAGTGAATAGTACAGATAAAAAAGAGATGACAGGACCAGGCCTAAAGGTGGGGATTTATTTAAAAGGTCATTTGCATTTTGAGATTAACTCAATATTAAAAAAAAAAAGATAAACACAAAAACCTGAAGAATCCAAAAGGACATTATTTTTGTTTAAATTAGTACTGTGAATCCAGCTGAGCAAGGTTTTTTTTTTTTACTACCTATCTAAAAATAAATACACAAATCCTGTGCCCTTGCAACACTCTTCTCAGGATATTATCAAAGCTTCTCCAGATAGAATCCTCCATTCTGGATGTCAGGCATCCTTTTTTTGATCTTTGTTTGACTTAATATTTGCCTATTTCATTCTGCTGCTGCTTCCTGTCCTCAGCTCACCATCCAGGCCAGTCTCTCCTAGCCGTTGATATTTGCTGTTCCACCCCCGTGTGTGCTATCCTCAAACTTTGTCACTGTTCCTTTGGTTTTCCAGCCCCAAGTCCCTGATGATAACACAGAGACAACACCCCAGCTCTGTAGAGTCTCATGGTGATTCCTCCTGATGAGAACGGCCTGATGGTTGTCCAAGCCATCTGCTTGATGGGGATGGGGATAATTTGTTTTCTAATTAGTCCCAGTGACTCACTCAGAAAGAAGTTGCCTGCATGTCCTTGTCTGTTTGGAGCGGGACCCTGCTTTGTGTTTGCACTGGAGATCTTCACAAGGCTCTGTGAACATTATTTATATTCTTCAGAGCTCACTTCAGAAAAAAAATGAACACTCTGTGTCTAAAAATTGGAGAGGGCCTGTTTTTTCATTTCCTGTCTCCATGCAAATCCAGGAACTTTCTAAGTAACTGCTTGTTGAATACCCTAAGCATTTTCTTTTCTCAGTGCTTGCATAATAGTGTAGAACACCAAATGTGAAGTTTCTTTCCCCCTTTTCTCTTTGTCTTTTTTCTCCCCCATTTTGTACATGCTGTGTTCCTACCACATGGATCATTCATGTGTTGCTGCAGTGAAGAACATGGAAATAACATGAAAGGTGTTTATAGGCTTTGTTCCTATTTCCTGGCAGGCTGTTCTGAATCAGGATGATAATGAATGATGCTCTGGATTAATAATGTAGGGGGGAAACTTTGCTACTGCTGAAGCCAAGGGAAGTAGTTCCATTGACCTTTCAGCGCCAGGATTTCACTTTAAGGATTGAATTGAAACTGAATCTTGGTGTGGAGACTTGGGAAATGGCTTTTAGGATTATATCTGACTGCCTAGAGTGTGTCTGCTGTGCCAATAGGCAGGGGAAAGATATCCTTGGTGCCAGCGGTGTTTTCCAGTGCATTGTCTCCAGTTTTCAGTACTTTGTCCTCTAGGATCCATGTGGGTGTGTGTCTTGTCACTCATTAAATAGTTATATATATTTATATCTCCTACAGAAATGATCTTCACGTGTATGCACATCCACCTTAGCAAATGCTGAAGCTTTTCAGCTCTCAAAGGTATTTGTCTGCCTGGTGAGTTGTGTTGTTGGAAGTAGGAGTTGCTGATGCGCTACTTAAAATATATTTAAACTTGTACAAAGACGATTATATAAAAGATACTGCTGGAGATGAGAACAAATTCTTTCGGAAGTAATTTTGAGCTAGTAATTGATGGAGAGCTGGCTTCAATAGCTTTCTTTTTGTGTTTAGAGTTCAAAAGGAGATAGTGTCATCTCTTTATCAGGTGTTGCAAGCAACTAAATACTTTGTTTAAATATTTTGTTAAGCAAATTTTAAACAGATATCTTCCATCAACTAACTGATTAGAATATCAAACATGCACCCTGTTTCCAAGAGTCCCAAAATATCCATAAACTAAATTTTGGAGATGTAAGTTTTCTTTTCTCTATATAACTATGATGAATCTGGAAGATTTGGTGCTGAGCTGGTGATCTGACCATGAAAAAGGTGGAACTTTGCTTTGCTCATGCTAAAATTAAAATTATAATATTCCCTTCTATTTTTTCTTTGCCGCGTTTGGTCATTTCTGCTTTATTGCGTCTGTGCACATTGCAATTTTGGTACTCCAAGACATCCCCAGGCATATTTTATTCTGGGAAGATAAAAATGAAGCTCTTGGCCAGTCCCTGGGACTTTACAGTTGAGGTGACTTTGTCCTGGCACTGGCAGGTTGAAGAAATTTGGAAAGAAAAGAGTGGGGGAATAGAAAGTGTAAGGAAAATGTATTGACAACATTAGCAAATAAATCAAGCACAGATGTAGGAGTTTCTAAATCTGCTCATTAAATATTTACATTTTTCATTCTCAAAAATGGAAAATATGTTGACATCTCAATTTATCTTTTTGAACAAACTGTCATATCTGGCGTGGTATAAAATTTATAACAAAGAATAAACTGGTCTTGAAAAGTCAATTATGTATCTTGAAGAAGTGAAAATGACACTGAAAAAAAAGTGTCTTTGGAGTCTGGTTTGGCTGGGCTTTATACCTTGACCATTATATTTATACAGGATGATGACAGTTTGTGTTAGAACACAAGAAACATTCCTGAAACTGATTTCTGTAGAGTTCTTCATTGGCATTTTCTGCTATATAACTCTAGTGGGCCAAAGGATAGGTGTGATCAGCCAGGAAAGCATGAAGGCCTGGGTTGTTTTCCTCTGAATAAGGAAGTGGATTGCAGGAGGCTTTGGTTTGCAATTAGAAGATTACATTTCTTTTTTTTTCCAATAGAAAAAGACAACTGTTCAGATTGTTAAATGCACATAAAGTCACACTAATAAATTGTTCTATACTTGAAAAGGAAAAAAGATAATTATTTAGACTGTCTGTTTTTGTCTTTTAAAATAATTCCTCACAGAATCACAGTAACCAGACCTCTTCTTCAGCCAGGACTTCTGTGTCTGACACCGGATTTCTTTTCCAAATGCATTGGAAAAATAAAATCAGTCAATGTAGAAAAAAAATGTAGTCACTATCACTGGAATTTTTGATCTTGGGTGGAAGTTGAGGGAATGATGTCTCTGAAGGCAGTTCTTGTGTCTTGCTACTCCTTCCTTACCTGAGGTTGGAAGAGGGCTCTTGTCTTATTGCAGGGATTTTGGCACATGGGAAGTGCATCTATTCCAGTGGGATGATGTTTCTAATCAGATTGGTTCTGTATTAACAGTTTCTAAATTGCATTTCTTTTTATTTCATGGGCTGGAGCCACAAAGTTTGTGTGAGCTGACATGAGATGTGAGGAGGCAGCAGAGCACTTTGCCCTTTGTGAGTCTCTGGTGTTACATCTCTTACAGGCTTTATAAACCCCAGGATTCAGAAAGGAGATCAATCTGATATTCACTCCATTTCCACATGCCACTTGGCTCTTCATGCAACAATGTCACATTTATATTGATTCCAGTATCGACTGACTGAAAAACCAGGACAATCGGAGTTGCATCAGGCTCATGCAGGAGATGGGATTATAACACAGAAACATATTCCTAAAGAACCAAAATGTTTACAAGGAAAATGTGTGCTGTGCAGTAGAGAATACTTTTGGACACTTACCTCTGTGTATGTGTATTAATGACCCAGTGATGGTCACAGCTTCTGCAAATCAGTGAGTAAAAGTAGATAATTAAAATTATTGCCTCTGCAGAGAAAAGCCACAGGCTCAGCTGTAAAGAACTTCATCCACAGACAGGGGCTCAGCTGCGTATTTTGAAGTGAAAGAACTGGAAGAGGCAAGCCAAGAGCAAGGAGAAAGGGGAAAGCAACCGGAACTCTCAGAAAACAGAAAGAGGGATGAGGATCCTGTGGTGAGGGCTGTGTGGTTGCTTTTTCCCCCTTTCCAGTTTGATCTGCTGTAGTTGGGATGGTCTTTCATAAGGACACTCAACTCTTGCTATTGCAAATGACTAGGTAGACAGAGACTGAAGCATCTGACATTTTTGAAACTGAGAGTTTTGTTTGTTGAGCTATGAAAGGTAAGAGCTTGAAAGGAAAATGAGATGGACAGTATGGGAAGGCTGGAAAAACAAAAGTAGCTGCAATGAAGGCTTTTTAAACCTTCTGCAAGAGAAAATTGCCTGCAAACAAGATGTAAATAGGCAGGAACATTGTCAACAAAAGAGAAAAATGCCTCTGGACAAGATTTTGATGGGAAGGATGAGAATTCACTAGAAATGTATAAATTAAGAGCTAAGAACATTTCTCAAGTAAAAGAAGTTGTATTTTCGGGACAGCTGGTCAATTTAAGATGGAGATGCTCTAGCTGGACATGCTACCCCAGATATACACCAAAGCCTAGATTTAAAGTATTAAAAATATTCACTCATGAAGTTGTATAAGAGAATATAGCTCCTTTCAGGGCAATGTAGTGGGTGGAAATCACCAGGATGAGCTGGATCATGTGGCCCTTATGCTGAGTTGGACCAGACAGAAGCATAGCATTAAGGGCAGGGATTTCAGAGGTGCACGAATTATCTGAATCACTGATTTGCCCATGTGTAAGGGAAGATGCAGAGTGGATATGTCCAGAAGGTGTTAGTAAGGGGTCAGCTCATTTTCTGAGGAGGCTTGAGAGGAAGGAGCCAAGCAGAAATGTCTCTTGATGTCAGAATCTTGGCTTGTTCCCAAGAGAGGAGAAGGATGGAGGGCACTGTGGATTAATAGAGTGGAGAATACTCCCCTCAGGTCCTTGATTTCCTCAGTTCCTTACCCTGGAGCACAGAGCAGGAGTGGGGGGGGGTGAGGGCAGTGAACATGGATGTGTTTTGTGGAGATGGGATGGACAAGGGGATAAACACTGCCTGTTGCTCTGTGGTCATGAGGAAACGATGGCTCCTGACACAGGGATTAGAACAGGCAGGAACTGATGAGTCAGATTCAAAAGTGTGGCTTCAGCAAATGCAGAGCATAAAGATTCATTATCTGTCCTGCTGATTCTGGCACACATTTGGCTGACTCGTTCAGCCCCACTAATACAGACTTCACCTGTCCTCCCACACACCTGGGCAGGATTTTTTTGCTCCCTGAGTGTTGTCACTTGCTGGCCCAAAGCCCTGCTCTGTGGAGACAGGCTGTGTGTCACCTCTGAGAGGAACATCTTCAGTCAATGACAGCTCTGGGTCACATGGCTCTAAAGCAGTAATAACCACATAACTTCAACTTGCGCAGGTCTGAAATGTCTCAGCCTGGGATCTGGCTGCTTTGTATCTGCACAGAAATTACTACTTGGAAGGAAAATACTAATTTATCAAGCACTGAAGAACATGCAAAGAGAATGAAATAAGCTCACCTCTTCTTGTTTTCAGGCTTAGACTTAATGATGACACTGAGATTCCTGACCTTTTAACTGAGAGTAGTTATAATAGATATAGCAAATGAAAAATTTTAATGTTTAGATGAGTAAAAACAGTTATTTTTTTCATTAAATTGGGAACTGCTCTCAGGAAATCTGTACCTTGTTGGCACACTACTGCTTGGGCTCACTTTCTTTCATGAAAAAAGATTTCCATCATGATTTTAAAAGGGATTTTGCCAGGTTTTTAAGAAGAAAATGGGATCTCAAGCCAGGACTGCATGTTACACCCTTACAAGAATTGATCATCCCTACAGCACCATCCCTCTCTAATGAGGGAAACAGAGAAAGCAGCATTAAAAAGTGATTTAGAAATACAAAATTCTTACAGCTTCTGGAGAGATGAATATCCATTTCAGCACAGGGGTGACTCTGTGTTGGCTCAGCTAATGATGAGAATGGTTGGAATGGGGACCTATTGCATCTGAAACTGTGCTGAGGTGAAGAGGAGAACCTAAAATTCACAGATATTAACAAAACAGTGAGAAAATGGTATCCCAGGGAGTGGGCCCTGCCAGGGAAAGGAGAAGCTGCCTTGATTACATCACTGTTCCCCTAAATCCTTGTCCTAAGGAACATTTTGTTCTATGTCGGTGAGGAGAGGCACGATGGAAGGAGAAGTGCATTTCTGGAGGATTCTTTGTCATGCTTTGTTTTTCTTGAGCAATAACTTAGAGTCCTTGAAACTCATCATAAGCCTGGCTGATTTTCAAGTAGATTTTTCCAAAGGCTGTAAATTCTAGTGATTTCATAGGAACATCCAAGCCAGCTCTACGGGAGTTACAGGCAGAGGAGTCTAACAAGACATATTTTTTTCCTTATTGGCTTTCTCAGGAGAATGAATTGGTTTAGTGACATTTTCCAGTCTTCTTTCATCTTTGTCTCAGGAATGGATTGGATATTCCTTCCTCAGTAGGTTTTCCTGGAGTGCATTTCCAGTCCTCACCGACCATTTCCCTGCCTCACCTACGGCTGGTGAGTTTTAATGGGGGAGCTGAAAGGGTGAATGCAGAATATTGAAAAGGTCAGAACAACCCTACAGAGCCCTGTGGTTCAGGCATGAGGTGGGGATTAACATTCAGATACCTTGCACTGCAGCAAAAACTGAAACATGGGATGAAAACAGCCCCTCCACATGACAAGGATTGCAAGTGGGGAAGGGGAATAAACTCCTGGCCTGTTCCTGTAGCTGTTTCCATGTTTTAATAACTTTGTGCTTGTCTTATATGACAAGATCCTATTGACTCGTAGCTAGTAACTTTTATTTTGCTATTTAATATCCGAATTCTACTCTCAGAGCCTAAAATCAAACTGTAAATTGAGATAATTGAGTTGGGGTTTTCAGTGGCTTGTTTTTCAAATTGCTGACTGTAACAGAAAAATAAACTCTGAACTTCATATTTCTAACAACTACTCAGCCTTTGTTTTTCTTCTCTTTCCCTTGATCTACAGAAAAACATGGAGAATTATTTTGGTGAGGTCGCTTTTGATATGCCTAGCCTTCAAAAATGAGAAAAGCTTCCATTTCAAAATTTCTAACTGAAACTATTTTTGGGACATGCTTGAAACTGGAAAACTAAAATATTTTGCTAATCTCAGATTTTTTAAGGGTTTGGTTTTTTGGGTTTTTTTCTTAATATATAATATTCCCAATTACTTTTGAACCACCTGAAACTGCTTTTTTTGGGGACTGAGGCTTGTTCTGGACTATGTCTTTGTTTGAGCCTGGGCTTTGTGAAGTCCAGAAAATATCAGGTGTTTATTGTGTCCAGGTAGCCTTGGGCACATGAAGTCCCCCGATGGGAAAAAAAACCCCAGTGAAATGTTGAGCCTCATGAGAATAATTCCTCATGTTCCAGCTCCTCCAAGTCATTGTTTGCTTAAGTCTGTAACAGTCACTGCCATGGTTGATGTGTATTTTATTTTAAAAACCCAAACTGTTTTACCATGTCTGACTTTGTCAGTGCAAGTTTAATTAAAGCCTTCCACCAGGTGGAATCGTGATCAGCCATGTGATCCCTTTCCATTCACTGGAATTTCTCAATTCATTCCTTCCAAGAGGGATGGAATTCCCCAGGGTTTTGATCTGTGGTAAGGCCATGGATGTGGCAGGAACACAAGTGGAAGGGTTTTCCACCAAGCTTTCTTAGCAAGTGAAATGTTAATTTTCAATGGAGTGCTCTGCAGAGCCTTGGGAGGCATGTCATGGCTCATCTGCAGCTCTCTCAAATCCTTAGTTTAAACCTCTCCGAGGCTGGGCTTTGTCTTAGTGTTTGCAAGTGACAGCTTGCAAAGCTGGGGAGCAGAATGAGCTGTTGTTTGTGATAAATAGGAAACATTATTTATATATAGGAAGGAGTAAAGATGACAACTAGAACACCATGAAGAAATACAAGAAAGGCACTTTTAATAAACAAACATTGGATTAACTTGTTCCAACTGAATGAAGTAAAACAGGAAGGAGGTGCTGCTTTTCTGTGGGAGCAAAGATCCTGTCTCTCCTCCTATACCTGAACTCTTAAAACACAACCAGCTTAGGTCACAAATCCCTGGATTTAGGCATTCTCACTGAGCAAATATGACAGCCCAAGGCTTTCTGTGCATGCTAGGTCAGTGAAGCAGGATTTTGCAGAGAACAGGGGGGTCGTGTTGTTCTCTGCTTGTGCCTTGAGAATCAGCAGAATCCCAGCAGAACCCCAGAGTTTGGGGTGGAAGGGATTTTAAAGCCCATTCCATTCCAACCCTCTGCCATGGACAGGGACATATTCCACTGTCCCAGGCTTCTCCAAGCCCCAGGCAGCCTGGCTTTGGGTACTTCCAGGGATCCAGAGGCTGCCACAACTCCTCTGGGCACCCTGTGCCAGGGCCTCCCCACCCTCTCTCAGAGTTTGGCAAGTGGCTCTGTGGAGCTTTTTTTTAAACCACAAAGCCCAAGGGCTCTCCCCAGAGCTGCTCTGTCTGCTCATCCCCAGTCTGGATTGATCCGAGGGCAACCCCATTTCTTGGTGTTGTTAAACCTCCCGAGATTCCCACTGCTTCAGCTTGTCCAAGTTCCTTTGGAAGGCCTCATCCCTCAGGGGTGTCACTCTACCTGCAGCTTGGTGTCTCCTGCAAACCTGAAGAGATATCTGAATCTGTTAATGAAGTTATTAAACTGGTCCCAGTACAGACCCCTGAGGGCCTTCACTGATCACTGATGTTTGACAGGTCTCTGAGCCAATGACCATGACCCTCTGGCATGTAACAAAATGCTGTCATATCTCACAGGGAAAGCAGCGTTAGGAATGTCAGCAAAGATAGCTAAAATAAAAGTGTTGATCTGAGACTCATAACAAAACCTCTTATCCCTGCAGCATCTTTTCGGTTAACAGTGTTTAGTGTTTTAAGGTCACCAAATTTAAATCACAGCAGATATTCAGTTTGCATCTTTTAATTGGCTATCTTGATTTATGATCTGGGTGGAGAACCCTGACTTCCATTTCATAGTATAATGATGAGATCTGCCCTAAAATATTGCCATTAAATTACCTTTTAAGTACTCATTGAAACCTGTCCAACTTGGGCATTACCATTATAACAAAGAATTGGTTTAATTACTGTAACAGTGAAAATTCTTAAGTAGCTGTAGCAGCAATTATTTTTTCTTTATTGGAAAGTTCTCTGTTCTGTGCTATTATTAACTTTTTTCTATGATGAAAATTATGCAAATTGGGATTTTTAGTTAAGTTCTTCAATATGTTTGTGTCAAGGTAAAGATTTTATAAGCATTTAATTGATTTTGATTGACTTGCCAGTATAAAGAGGAGCATAACTAAGAGGAGCTGGTGAGCATGCCTGAGAGTACAGAAACTAAGAGGGTGTTATGTGAAACTGTTTAATCTTGGACATCATTCACCTGCTTTTTGAAAACAATCCTGAGAATGAGCACATATGAAAAATTTTAGAGGATATGTGTTAATTAGAGATAAGACTTCTGTTTGAGTTTGTGTCACTAATGAATGGCACACAATATTTATTCTGCTTCTGGAACATTTTGTTCTCTTAGAAAGAAATTACCTCAGAAATGTAAATTGTAGATAATAGATCATCAGTTATCTCCCAATAAGACTTATCAGCACCACCTGTCATTGGTTTCACCATCTCACCTGGTTTAAATCTCTCCTCTACCTCCCTTCCCTTATAAAACCACAGTGGGGTTCTATTGATTTTTCTTTTTTTTCTTTTTGGTTTTCATCTTTCTGAACCATTGACATGAGGAATTCTGATCCCTATCCTGAGATCACTGCTGTGTGTTTTACTGCACCCATATTGTTTGTTTTATCTGATCCTGCCCCACACATTTCACACTGTCACTTCTATGTCTTCTTTTTATAAGTAGCTCGTTTGGGAGTGTGAATTTCTGTCCTACAACATCCTTTTTCTATGTCATTCCCCCTTTAAAACCTGTCTCTGATGTCTACAATCCAGTGTTACCCAGTCTTGACACTGGGCTGGATAAACTGGGACCAGTTTGAACATGAGGAGCACTAAAAATATTCATATTTATTGTCTCTTTCCTACATAGGTCTCTCTCCTCCTTTAATTTGTTTACAGACTTGTCATAACTGTGGATTTTGATTTCAAAACCCCTCAGTCTATTTCTTTGTTTTTACAGCACCTTCTGTTGTACTATTTGTGGTTTTTAATAGAAACTCTGCACCGGATATTGTAACTGTTGGGATGTTGAGTCTTGAATTTTGAGCCAGACAGGTAAACTCTGCTGAGAGGAAGAGTGGACAAGGAAAACAAAGGTTCTGGGGGGTTTATGTGGCTCAGATGTGCTGTGGAATCGGATGTTCCCTTCACCCAACCAGTCCTTTCAAGGATACTTGTGGGATTGTATCATTTACTGCTGTTTAATATGTCCACTGATGGTCTGGAGGAACTGGACAAAGGGACTGAGGGCATCCTCAGTAATTTCCCAGAGAAAACCAAGCCAGGGAGGAGTGTGGATGTGCTGGAGAGCGGGAAGCCCTGCAGAGGAATCAGGATGGGCTGCATCCATGGGCTGAGGTTCAGCAAGGCCAAGAGCTGGGTCCTGCCCTGGGGTCACCCCAAACCCTGCAGCTCCAGGCTGGGGCACAGGGGCTGGAAAGGGCCCTTGGGAAAGGCCCGGGGGTGCTGTGCCAGGGCTGGACAGGAGACCAGGGGTGCCCAGGGGAGCACCAGGCCAATGGCCCCTGGGCTGTGCCAGCTATGGGGTGGCCACAGGACCAGGGCAGGGCCTGTCCCCTGGGCTGGCCCTGCTGAGGGACCTCGAGGGCTGTGTCCAGTTCTGGGCATTCCTGGCCAGAGAGCCCTGGAGGGGCTGGAGCATGTCCAGGGAAGGGAATGGAGCTGGGGAAGAGGCTGGAGCCCCAGGAGAGGCTGAGGGAGCTGGGAAAGGGGCTCAGCCTGGAGAAAAGGAGGCTCAGGGGGCACCTTCTGGCTCTGCACAACTCCCTGACAGGAGGGGGCAGCCAGGGGGGATCGGGCTCTGCTCCCAGGGACCAGGGACAGGACAAGGGGAAACGGCCTCAAGCTGGGCCAGGGGAGGCTCAGGTTGGGTATCAACAGAATTTCTGCCTGGAAAGGGTGCTCAGGCTTTGCCAGGGTCTGCCCAGGGAGGTTTGGCGTCCCCATCCCTGGAGGTGTCCACGGAAGGCCTGGAGGTGGCACTCAGTGCTCTGGGCTGGGGACAAGGTGGGCATTGGGCACAGCTTGGACTCCATGGGCTGGGAGGGCTTTTCCAACTTCAGTGATTTTGGGATTCTGTGATTTCATCTTGTTCAGTGGGCAGTTTCCTTTAGACCTTTTTGCTTGGTGCCCTCCCATGTGTTGTGGCATCACACAGTGTCTGTAATGATCCTCCAGCAATCCCAGTGATCACCAAGTGATGCTACACCAAGTTTGGTATATAAGGAGCGTAAGGACCCTGGACTGGGGAGATCAGCTGAGCTACATCTGCCTGCTCCTGCTCCACCACACCTTTCATACATGGCACGGGCTGCTTTTGCTGAGTAAATTTAAGTAGTTCACAGTGGTCCCTGAGTACATGTGGAATCCCTATTAAAAGAGAAAATAAGAAGACAAAAGTGATAGTTTGGAGCAAGCAAAAACAATGTGGTTTGTTTGGCAAGCAATGTGAAAATGTGCTCTGAGACTGGAAGACAGCAATTTGCTAAGCCGCAATAGTTGCAGTGGAGGGAGGAAAACTGAAATGCTGCAGATGAAATGAAGAAAATGCCACAAGCAGACTGGAAAGCAAAGGAACAGATGTCCCATTTTGCATTCAAGAAGTTCACTTCTTCAGTGTTTAATCACTACCTCTTATATTCTCAAACACTGATTTGTTACATTTACCTTCAAAATTCTCAACTCTTCCTTATGTTAATAGTTATTGATAGCAATCACGTACACTCCACTCTGTAGTAAAGTGTAGTGTAAAAAAAAAAGCTTAAAAAATGTACCACTTTATATACCTTCTAAAAACATCTTTGAACACAGAACTTGTGTTTGCAAAGGCAGAGTTAACCTCTAGCGAAAACATATAGGTATAGGATTTTTTGGTTTTTCTGCTATGACCTCTCATTCTCAGGTTTCAATTCTCTTTTTCACCTGGAGAACGAAGCAAGAGAAGAGTTTCCATTGCTTGAATACATTTCATTTATAAGGATTGAATAGTTAAAAAAACCTCAAAACCATGTTTACAGAGGTCATCCAGCGGTGGATTAGGAAATAAAGGAACACCAAATAAAACAGTAGAGATAATAAATGCACTAGTGTGGTGTGAAATGTGAGGTTATGGATGATGCTGATATGAAGGAATGAAGTTTCATCCCAGAACACGACATACCCAAGGGTCTATTGGTATTTTCAGGATCTCCACCTGGTTTCAGGAGGGAAAGGACTTTTAATGCCCAAACTGTGGAACACTACCAGGATCTCTTCCTAAATGGGCAGTGAAGACAAATTCTAGCTCTATGAAGGTAACAGGAGAAGCTGTATTTAAACTCTGAAGCAGAAAGATATTTTAAGGTTTGATGGTGACCAAGGAGTGTCAGCCTGCTTTTTTATAAAGAATAAAGTTCTGTGTCATCCACTCATCTTTTGATAAACATGTTTAACACACTTCTCCCTGGGTGGGCTTGAGCAATGGCAGGTGGTTTCTTCCACCTTCCCCTACTGACTGCGAAGTTCTTGCTTTCATCAGAACTCCTTTCCCATCCTGTGAGTGCAGGTTAAAGATGGGTGTGTTTGGAATGGCAGTTCCTGTGCTCTCAGCCATAACTCTACCCTGTGGCTGATTTTACACTCATAAAAAAAAGCTTTTTTAAATTGACTCTGGCTTATTATTTGCTCACTAATGCAGTTGTCCTTAGATTTTATGTGTGACCTTAATCTCTAGGAGGAGATTCACAGTCAATTTTCAAGGTTGCTCCCATGTTTCTGCTCAGTTCGCTACATCCAGCTGGGTGAAACTCCAATAAACTCCAGAGGAGTTCCACATTGATTATTGAAAGTTCTGCAGTACAGGCTTTCTCTTCTCAAAATTGCCCGTGTTCTGATTTTAAGAAAAATATAACATCATTTTGAGTTTTTGCATATAATAAAATTAATATTTGGTGTATTTTATCTATCACCTGGTGAATTACAAGGTTTTAATTTTGCCACATGGGGATGCAGCTGATACTTTTCCCAGCTGCTGCGCAGGCTGTAGTACAGGAGTCCTACAGTCGTGACATTTACAAGCTCAAAAGGATTTACACATTTAACAAAAGTTTTAGCAGTATAAAAGGTGTTTGGCAACACTGTACATGTTAACCTGTGCCCTTTAATGTTATTGCCTTCCAAGAGCGGCCAGTGCTAAGTGATTAAACAATAAATCATAACAGAGGGAGACAATAGCAATCCCTGGAACTATCTGTAAATGACAGACCTCTGGAAAGCTCTTTTATTTTCTGGACACAGTTTGTTCCTTAGAAAGGTTCATCAATAAGGGCAGTGAACTTAGAGGCTTTCTGTCATTCCTAGTAAAATATCTTACCTTTAGTAAGGGAGTTTGTTTTTTGGGAGGAAAATTGTAATTTGGAAGTCCATATACACACACGAACAGAAGAGCTGTAAGCTGAATTTCCTTGAGGTTGATAGCACAGTTAAGAATAGAGTTTCAATTAAAATGGAGAAGCTGTCCTGAATTCTGGAACATGCTTCTCATTGACAGAAATGAACATTCCATCTGAAAAATGTCCATTTTTATAATTTCTATGTGATACAAGCATTTGCTGATTACCTCTGGAAGAAATCTGTGTAAGTTCCTGCTCATGTGTGATTTTGTGGATTTTCATCCAGAACTATAAAACTCTGTGAAATTAAAATTTGAAAATTCTTTTAGGCATTAGGATGTAAGGTTATTGCAGGGTTTCATATGAAATTATTTATTTGCATTACGGTTTTTTGAAAAAACTAAGACAAAAACACTAGATCCCCTTAGCCAGGTTTGTGGGATGAAGTGTCCAGTGCACAGAGTTATTGAAAGGGTTACTTTGGAGTTAGTCCTGAATGGCAAAAGAGGCCCAGAAGACTGGATGTGCTTTAAAAAGGAATTGTTAAATATTTGGAAGTAGGCTGTCCCCGTGTGTAGAAAGAAAAGTTATCAGGGAAAAGAACCAGCCTGGTTAAACAGAGAATTTGGGTTGGAATTCAGGGAAAAAAGAGAATCTATCAACCCTGGAATGAGGGCCAGACAGCTTGGGAGAACCAAAAGGATGTTGGAAGGTTGTGTAGGGAGAAGATTAGAAGGGCCAAAACTCAACTAGAACTAGATTTGGCCTGCAGTTAAAAACAATTTTAAAAGTTTCTATAAATGCCTTGACAGCAAAAGCAGGGTCAAGGAGAGTCTTGCTCCTTTGTTGAATGCAGAGAGGAATGCAGTCACAGGGGATGGGCAAAAAGCAGAGGTACTTAATGCCTTATTTGACTCAGTCTTCAATATCAGGATCAGCTGTACTCAGGATACCCATTTGTCCTGGTTTAGGGCAAATATTTTGGAGGAAACCTCTGGGAGGTCTCCTCTAGGAAGAGCCGATTCCAATCGCCCCTCCCCCTACCGGTCCGGGAAGAATTTCCTTAGAGAAAAGTGGAAAAAACTATTTATTTAACACATAGAATATTTACAAGTATAGGGAAAAAATTGGATAATATGAAAACAATGAAACCTCTCCTTCCTCTGAAGAGATGGTAGATTCAGAGTCCGTCTGAGTCCGGTTCAGTTCTCCAGTGGGGGGACGATTGCCGGGCCCGGCTGTAGCAGTCGGCGAGGGTGGGGGAGGGGCCCCCCGGGCGTTCCCTGGTGTCCTGGGCTCACGCGATGCCAGCCAGTCCCAAGAAGAGGGAAAAAAAAAAGAAAAAAAAAAGATAACGCTGTCTGCTGGAATGCAGCCTCTCCGCTCTCTTGACCTTGGTTCGTAGTAATCTGCGGGACGGGGGGCGATGATCCCGGGGAGCTGCGAGTTCCCGCCGCGCTGGAGCCACGCGCTCCCTCCTCTGCTCTTCTCTTCCTGCTTCCTGCTGCCGCTCCGCCTCTTCCTCCACCTTCACTTTCACTGTCTTCCTTAGACCAACTTAAAGCTGCAGAACTTAATGTCCAGCATAAGCCAGGGGACGATTGGGGATACAAACAGGCCATATGGCTAACCCAGGACACCATTCCCCAGGGCTAGGAATTAGTGACAGGGAGTGAGTGTACCCGGAATCCAGGAGATGGTTGGTGACCTGCTCTGCCAAGCAGACACTCACAAATCTATGGGCCCTGATAGTCAACAGCAGCTGGACATGAACCAATAGTGAGCCCAGGGGCCCAAGAAGGTCCAGAGCATCTTGACCTGTATCAGGAATAGTGTGGCCAGCAGGACCAAGGCAGTCACCATCTCCCTGTACTGGGCACTGGTGAGGCCACACCTCTAATGCCGCATCCAGTTCTGGGCCCCTCATTTTAAAAAGGACACTGAGGTTCTGGAGCATGTCCAGTGAAGGCAACAAAGCTCATGAAGTATCTAGAAAACAAGTCTGATGAATGGCTGAGGGCGCTGTTTAGTCTGGAGAAGAGGAGGCTCAGGGCAGACCTCATCCGAACTTCCTGACAGGAGGGTGGAGTGACGTGGGGCCTGTCTCATTTGCTGTGCCTTCAGTGAGGATCAGAGGAATGACCTCAGGGTGGGGCAGGAATGATTCAGATTAGAAATAAAAAAAAAACCAAACAAACAATTTTCACTGTTTGAGTTGTCAGGCCTTGGAGGGAGCTGCCCAGAGAAGTGGTGGAGTCACCAGTCCTGGAGGTGTCCAAGAGGTGTTTTGATCTGTCTCTGGGTGATGTGGTTTAGGGGTCCACTGGCAGTGCTGGGTGGATAGCTGGACTGCATGATCTGGAAGGTCTCTTCCAACCTTGATGATTCTATGATTCTGTGGGTGTCATAGCATTTAAAAACTTTTCTAGGATTTCTTTCTGGACAATACACTGGACTCTGGAGCACTGTCTTGTCTCTCTGAGCTTGTACAACATCCAGTGCCCACAACCACCTCTCCACCTCAAGACTACACCTGTGCCAGAGTGTCTCCTTTTATCTCTCTGTCCACGAAGGTCTTTCATGCAAGATTTCCTGGAAGATTTCCTGGATCCTTTTGCTGGAAATGTGAGTAGAAATTGCGTGTGGCTATCTCTGTACCACCACCCCTGCGTGCTTCTGCTGTTTATAGTGAGTGATGTGGATGGGTGGCAGGCAAAAGGAACACACAGGAAAATAATTTACTCTTCTTTGAAACACTGAATGTTTAACCTCACAAAAAGTACCCAAATTCTGCCTGTGGGAGATGCCAAAATATGTTTGTTCTTTATAATTTCTCAAAGGAGGGTTTTGACTGCCAAAAACCCATCTGATCTAAGTTCTCTGATACTGGTTGACATTAGTGTAATAAAAATTAGCTTTGTCTAATTCCACTGCTTGGGAAGCAAATTGCCAAATGAGTTTCAAATAAGCAAGTATATATTTAGTAAATTATCCTTAAATAATGATTTTTTATTGGGAATGCCTTATTACTGATGCTGAAGAATACTTTATTGAACTGTTTCTATTCTCTGAGAATCGATATTTGCTTGTTCATAATAATAGTACATGTGTATAGTCCTTTGGAATTACAGTCATTAGCCCAGGACTCTAGTGCTTCTATTACAGGAAATTGAAAAATTCTGCTTTTTAAAGGAAAAAATATAAGTATTATGATATGTTATGATAATGATTGTACTAATGGATGTTAATTGGAATTATTTACTGCACAGTACAGGAGCTATAAATATCAGCATAGTGCACTTTTTTGTTATTACAAAAAGAATTACTATGTAGAGATTGATGTCACCTACCCAGACTAAGGACTATGGGCAAATCTCTTTGGCTCAGCCTGCAGGAGTGACCTTGAGGGATATTCTCACTCCAGGGAGGAATTCTACACACACCCCAAGAAGAGGTTTTGTAGAAGATCCTCCCATTAAAAAGTAGGTCTGGGTTTCTGCAGTCTAAGGAGACCTTCTGTCAGTCAATTGTCCTCAGGCCAGCTGTGTCAGACTGCAGATTTAGGTAAGTTATCAGTGGGATCACTTCTTTGTTCCTTTATCAGTTCTGTCACATCTTCAGCTCACTATCAGAATGTTTAACTTTGGGATTGATGAGTCAAGCTGCCTTCAGCTTTATTCATCCCAAATCAGGGATGATGTTCCCTTTTCCATCTGCCATGACAGCTCTGAAAACGGGGCATTGCTGGAGTTTTTCTGCCCCCATTCCAGGCAGAGTATCCTGCTCCTGTTCTGAGTTTAACAGGAGCGAGGCCAGGGCCTGAAAATTGCCATTGAAGATGTGTGTTGTTTTTAGGGAGATTTCCTGTATTTCATAGGTTACCAAGCCTTGCTCTGCCCAGGATTTAGCTGTAGGAATGCTTAGGCTGGGCCAGGATTCTTGGCTGAGCCACTTCCACCAGCTGAGCTGGGGTCATGGCACTGCTGGATAAGGGCAACAATTTTATAGACGTAGAGGGAACTTCTGCGGCCAAACTGTGAGAAGCTAAATTGCAGAATGAGCAGATGTGGACTTGTTTTGAGAGTGTGCATTTGGCATGTCCAGTCTGACTGGCCTGATCAAACATGGGACAGCCCAGGTCTGCACCTATGGTAGCTGTGCCTCTCAATTTTTATTTTCTTTTCTCATTTGACCAAAGTTAATATGGAGTTGTTATGAAGAAAATGAAGGAGATGCGTGTTTAAAATGCAGTATATATCTGATAGGATTTTTACTGTGTTATTTGCTATTTTTTCCCTGTTACTGAAAAAAGGCTTCCTGATACATGTTTCAATAAGATCTATTGCAATAAGGAGAACAAAGATAATTTTTCAGGCAAATACCAGTAAAATATCTAGTGAGTATCAGCAAAGCTTGAATTAGGTTAATGGCATATTTGATTTTTGTGCATTTTTTCATATTTTATATCAAATTGCAAAATGAACTCAACATATTACAGCAATATCAGCTGGTTTGCATTAGCCAGACCCAATGGGGAAAAAAAATTGAAGTTTGATTTGTTCATTTTTAAAATGAACCTTCTAAAAACCACAAAAGAGCATATGAACAACTTCTGGAGGTGGAAAAAATCTAAAGTACTGTTTAAATTTTGTATATTTAAATCAAAATAAGGATTCCCAAGAAATTGTATGGACAGAAGAAATACAGCTCATGCTACATTTTAAGAAAAACAAAAATTAGGAGACTGATTTTTTTAAAAATTACTTTAAAATGCTACATTATCTGACAAATCTGTCTTCATTTTAAATGTACAGCAAATAAATGCACCTCAAAATCTTTGGTATTTTCCTGCCTCAGCTCTCTGGAGACCCAGACTGGGTACTAAGTACCCAATCTAATCCATTTCAGCAGAAAGAACATGACTAGGCAGGAAAAGTGGGAGGAGCAGCCAGATATCTAGTGGGCTTTCCCAGGAAACCCTTCCCCTGGTACCTCCTCTCATGTGCACACACTGTAGCATCACTCAGAGCAAGAAGAGAGAACAAAAAGGCCAGGGAGGACACAGAATCTGGACAGGCAATTAAAGTGTTTAGATACTTCCATTTTAAAAGTGCAGGTGTTTTCCCTAAAGAACCCCCCCCCAGAGCACTGCTGTGCTATGAAGGGAGCCCTTGTCAACAGTCTGGAGGCCTTGGAGGAACTTCCAGTGCTGTTCTCCTGAGAAGAGAGAGTTGTCAGCTCAGCCACATCTCCTCTGTCACTCTGGTGATGTAAATTATAGGGGTATGGTGCAGCCTCCAAAGAGAAATAGAAATCATGAGGCTGTGACAGTGTTAGAACTCACCAAATGTCTCCTTGGAGGCACCCACCTGGAGGGCCTCAGCACGTGGAAGACGTTAACCTGTTGGAGCCAGACCAGAAGAGGCCACGGAGATGCTCCCAGGGCTGGAGCCCCTCTGTTCTGGCACCAGACTGAGAGAAATGGGGGTGTTCATCTGCAGAAGGCTCCAGTGACACCTCAGAGCCCCTTCCAGGGCCTAAAGGAGCTTCAGGAGAGCTGGAGAGGGGCTTGGGACAAGGGATGGAGAGAGAAGACACAGGGAATGGCTTCCCACTGCCAGAGGGCAGGGTTAGATGGGATATTGGGAAGAAATTGTTCCCTGGGAGGGTGGGGAGGCCCTGGCACAGGGTGCCCAGAGAAGCTGTGGCTGCTCCTGGATCTCTGGAGGTGTCCAAGGGCAGCAGGGCAGGCTGGACAGGGCTTGGAGCAGCCTGGGACAGTGGAAGGTGTCCCTGTCCATGACAGGGCGTGGCATTGGATGGCATTTAAGGTCCTTTCCAACCCAAACCATTCTGGGATTCTCCTTTTTTTTGGAAGGAAATAACTGAACTGACTGCAAGCAGAATTCCCAGTCACAGGTGTCCTTAAATTGTGTCCCACTGGATGGTGTGACCTGCTTGTCCATAAACTGCTGGCAAGGGGTTGTTTTTCCTTCTCACAGAATGTGCAGTTAAAACCAATGTATTGCCAGGAGTGTGCTTAAAATCTCTCAGACAGAAATGGTCCCCAACACCACCGGACACTGAAGGTTCTGCCTTGGAGGGACCCCTTGGGGTTTCAGAGATACCCCAAGAGACTGGATATTCTTCTCAGGAGGTAAAATGTCACAGAGGAATTGAGTTGGAAAGGAGCATTCTACTCCAAGTATTATTTAAACTCAAAGGGATTCAGAAGCTGAGATCTGTTACTTAGTTAAATACTTATTTCTAAATGCTTGTTAAGAAAAGAGATTATTTTTTAAGCACTGGAGAGTTCATAAGCCTATTTCCCCTTCTCTGAAAGCACCTGCCCTGCAGCTGATCTGAGGCCAAAGTGGAGGCACTTCTTAGTGCTCCAGCATCAAAAATGTTGATAATATTTCATATTTGGTAGTACGTTGACTCACACAATTCATATCTTACCTTTTTTATTGGATGGAACACCAAATGCCTGGTTTGTTGCCATTTTTTACAGAAAACAGGATGGAAAGAGAGCTCTATTGCCAACCCAAAGCTCTACTTTAGTCCAGATTATCTCATCAAATACTTCACAGTGAAAGCAGTCTCCCTGTGCCCACCACTGTGAAGCCTTATTGCTAGAAACCCATACCAAAGGAAGAAGAGGGGCTCCATTAAGCACTTCATCCCAACGTCCTCTGAGTGAAGGATGATTTAGAATTCCAACAAAACCCGGGGTGTCATCTTGAAACCGTCTGTCTTGTGTTCCAGATGTTGTTTCACATGCTCCCTGTTTCTCACTTTTGCAAAATCCTGTGAAAGATTAGAAAAAGGTATATTTGTTTTTTCTGTGTTGCTGTTTCCCAGGCTACATAATTAAAGAATATTAACTACCTGATTTTGGTCTGATTCAGCTTTTGACTGTCATGCTCTATACTTCAGATTCCCTTGGCAATTCCAAAGGATCCTTCTTTCACTCCTCACTAACTCCTGCATGTTGCTGTTTTGTGTCGTAAACTTTCCCTGTGTCTCTCCCATGAGAAGCTGGAAATGATTCCTGTAAGGCAAGTACTTAGCAAATCCATTTGTAAAGTGTGTTTGGAAAGCTCGGGAATGTGTCGGGGGGTTCCACATCAATGGAATATTATTCATTCCGTGTGAATTTTGTTACACATTTTCAAGGCAGTATAGATTTCCCTCCTGAAAATAACCCATCAAATTTTCTAGGCGGGGGGGGAGGGAACCCACCTAAATTGGTGCCATTTTTTTTCATGTATTCATAGAAATATGGATTACAGAATGAATTATCATAGTTTTCTCACAGCATGCCATTTCTTGAGTGATGTTAATACTTTGATGATTGATAGTCAATGTAGAGGGAAGAACATTAATAGTAAATACAAGAGTTTTATTTCCCTGTCTATACATTTTTATTGTATTTTGCCAGAAACACACATTCCTATAGCCTTGCTTTTAAATATCACACTATACTGCATGTCCTGAATAATCTTTTTCTGAAAAAACGGGCTAAATAATTTATAAACATAAATATATTTATGGCCTAATAAAATTTGATAAATTTGGTTTAGGTTAGAATACAACATTTTATGAGTAATCATATAGGTAGGTGCATACATTGTATTTTGAAATGGCAATAATTTACTGCAATACCCATTGGCATAGACAGCTTTAAAATGTGCTAAGTTACTGCCTTGGACCTTCAGTCTTAAAACCCATAGCATCCTATGTGAATAAAAGATGGCTCTTAATAATTCCTGGGTTTCATGTTCAAGCTGAGTACTCTTTTTTTGTTATTCTCTCTTTTTCACTTACAGACTACACTTCTTCAGACCATTTTCTGCTGCTTATAGGTCTTCCCTATAAGTGTGATGTATTAAAAATAAACCAACAGTGGCAGGTTTCCATTTTAAACTGATATTGCTCCTTTAGCACTAAAGTCCCCAGCACAGGAAGGACATGGATGGACCTGTTGTAATAAGTTCAGGGAGTCAGAGGGATAGAGCAACTCTGTGGTGAGGAAATGCTGGGAAAATTTGGCGTTTTCAATTTGGAGAGGAGAAGCTTTGGGGTGACCTCATTATGGCCTTCAAGTGCCTAAAGGGATTGGGAAAGGTATCGGGGGGTTGGCCTCCTCTCTCAGGGAATGGAAGGACGGGACAAGAAGAGAGAGCCCCAAGCTGTGCCAGGGGAGACTCAGGTTGGACAGCAGCAGGAATTTCCCCATGGAAAGGGTGCTCAGGCCTTGGCGGGGGCTGCCCAGGGAGGTTTGGAGTCCCCATCCCTGGAGATGTCCAAGGAAGGCCTGGAGGTGGCACTCAGTTTTCTGGGCTGGGGACAAGGTGGACTGTAGGATTTAACTCTGTCGAATTTGGTTATAAGGGTAAAATAGAAGTGAGAGATCTCTAAAGATGGGTTTAGAGCATGGGAGTTTATTGTGAAAGAGTATGGGTGTGAGAGACTTGCTGGGCTGCAAGACGCAGCTCAAAGCAGGCCAGAGAAAGAGAGAGAAAGAGGTAAGAGGAGAGAGCAAAAAGAGAGCGATTTGCCGTTTACAATACAAGAAATCATCTTCTCTGTTGAACATACTAATTCTCTTTAACCAATCTGAAACAAGCTACAAACTCTACAATATTTGCATGCAACCTATAAGAATCATTACATTACCATACAGGGTTATATTTTAAACCTTAAAAAACCTGCTTTTTGGAATCTCCTACCAGGCAGGTATGGTTTGTTCTGACCTTTGGACCTGCCTAGGCAGAGGGCATTGTTCTATCAAGAAGGAGGATTCCCTTCAGCACAGGGGGGAATGGAATCAAACTGGGAGTAGGTTTAGATTGCATACTACAAATAATTTATTCCCTATGAGGGTGGGGAGGGCCTGGCGCAGGTTGCCCAGAGAAACCAAGGCTGTTCCACCCCTGGAAGTGTCCGAGGCCGGGTTGGACAGGGATTGGAGAAGCCTGGGATAGTGGAAGGTGTCCCTGCCCATGCCAGGGGGTGGAACAGGATGAGCTTGAAAGTCCTTTCAAACCCAGACTGTTCTGTCATTCTGTGACTGTTCACCAGCCAGAGTGAAATGAAATCTGTAAGAGTTTGATCTAAAACTTGCACACTTTGATGTAACCCATTAAGTCATTGCCTGAACAATATAGAGACATTAATTTGATTTTTTTAAGTAAGCATTTGCTATTTCAGTGCTTTACCAGGAAGAGATGGAAGTTACGCTCCAGGACAGGGATGGTGCTTGTGATATTTAAGAAAACTGTGCCGTTGTCTATAGTTGTCTCTCCAGGTATCCAGCTGCAGAGCAGAGATGTGACTGCACAGCTCAGCATGGACCCCAATTCTCTTCTAAATTAAACTACTGGAGTTTAGTATTTCTAAGCCATAGCCTTTCCTACACTCCCTTTCATTGCCTTGGTAAATACAGCTGGCAGCCTGTCTGAATGTCCAAAAAGATGTTCTGAATTAACCTCTTTAATGCCATTGCTGAATAATGGGTTGATTATTGTACTTGCTAATTAGAAAATACAGACTTCATTTAGAACATGTAGTAGCTCTCTTTATTTAGGGAAAAAGGAAAATTTCCCCGAATTTTCCCCTTAATGGAAGCTTCCACACTAAAGGTATACTGCCAAACCCTAAAAATTGCTATAAGACTTTGAAACTGGAAGAAAAAGGAGATCACAAGATGCACTGGATTAATGAAAAAAGAAGAGCTGTTGAAACCCTGGTGTAAAATGAAGTCAGATCTGTTATGTGCTGGTGTTCTGATGATGACAGCATTCTCCAAAAGCAGGATAATTTGACTCTTAGGGCAGCTATGGGGCTTTCAGAATTCAGGGTTAATTTTTATTTTTTAACAAGATTTTCTGTTTCTGTCTGCACAGCCCTAAAATAAGGGACTGCTCCTTCATCCTTTCTGTGGTGAGTATAATCTGCAGCTGACAGATCATAAAGAACTAAAGGACATAAAGACACATGAGGAAGAATTTGGTCACTGAAATGCTCAATGTGAACAGTAAAATACCTTCCTCAGGGGTTTGTTGTGTGTCTGGATCAGCCCTGGCCGTGCCCTGAGCTGTGCTGACCTCCAGCAGCCAAGCCAAGACCTCCACTGTCATTTTTGAATGGGCTGCTGTGGAGCTCGGGAGGTGTGTGGGTTAATTCTGGCTTCTCACTGTCCGATGGTAGCCTGGAGAATGCCAAGGAGTGTTTGGGATTATGAGGGCTAAAATTAACCTCTCCCCATGCAGAACAAGGGCATAGCTTGCTCCCCTACCAGTCAGAAAAGTGAGCACAATTTAGAGAACACATGCAAGGAAGAAAACAAACAGATCTAGTGAAAGAGAATTCTGTTCAGGCGATGAAAAAAGAGAAATTATTATTAAGTAAGATTGGGTTCAGCAGGTAAATTCTTTTGCTAATTTTCAACCCTGCTCTACCCACTGGGGTTCGAGGTAATTGATGAAGGTGTTTGGCTCCAGATACTCAATCAGTCCAGGGAGTTGCACTTGATGTATTTGCATCGCATCACTCAGTTGCCATTTTTCCTTATGCAAGAAAACATTTATTTTGCCCTACATAAAGAGGCTTCAGTAAAGAAATATCTTTGAGGTGTGTTAGCTTTCAGTCTGAGAAGAATGTAAATGGTATTAGAAGCTTCCTCTGGTCAAATGGGGAGAGTCAATCAGAGCAGTGGAAGGTGGCCTGAAGTCCCAGGAAGTACTGACTCCTGTCCAGTATTAATTTTAATAAGATATTCCAAAAGGCCTCATACTCGAACAAGTGTTGACAGTACCTGTGCCATGCAGCATCTCAGGTGTGCCAGAAACTGTTGGATCCATTCACACTTGATTAACATTGACTTCTCTAAGGATGAGAGTGAGATTTTAGTATTCACTGGGCCAGACTGGGAAAGAGAGCTTTAAAATGGGATAAAAAGGCCTGAAAACTGGCACATATATCCTGCCCAAGTCTGTTTCTTTTCTGTCTCCATGGACTTCAGAATATTTCTGATTATTTTACTCCTTCTTTTATATTATTTTTTATTCAGATTTTTCTATATATGTTTTTAGCGGATAGTAAATGCTTCTATTGATTTACCACGCTCAATAAACTAGATTTTGATATATATATATACGCTATGCTTTGTAAAGCATAATATTAACTTCATTTTCTGTGTGGGATTATTAATAATTACTTAATGCTTGTCCATAGTTCTGGCAAAATTACATATCAGAAGCTTCCTTACAATATTTAAGTGCCTAATTCGACTGAAATGTATGAGTATTTTGTTAAAAGTTGACAAGGTTTGCTCCTCCTAATAAAACATCCCATTTCTAAATAGAAAAGAACTTCACATTACATCACAGAGTGAAACATACCGAGTCCTACAAAGTACTTGATGTTCTAGAGACAGACCAGCCAAGCTGGAATGAGAACAGGAAATAAACCAATGTTAAATTACTGTAACATGAATTAAATGCTCCAAATGTTCAGCTACAGAAGCTATAGCTGAGATCTCTATGGCCCCAGCAAGTACAGGAATGTTGTACAGATATTTCCAGGGTGTAGAACACAACTAATGTTCTTAGTGATTAAAATAACTGAAATAATAAGCCCAAAAATAGCTGATGACTGAAAGCAATAATCACAATTTCAGGCATCACAGGCTGAAAAGAATCTGTTCTGGGCTGAAACTTCTGACTCTTGAGAAACAACAAAAAAATGTAGCTGTCCGACCAGATTTATTGGCTACAACAGCAGCTTTTAATGAACCTTAACAAAACAGTCAATTAACAAAGAGCTTACCAGTGCAGTAGAGCACTTTTATGATAACATGTCTCTCTAAATTTTGAATCCCTATTGTGTTTTGGGTTTTTTAAATTGACTTTCAGTTTGTTTTTCTGATTTTGAGTGGTTCTTCCCAATTACCCAACTCCTAGGCTGTATCACATACCCTATTAATTTTGGGCCGGTGCTGTGCTCATCATTCAGCATTGCAGTGGGGGATGTTTCATTAGCACAGTGTAAATGTTCTGTTTAATTCCAAAAATAAATAGAGTTAATGTGCTTTACCTAGAAAGTATAATAACATGGGGAGGGGGATGTTTCCCAGTGAATATGCCTGCTTTTATATCAGTTAAGGTACTTCTCATTTTGGTCTCAAATTATCAAAAGCTTGGGAATTGTGACTTACTAAATCATTACTTGTAATTAATTGTGTCAAATTAACACTTGCCAGCACCCTGTCTCAGGCAGTTTGCTGGCTCAGATGCCTTTAAGAGTGATGCAGAAAGCCCTACTCTGGGTAATTTGTCCATTCTCCACCTGCTGCTTGGTGGTATGTGGGTTGGTTCATCCTGAAGCCTGCTGAAGTGTATCCTCATGTTTGCAGTTTTATTACGAGCCGATGTGACTCCATTCCCGTGGAAACCTGAGCAAAAGAACTTGCCAACTTCTTTTCAGGAATGTCATTCAGCTGTGAGGCTAAATCACTTCAGGTTAATTTTGTTGTATAAAATGTTGTTCTCTTATACCACTTTCACATGAATTGCTTCCAGCCATCCCTTGCTATGAGAACGATATCTTGTAATGACTCATTCTGTTTTCATGTCATTCATTAGCTCTTGTATCTTTGTTTTCTCTGTATTTGCCTCTTCTTTTAGCTAAATATTTCCAGCCTGCCATTCTTCGTTCATTTTATCTGTGATAAGTTTCACTGCTGCATCATTGCCTGCTCTTTCTTCAATATGGAGTGACCAGAAATTATGACAATAATTACACCACAGTGCTGAATTTAATCAGTCATGTAATGTCTTACTAAGACTAAAATTAAAGGTATTCAATCTGATTTCATTGCAAACACATAAAAAAAAGAGCCAGCCCCAAGAAGACTTACGTGTTTAGATATAGATGATTCATGCAAGTTGATAAAGAGAGGACAACTTGTACTGCACTTTTAGGCTCCTAAGCCCTGTAAGGCCCAGAAGGCCCCATGGTCTGTTGTCTTGGGTTTGCCCAGGAAGGGTCAGTTTTGGAGGTAACCTATGCGGCAGCAAATGAACAGCTTCCTTTCTGAGAGACAGAACCAGCAACTAACTAGTTTTGAGTATTGACAGGTATACAAACGCATTAAAAGTTGTTCTGCCTTTTAGGGAAAAAAAAATATTTAAGAGGACACTGGGAAAAAGACCCTTTTATCCTGTTGCTGGGAGAGAAGCAGGTCCCCTTCTCTCTCTCTCTGGTAAGACTGGGCCCTTGCCCCCCCCACCCCTTTGGAGAGAGCAGCTGGGGTGGGGGGAAATGGGGGTTTGGAGCTGCAGCTGAGTCCTTCAGGGTTCAGACACAGCTGGGTTACAAATTCCAGCCACGGCCAGGCAGGGCTGAGCCCTTGCTCTCCCTCCCCCTCAGCTCAGACACTGAAATTCCACACTCCAACAGCACACAGAGACCAGGTGACCATTGCAAGGCCCGAAAAAAAAGATTAACCTTCTCATTGCCCAGATGGGACCTGCAAACATCCATCCTCCCCTGCACAGAGAGAGAAAAGAGTGAAGACACCTACAAAAATACAGCATAGAGATTCTAAAGTCAGTGAGGGAAGCAGAGCCGATGCCTAGAGAGGGAGGAGCATTAGGAGTGCCTCAATGTAGAAACTGAAAATTCTTTTTTGAAGCCGCGGTTGCGACTAAGCTAAAATGGATGAGGAATATATGAGGAAATGGTCCAAAGGGGTGATGTGATGTTCTAACTGCAGTCACTGAGCCAAGGCACCTATGTATAGATCCTGAAGCAACTGTGGACTGATAAGAAGCCTGAGCAGAGACACAGAAGAAGCTGTGACCCAGTCCCTCGCCCCTGGGGATGGTAAAAAGGATTTATGTTTCCAGTAATGGAAGAAGGAAATTTCTTTGTTGCTGTAGAACCACTCATCCTTTAAAGAGTACCCCATGGACTGCAATAGCCCACTGTAGTAGCTGTGGGAAGGCTACAAGGGTGGGAGGAATCTTCCACATCAAGCAGATTTTCTTCCCGGGTGGTTGCTTGTTGTGAGGCTGGAACCAAAAAACACTGTATTTTCTGGTAGAAAGGTCCATGGTATAAGCAAGAGAAACTTTTCTCCTTAAATAGACTGAGAAAAGACTATTTTAGAAGTAGTAAACTGACTGAAAGTTGAAGCATTGTCTTTTTATGTTGTCAATGGGAAAAAATAGAGAGGTGGGAGGAGGGGTGTTCTGAAGGTTTTGTTCTGGTTCTTGGGGTTTTTTTTTCCTTTTAGGTCTGTTAACAAACTTGCTTTATACTCTTTAAAGTTTGAGCATGCTTTGCCTACTCCTAATCCTTATCTCACAGCAAAAATTAGATAAATTCTAGTAAATGTGCTGGCGTTTGGCCAGAAATTTGGATGAGTGAACTCAAACCACTACATCTGTGTAAGTATTTTTTTCTCCGTGCTAAACAGAGGCAGATTTTCCAGCTAATTTTCCTGTAAAAGAAATGGATGGGAACAGCTGTTCCCTGACAATTTCTACCAGTCCAAACTTACCTGAGACGGGATGAGCTGGTGATTCATACTGAGTTTGTCCAAACACCTCACTGCGCTGGCAAGACACTAACACTTGTTAGTCAGAATTTGCTCCATTATTTTGGTCAATCCAGCTTTGTAACCCATCAATACCTCATATAAGTCTTCAAAGGTCAATCTCTTAGCATTGAAAATCCATCTTCTCCTGCTGCAAGTACCCAAATGACACAAATACACCTGCCAGCCCTGTAGGCCTTAGGGACAATGATAATGAGTTAGTTTAAGAAGATTCTTGGAGAAAGGTCCTTCAGGGACATAGTCAGTTGTTAATGGTGGTGATAAAAGATTCTTCAGGCAGTAAAAACTGGTTTCAAAAATTAATTCATTGTTTGAATTTTGTATCCACCCAAAATCCCATCTGTGTTTCTCCCGATTAAGAAAAATAATGGCCTGTTTAGATTTTTGGTTTGGGCTATTATCTCTGTGGTGCCCACATAAATCAAGGGTAACTTGAGTGAGAGTATTGCTTGTTTAATACTGATTCAAACACATATAAGATAAGCACTAAACTGACCATCAGTCTCTTATGGGAAAATGCCATGGGTTGTGTTTCCTGTGTCTCTGTCAAGGGTGGTCAGCATTTAATAACTGAGATGTTATTATGGAGGACACTCAGGGAGTACTGTTAAAGTGGTGCTGGAGTGGATTGGAGTAACTGGCATATTTGGGAGGAATGTTATAGGTACCAAAGGATACTCTTCTCCCTCAGGCTATGGCAAAAAGTCCCCAGAGAAGCAGCTCTTACCATTTGGACCACTAAATGTTACACTTTGCTCAGAGTAAGGGTTGTTATCTGCATGGGGCTGGCAGGAATCCATTTGCAGTAATTGTATTCTGGTTCCTCTGTTGCTTCTGCCAGTGGCTAAGGCAGTGTCCCATTCCGGTCCTCAACAGCTACCTAGAAGCTATTGTGTGACATTTACAGCAACTGGCAAAGTGGCTTTGACAAGGTCTTTAGTGGGATATTTTTGGGAACCATTTCAACTTTAATGGGATGGCCATTTGTCCATCTAAAAGACTTGTTCTGTATCTGTAAGACCTTTTATAGCTCTGTGTTTCACATCTGGGAAAGTCACTTCCCAGACTTTCACCCCTCTGTTAGATCAGAAATTCCAGTAGAGTTAAAACTTGACTTTATTCCCTGTTGTGCTCTCTTCCATGTTTGGGATGAGGGCTCTGTGCTGGATGGTGCCAGCTGTGCACTCCACAACACAAACCCGGGGGACTTCTCCCAGCTCAGAGATTCCTCAGTCTCAATCCTTTTTGGCACACAAAAGATCTGGTATTATTTCAGGTTTCTCCAGCACCAGGCACTGCAGCTGTGCTGAAGTGACCCTAGGGAATAAGGGAATGTATATTGCTGCCATCCTGACGCTATAGTAGGATTTTATGAACTATTCCTTAATTTGGGACTGAACATGGACGGCTTCATGTGGAACTGGACAAGAGTGGGTCAACCCTTTTTTGTCTTGCTTCAACACAGAAATACAAAGATTGCAAACCAATGTGATTTCCTTTGTAACTTCATATTGACATATCAAAATAGCAAGATATTGAGAGCAGGTTGCCCAGAGAAGCTGTGGCTGCCCCTGGATCCCTGGAAGTGTTCCAAGGCCAGGCTGGATGGGGCTTGGAGCAAGCTGGGATAGCAGAAGGGGTCCCTGCCCATCCCCATGCTCATGCACTGGATGATCTTTAAGGTTCCTTCCAACCCAAACTGTTCTGGGATTCTATGATTTTACTGTATTTTTTGGGAAACCCTGGCCATGATTTGGTGCTATGGTACCATAGTAATGGTTTATTTTTAGGGAATCTTTTTCTAATTTCCTTCACCAGCACATAAGTGCAGCCTTCTCCACCTGGGGGATGTGCTTTTGAACCATTCATATTTTAAATTTGGGAGGAGAGGATAGACTGCCTCCTCAAACCCCTTCCCACACATGGCAGGACAGCCCTGTCTGAGCTGAGATTGCCTGTGGATTTCCCTGGAGCTTTGCAGCCGTGAGGATGCACCTGCTTGCACCTTCTTACCAAGGGAATTGTTGCCTTCCAGTGCCTGAAGGAGCTACAAGGAAGATGCAAAGAGACTCTTTACAAGGGTCTGGAGTGCTAGGAAAAGGGGAAATGGCTTCCCCCTGTCAAAGGGCAGGGTTAGATGGGATATTGGGAAGGAATTGTTCCCTGGGAGGGTGTAGAGGCCCTGGCACAGGGTGCCCAGAGAAGCTGTGGCTGCACCTAGATCCCTGGAAGTGTCCAAAGTCAGGCTGTATGGGGCTTGGAGCATCCTGGGAGAGTGGAAAATGTCCCTGTCCATGGAAGGGTGTTGGAACTCTTCCAGCCCAAACTGTTCTATGATTCTATGATTATAATGAGCTAAATTCACTCTTTCCAGTTTGTATAGGACTCTTCTGATTATGAGAAGCAATGATATTCTTATTATGATGAAATAAATTCTCATTGGGTGAGTGAAAATACACATTTTAAATTTGCATTCATTCTTGTTCACGTCTCAACTCAGAGAACTTGTGCTGCATTTAAAGGTAGGGGAGACATGAATGTGAGTTCCTTCCTCAACCTCAACGTACCTCCATTTGGGTTTGCTAACAGACAAATCTAAAGAAATACGAAATCACAGAAACAGAGAATGGTTTTGGTTAAAAGGGACCTTAAATATCATCTAATTCCAACCTCCTGCTACATGCAGGGAAATTATTACCCTAGTAGGGGAACATTAGAGTTTCTAGGCATTGTAAGACACTGAATACAAATTTCAAAATATTAAATAAACAAGGGTTAATATTTTCCCAAGTTCTTGGTTTTATTTGCAAGCAGGTAATTTGAAAAGCTATTCAAAGGGGTTTATAAACCACAGATACAGAAGAATTCCTGATTGAGTGAAGTGATGCAAGAACAAAATTTTTATTGACTTTGGAGAATACAGAGGCATTGGAATTGTTGTTATTGTGTTCACCCTTCATTTGCATTTTAACTTTGTAATTTAGTTACTGGTGAGGTGTAACACTCTTGATGGATGTGTTCACAACTAAGTTGTAAAAAAAGCTGCTGAGTGTGTTCTGGGAGCTGCTAATTATTCTTAGCTGTTATTAGCTCTAGTACCAGTCAGACATGCTCAGCTCTTCAGGATTTTCTGTGCATATTAACAGCACCCTTATTGGTGTCAACTCTCAAAAAAGTCCACCTGATTCTAACAGCTGTCCCCAGGCTCTACAGAGAAGTAATAGTCAGTGGTGTAAATCAGCCCTTTTTCTGGGAAAGGGATCAGAAACTCCGAGTGAAGAGCATTCCCTGTGAGATGAGCTTTCCAAACCCTTCATCTGTGCAGTATCCCAGTTTGGAAAAGTTGAACTGTGTGCTGTGCTCATTAAGTGTCATAAATAGGTTCTTCCTAGTATAAAAGGCTTTATGTTTGCAATTATGCAGTCTCATTTTCTGGTTCAAACCATGATGCTTTCAGAGCAGAGTGTGTTTATTTGAGATTATTAGGATTTACCCCGGTAGGAGACTCATACCATGTTTTTTGGAGGCTGAAGCACCTATGTTGTTTTCTGTGAGCTTTTGGAACTTGGCAGGGAAAAACCGCTCCAGAATCAGAAAAAGAAGCACTTACTACTCTATGAAATTCTGTTCAGTTTTGGCTGAGATGTAAACTCACTAATTTCCCTTTTTAGCGCTTGATTTCTTAGCGAATCACTGCCAGTTTGTCAAAACATAAATGGTATAGCCTGGCACGCTGTGCCACTGTGGGCCATGGCAGGTGGCACTGGCAGGGACATGGGCTCCTCAGGGAGCACCGAAAAAGGATTTGGGCTACACTGGGCTTGTAATGCAATATGGTCTCATTGATTATAGTAAGTGAACAAAAAAATAACCTCAATACTCCACTTCCCAGTCAGGATAAAGATCTCTCTTTGGCAGGAGATGCAGTTTCTCATGGGGTCTGAACACAGCTGATGGAAGGTGACTGTAAACTGTTAGGATTTCTCTTTCCCCTTGTTCTCACATGAAGAAAAGATGGGAATACAGCAATCCTTTCCTCTTTATGGTGGTTTTCTTTTGTTACAAGTTGCTTCAGTTACAGTGTCAGGCACTCAAAAATTATGAAACGTCAGCCATGGTGTCACCTTCTAATTCAGCATCTCTGGGCACTGGGGAGGGACCTCAAATCCTGTGTCATTTCAGGCCCCTCCTGGCCAGAGAGCCCTGGAGGGGCTGGAGCATGTCCAGGGAAGCGAGCAGAGCTAGGGAAGGGGTGGGAGCCCCAGGAGAGGCTGAGGAAGCTGGGAAAGGGGTGGGAGCCCCAGGAAAGGCTGAGGAAGCTGGGAAAGGGGCTCAGCCTGGAGAAAAGGAGGCTCAAGGGGGACCTTCTGGCTCTGCACAACTCCCTGACAGGAGGGGGCAGCCAGGGGGGATCGTGCTCTGCTCCCAGGGAACAGGGACAAGGGGAAACGGCCTCAAGCTGTGCCAGAGGAGGCTCAGGTTGGATATTTGGGAAAATTCCTTCACCAAAAGAGTGGTCAGACACTGGAACAGGCTGCCCAGGGCAGTGGTGGAGTCACCACACCTGGGGTGTTCAAAAAATATGTAGAAGTGGACTTGGGTTGGTGAACTCGATGGTCTTGGAGGGCTTTTCCAACCTCACTGTTCCTGAGATTGGGGGATCACCTTTAACTGCAGCACTGAACTCCCTCCCAGCTCTCTCATGTACCTGAGGTAAGTACACCTGGGTGTGTGTCAGGAAGATTCCCAGCTCATGTGTGGAATTCCCAAGGTGCCTGGAGAAGAGAACAATACAGAGGATTGATCAAAGAGAATGGCTCACCTGTGCTGGAGGCAGGTGAATGAGAAGAATTCTCTATCCCTGCTTTTGCTGCAGGCTCTGTGTGTGCTGCTGAGCAAGCCCAAAACAGCTTTTGTGGCCATTCTCTGTCCGTCTCCTGCACCCTCAGGCCTAATGTGGAGAAGTGCTGAGCACTCAGAGCTGCAAATGAAATCGATGGGCAGTGTGGTCACTCAGCATTCTCCAAATTAACAAGGAGTGGAATGGATATCTGGACATGGGGACAACAGCAGGTTCTGCATGCCAGCCTTTCATCTGCAAATGATTTGCAGCATGGCTTATTTGGGTTGTCTTTGTGTCCCTATTGTGAACACAGCTTGCAGTAAATGTAAATTAATTAATGTCTGTGAGACTCTCCTGACTATGATTTCCCCCAACAGCACATGGAATTAATACCTTTTCCATGTGCAGCAGATTGTGGGTGGTACTGAAGCACAGATCTGTATTGCACACAGTGTACACATCACACTCATATAGGTACAGATGGCCTGAGATGGACCAGCATATAAAGGAGCTGCACCTGCTTCCACTGAAATCAATAAAATTTTCATCCATTTCAATACTCGCAGGAGATGATGGATTAGGAGAACTTAATTTGGGGCTTTGGGGAATGATATTCACAATTTTAATTGTATTCATATAAAATGCACATTGATCCTTGAACAAATTCTCAGTATGGCTGGCCATAGGAAAAAAAGTCAGAACTTTCCAAATGCCTCTGCTCATTCTTCCTATGATTAACTGGCTTTGGGGAATGATATTCACAATTTTAATTGTATTCATATAAAATGCACATTGATCCTTGAACAAATTCTCAGTATGGCTGGCCATAGAAAAAAAGTCAGAACTTTCCAAATGCCTCTGCTCATTCTTCCTATGATTAACTGTTCTTTAAAAGAGAAGAGAAGAGAAGGTAGGGATGTAAGAGAAGTTATCACCCTATTTGCAATTATTCTGAGTAGTAAAACAGATTAAGTAGAGGCTTAAGGCATGAGCTTAGTGAATGCAGCCATAACTAAACAACAGTGGCAATTCTGCTTTTTTGCTCTGAATTTTAAGATTAAGTAAATGGCAGAGTAATTCAAATTATATGTAAATATTTGATTAATGGAGTCTTGACACTTTCACTTGTAATTCCTACTCTCTTATTAAAATCATCCACCAAATTTTGAAGTAGAAATTAAATTTTTCACTAATTAAAAGCATTACTTTTCAAATATGATTGTGCACTGTGGCAAATCTACTGAATTCTGCATTAGCACAGAAGCTCCTGAGCTCTCAGATCTGTCGGTCTCCTGTATAAGCAAACAAGAGTCTTTGCTAGAATCTCTGTGACTCATCTAATGGCAGTGAGGAGAAATACCTGGCCAGTGCAACACCTGAGATGCTGAGCAGCATTACCCCCCCAGCTTAACCTCTCTCTGCTTCCTTTCCTTCCTCCAGGAGTTAAATTGAAGAATTTGGGTGTTTAAGAAGCATGAGAGAAGTAAGAGAAGAGAGGTTTTCATTCACCTGTGTGAATGAAATGATGTTTATAAATTATGCTGAGGCATGAGCTGTGAGCTGATTTGCAAAGTACATTGCCAATCAAATATTTACAGTGTACCTGTAAAGCACCAGGGTACCACAGGGGTTAAAATCCTGGCTCTCATCACTTTTGTATGGGAGAGGAACAGAATAAGGCTCCATCTGAATCCATATGACTTTTGATTTTGCTTTCAGAGAAGGTGAGGGAAGAAATTTCAGCCTCAGGTTCAGATGGGGGATTTAATCTGGATTTATACTGGTGAAATTGAGAAGAAGGGGTCACAGGGTGGCTGAGAAGTGTAAAAACAACTGGCAGCTGAAGGGCGTGGTCCTGCACCACCTGCAAGGTCTACTTATCCCAGACCTGTTCAGCAATGGCTTTGCTGCTTATCTGACACCTCAATGATCCCCCTCGGCTCATTAAAGATGAAGGAAATGCTGTCTTTTGCTGCCAGGTCAGTTTTCTGCTGATTTAGTGAGTTAAACTGGGTCAATCAAAGTTGCTGCAAGGATAAGAGGAACTTGGGGAACTTTTCTTTGGGTGGCAGGGCAGCCCAAATGGACAGAACTCATTTCCAAGCTCTACTAGTGTCTTCATGTCAGCAGCTGTGGTGGGAACAGCAGCAGCAACAGGGTCAGGAGTCGGGATCTCCAGCCAACCTCAGTCTTCTTGGGGTTTTATTGTTAAATAATTGTTCTTTGCATCCTGTTCTGAGTGGAGGAGTCTTTCCTGGGCTACTGCATTGATCTGGCCTTAAGCTCATAAGCTTTGGGGGGCAGAGGTAGGGGAAGTTTCAGTGTATGTGCATGTTGTTCATAAATATTGAAGTAAAAAATGAATAATGGCCGAGTCCCTGATTCCACAGGCTGCTGATCCTGCCAGTTTAAAGTTTTTATTCAGATAGTTCACCAAAAATCTCCCATTAAGCCTGTAAAGCTCACATATTCAGGAAACGCTTGTATTTAAAGCAAATTAACAAGGAAGCTTGTGGGCCTCTATTGAAGTGCATGAGGATCTTTACAAGTATCTCTTGTTTGTAAAGACAAATGTGCAAGGACAACTGCTGGAAGCCTAAACACCACTCCTGCTAATGAGCTGACTCTATGCCAGCACCAGGACACACGATCTTTCCCCTTCAGCCGCTGTCATTAATATTAATTTTTACTTCAAGGAAATCACCCTTGTTCACTTCTCACCCCACGCCAGCATCCCCGAGCTGATCCCGCTCCCGGAGTCTACACGGAGTCGGGCGCGCCGCAGTTCCTCTCTTTCAGCGAAGTTTGCGGGTTTTTTTCCCTCCCTAGCAAGGCAAACCTCCGCAGGTGCGCGGAGTCTGCGGGGAGTGCAGAGGTGAGGGAGAGGGGGCGATGTGTCCCAAGGGAGGCGCTGATGGACGAGCCGGGGGGCAGGAGCGAGGCGAGGCAAGCTGGAGGGAAGGAGGGAAGGAAGGTGGGAAGGAGGGCGAGCGGCCGGTGCCTGCGGCTGCAGTTCGCCGTCCCTCCGAGCCGCGGCGGGGGCACACCCCGCCCGCGCCCCCCCCCCCGCCCACCCCCCAGACCCTCCGCACCCGCCGCCCTTTGCACACATAGCCCCCGCTC
>JAHLSL010000047.1:4085708-4163962 GCA_025920805.1 Petroica traversi
GGTCCGGCCCGTCCCGCTGCCCGGCGCGGCCGAAAGTTTCCCGGTGGAAGGGGGTAAGTCGGGGGTGACGGAGGGATGCGCAGGTGGGGGGATGGGGGAGTGATGAACCTGCGCTGCCGCGGCTCCTTGGGCTGCCTCAGCACGGGGGCTCCCACCCTGCTGGGGCAAAGGCTGGGCTCCGCGGCCGGAGCCGGGAGAGCCTTCTCCAGCGAGGACAAACACCTATCTCCTCCCCCCCTTCCCCATCAGTCCCTGTCGCCAAGCAGAGGAGAGACGGTGACTTCAACTGCTGTGGTGTCGCTTCGAAATGCCGGGTTAATTTGTGAGGGCCAGTAGTGGCAGAAATGCAGCGCTCAGACTTTAATATCTGCATATGGTAATGGGTAAAATAAAGGAACCGGTTAGTATTCCGCTCCTGTAATACTTGGCGCGGGAGAGGATGCTGTTCCATCTCATTTCCGAGCTCCTTCGGGGGAAGCGAAGTGGTGCCGGGTACCTTCCTTGCTGCCTTTTCCCGAGTGCCTCAGCCCTTCAGGCATCGGGGGAGTCCTGCGGAGGGGAGACAGGAAGCTCCTTGCCTTGCAACCGCAAAGCTGCGGGGAGTCACCTCGGGCTCGGAAAGCCCCGGGAACGCTTTGGGAGTAGGATTATGGCAGGAATCAGCAGGGTAACCCCGGTGTCCGGTTGCTGATAGGTGAAGTGACTCTGCTGCCTGCCTTTTTACACACCCCAGTGGTTTTATCTATCCCTGTGGCTGATGCGAGCACTGTGTTTGAAGTGTTGTGCGAACTTGAGGGATGTACTGTGAGGTCAGTCGTGGGCCTCTAGAGCCTGAGCACTGAGATTACCTTGGGGAGAGCAAGACAGAGGTGTGGGTGGTGTCATCTGGGGGTACACGCCAGGAGAGGCAGATGCCGGCTTTCCAGCCCCCTCTGCATGTTTCGGCAGTGACCATTAATGATGATTGGATGTTAATTCAGAGGAAGGGGTGTGGTAGTCGAAGGGATTTTTGGATGCAAATCAATTCCCGTTGACTCATCTGGGCCCCGCCGAGATATGGGGGGAAGCCCCTGTGTTTGCAAGGCGGGCTGCTCCCACACCCATCATCAAAAGTTAAGGTGGAAACATTTCCGTGTCTGTTCCCACCCACCCTCGACGGGAGGAGGTTCGTGACATATAAATTTTTCAGACTGCTCTTTGGGCTGTCTGCGTGTTAGGCAAATACGTTTCTCACTTCGACTGAGAACAGTTTTGCTCTCTGATGAGTGGAAACTGGGGAAAAAGAGACATTTAAAAATAAAATCAGACTGTATAGCTGGAGTGGTAAAGCAAATGTTCTCGAGATCCCACGTAACAAGCTGGGGATGAATGCAAACTGTTCCTGCCGTGTAACTCTTCCAAATTCAATTCTCCCTGAGAGATGCGATCTCCTCCTGCCTCCCAGCAGAGCCCAATCTGCATGGATCGCGGAATGGGTATGCGGGAGCTTTTTCCAGCGTCCTGAGGGGGAAACGGGAGCGTGCTGGCACTGCCGCAGGAGTGACAGCCTTGTCACAAGTGTAACCCGGCACCTCCAGCAGCGGCGTGGGAACCTGCTTTCAGCTTTCTGGTGTGTCAAAGCTTTGCTAAATTTGAGGCAGGTTATTCCCAAACCGGGGACTTCTGGCTCTCCGCTCTTGCTTCAGCTGCTGTGGATGTGGCAGGACCCCTTATGCCATCCTCTGGAAGCCGCAGTGACTGGAGGTGACATGTGCTTAATTTTCTAGGGAATCACTGTGGACAGGTAAAGGGATATTTAAATGAATCTTGCTCGTGTTTTTATTCAAAGTTTCGAGTGTAGCCTTTCACATCCTGCTTTTTCTGGAACTTCCCAATAACAACACATTCACGTATCTGGAAAAGTGTAAGAGTATCTTATTCCTTTGGCAAATGGGAATGGTTGTTAGAGCAACCTGCTAAACACCTTAGAAAGTGAGTGCTAGTTCAATGTGAAATTTACAGATGAAGAGGTTCAGTCAGCTTTGAGAACCCATGGTTATCACTCATTCCTCCACCAACAAAGCATCATATCTGCTGTGCAAATGAGCTTCTCAGATCTGGGTTCTGTTTTCCTGTATAGAAATGGAAGCCTGAAGCACAAAGTGTTGAATTGCTGCTGCGTATCCATGACATAGATGTGTGGGATAGTTTGGGGTTGGTGGCTGTTTGGGACAGCTCCACTGCAGTGCTGGGTGGGCATCCGCCATAGCCTGAAGCTTTGTGCTTCAGAAGCTGCTACAGGACTGATTCAGGGAGAGAAAGCTTTGCCAGGGCTGATAGAAGAGTGTGGCTATCAGACAGGAGGTAGAACTTGGCTTGAGTTCTTTTCCCTCAATTTACAAAATAAACTTCTGTAAGTTCCTTATGTATTGCTGCTGGCCCCTGGACACTTCAGGAACCACATTTTCACTTGATGGGATGCATCCATAAAAAGTGGTCTCCCTCATTTGCTGCTCTTTTCCTTCTTCCCATGCCTTAGCAACCTGAAATCCATGGAGATTTACCCCTCAACCCTGAGATTTAAGTACTTTCTTAACACCTTCAAAAGAAGGACATAAATTGTGAAAACTGCTAATGGTCAGCAAGCAGGTGAAGGAAATGAAACCAGTAGCTTTGCACTTTTCCTTTCCTTCCTTTAGTAAACTTCTGGAAGCAATTCAGCCTTAGTCAAAATGCTCTTAAACAGAAAAATAACATGAACAGTAGCTTTCCTCTTTTGTTTCATTTTTGTATTTGTGTCTGCATATGGGCCTCTGTCCAGCGAGGCAGAAAAATCTGAAAATAGGAAAGTAAAATCTGGTCTTAATTCAGTTTTAACAGTAAGGGATATAAAACCATTGATTTAGCAAAGAGACTATTTTTACACATGAAGGTTGTTTTTGGATCTTCTTCATCCAACCTTGAAGTAAACTTAACAGGCTTGTGGCAAAATGAAGCATCGGGGGGTTTTTCTGTGCGTGAACCAGCTGTTTTTCTCTTAGAGTGCACAGATGAAAACTGACCTGTTAGACAATTATTATTTACTTCTTGGTACTTGAAACTGAATAGTGGAAGCCTGAAATCTGTACCAAGCCAAAAGGCTGCTTGAGAATTAAACCCAAGTTTGCTTGTTCTGTCCTATTAATAGTTTATGAATTCAGTGTCTGAACCACAGAAAACAGTAGTTAAAGTGGCAAGGATTATTGCTCAAAATCCTGCAATCAGAGCTTGCTGTTTTAATTAAAAATAACTAATCAACTGATTGATGAAGGGGAAAAAAAAGTGCCTTGCAGGTATATATTAATTTTGCTGCTACCAGAGGATCCTATTTGATGCATTTGTTGATGTGAAGTCTTTTGGGGGAAGAGACACTTGAGTGCCTAAAAACCTTGTGCAAGCATAGCAGAGCAGGCTTTTCAGAGAGGATATGCTCCTGCAGCTTTGCATGCTTAGGTGACTTATTACAAGAGACTTGACAATCAGTAGTAACTCAGCAGTAGTGGGAAGTGGTTTGTTTTTGGCAACTCAGGCAGTGGGTGAGATCCCCTGGGAGTGGCTTGGGATGTTCTTGAGCTGTTAGGATGACAGGCTGTTCTTGGGCCACTGCACGTGTACCTGGCTGGACTTCTGTCTAGCTGAAGCTCCAAAGAAGGTAGAAAAAGTAATTCTGATGGCTGGTGACAAACTGCTGAGGAAGAGCTAAGGTCATTTTAAAAAGTGTCTGTTTTGTGCATATCAATCTACTGATCTGACCTCCTTATGGCCCCTCTGAATGCCCAAAACAACAGCTTTGTGTGTGGGAGGGAGAAGGGTGTTCTCCCTGGATTCACTTGGAAAGGGAAAGCCAGTAGGGAGGGGAGTGATCTACAGCTGGAGAGGGGCTGCAGCTGCCTTACATCCCTGTGGATTCCCCTACTGGCAGAAATTCGTAGTGTCAGTGTGATTGTCCTCAATCCTTGGCTAATCCCAGTATCCCGAAATGGTCTGGGTTGGAAAAGACCTTAAAGCCCATCCAGTCCCACCCTGGGCTGTGAGCAGGGATATCTTTCACTATCCCAGGTTTCTCCAAGCCCTATCCATCCTGGCCTTGGGCATTTTCAGGGACCCAGGGACAGCTACAAAATGTTAAGGAGCTACCTTATAGTTTCCAGGGTGCAGCAAACTGGGGAACTGGGATGAGCAAGGGAGCCCCTCTGCTCTCTGCTTGTGTGAGAAAGGCAGGGAAAGGTGTTAATTGTTGTTTGTTTGTTTGGAGGAACTTTCTCTCTGCTGAGAACCTCTTGAAGGGGCTTTGGAGAGCAATTTGGGGCCCAAGTAGACTAGTGGTGGATCTCAATTAGGAAGCTGCAGTGATAGCAGAGCTGGGATGGCCAGATGCCAGCCAGGCTCTCCCACCCTGTGGCTGAAACCCTTGCCTGAGCTGTGCTGGCTCCTACTGGGAATAACCACTGGGAAATGATGCTCCAATAGGAATCTATATCGGCATCAAGATTGCAGTCTTAGCCTAAAGGTTAACAGAGGAATTGGCTTTCTTCCAATTTTCCTTGGAACCTCAAACAAACCAAGCTTTTCTGTCCTGTATGTTTGCCTGAGGAAGGGCCATGGACTCCATCCTTCTCCAGCCTGTTTTGTCTGTCATCAAGAGAATGCCCTGCAACATAGAAAAAGACAGTTCTGGTTCAAACAAATTCCCTGGAATAGTGCAGTCTGAAGGGCAAGGAAAAAAGAGCAACAGAGGGAAGTTCAAAGAGAAATGCCACAAAGGCAGCTGTTTTCTGTCACTGAAAGTATTCCCTTTTTTTAAAATTATTTAGTTCATACGTTTCATTTTCTAACCCAAACAAACCATTTGAGGTATTGAGGGAAGAAAGTGAGGTAAAAAGGCAAAGCTGATTGATTAAAGCTGATAAAAAGATTTCTGGGAGCAGTTTGGGAAGGATGCAAGGAGAGAAATACTCCTAGTAAAGTGTTTTCAGAAGCCATCTTAGTAAGAGTAGTGAGTCCTTTCTAAGATAATTAAGAATTGAAATGCTGCTCTGGTTGAAGTGATTTAATTAGTGGGAGATAGACATACAGCTGCTGCTTTTACCAGTGCTTTTTATTAATTTGGTGGTTAGGCAGTCAGATTTTGCTAAGAATTTGTGCCTAAGATAGTTTTCTTTTTCCAGAAGTACACATTTACACGCATTTCTACTCAAAACCAAGCCAAATAACTCTGTATTTAATGGCTTAGGACCCAGGTTGTAAGAGGGAAGGTGTAAATAGCAGTGCCTGCAGATCTGAGAGGGCTGTTGCTAAGGGTTGATGCTATGATATGTCCATTTTCCAGACTTATTATACCTGGGGAGCCTTCCTGCACAGCCAGGTTTTTGCATTCACTTCATTCATGTTCTAATTGCTGTATTTACTTCATTCATGTGGTTATTTCTTGCATATTTTTAACAGATAAAAATACACATTTGTTCCATGTTCAAATTTTGGTTCATTGTCCAGCCTTTTGAAGGTTTTGTTTTTGTTTTTTTTTTTTCCCCTTTTGGGTGATACGTAGAACTGTAATCTCTTATGTTGCATTTCATGTGGTGCATTTGACAGAAACATTAATACTAATCCCAGTGTGAAGAAGAATTTGAATGGCTGATTGCAACATGTTCAGTTTCCCCCTCTGTATCTGGAGAAGCAGTGCTCTTGTCTCAGTAGGAGTTGTCTTCCACTGGACACTTTCATGGTTGATTTTGCCAAGGGGGGAGAGAACTCTTGTGAGCTGATGGTCTGGGTGTGCTGGGAGCTATCCCGTGGGAATGCTCCATATGGATATTGTGAGCTCTGTGCCATCTCCCAGCACCATGTGAGTAAATAACTCCAGATTTCTCTGATATCCAGGTTATGGGAAACAGCATAATTCAAAGCCAACAGTTGTACTGAGATATCCAGATATTCCTTGGACTTGCAGCTCCAACGTTGCTGCGATGACATCAGGCAGTTTTGTGCTCCCTCCTTGCAGCTCCTGGTGTGAACTTGGCCTGTTTGTAGGGGTGTTTTCCCAGCCAAGCAAACACCCCATTCCCTGCTCCCATGAGAGGGAGTTGTTTAAGCAACAAGGATGGATTTTTACAGCACTGAGCAGGTCACACTTGGATTATGGGTTGGAAATGGGCTTGGCAGGGCTGGGTTTGCAGCTGGATCTTGATCTTGGAGGTCTTTTCCAACCAGGATTCTATGATGATGATTCTCATGATTGTGGAGAAAAGGAATCTTTTTCTAAAAAGATAAATCTATTATGGCCTTTTTGGGAGTAGGAGAAGAGGAAAAATACTGTTGATGTGGTTTTGATTGAGCTTTCATTTGACTGTTTTTTGAGTGTTTCCTCTAAACAATGAATATTTGAGTGTGGCTGCACTCCAAGGTTATGTTCTTGAGCCCTATGGCAGCTCCTTATTCCCAAGATTCTCCTCTGAATCTGTGAACTGTGCTTCTCCAAGCAAACTAAATTTATGGATTATGAGGTTTTTTGGGTTTCTTTTTTCCAGTTTTTACACTTGAGTATTATCCAAGCTCAAAATAACTTGGGAACCTTGGTTTCTGGTGGTATGTTCAACAACACAAAATTACTTGGGCTTTATTCTCTGCTCTTGTCTGCAAACAGAGATTGCTAGTTTCAGGAAACTGTGAGGCAGCACAGTGGAAGCAATTAGAATATGGTGTATTTAATTTTACTTGTTGCATCTAGAATGAGTGCAAACTAGAAATGAAACCCTAATGGAATTAGGTTGTGACACTTCAATGCCATGTGTATGACAAGGAAAAATTAACAATTTGATGCAAACAGAGATTGCTATTGAATTTTTTTTTTGGTTGTCAAAGAAAGGGGAGGGGGATAGATGTGTGAGTACAAGTTAAATTCAAAGAAGCACTGACTGGGTTCTGATTCCATTTAGCTTCAAGTTATTTAACATTCACAAATAGGATCTTTAAATCTCCCAAGAGCAGTCTGAACTGTGTTACTCAGATGTCCACTAGAATGAATTTGTTCATAATAAGGAAATTGCTGCAGTTTTGATAGTCAAGGAGTTTTCCAGGACTCTCATTTTACTTAAGTTGCTGGACTTTTTCCCCTGTAGGTGCCCAAATCAATCATAGAGTAGAAGATAATCTTATTCAGCAGCCTTCCTTTACACTACTTTTTCACAATTTGTTTTACTTTCTGAGAGCAATGCCTTTCATTGGAATAAATCTTGCACTTAAAAAAAAAAAACTTTTAACATTTAATGTGAAACAAGGTTATTTGCATAAGTTCTTATACCTTAGGGAGATCTAGATAAATGTACCTGGTGAGTTTCAGATGGTTTTGGTTTTTAAGGATGCACAGGCTTTAATGAAATAGGATTAATGACTGGTGAACCACAGGGCTCTTAGTAGTCACTTTCTATTTTGGAAAACTCCAGAGGATGAGATATTATGAAAACAAAGTTTGAGAGCAGTGCACAGACCCCAGGAATTCCCCAGAAGCTTCTGTGGTGTTCTTGTGCCTGGAAGCCCCCTCAGGAAGCAGAGGAGAAGGAGGGCTCCTGGTGAGTTGTGTTTCACCTCTCTGCAATTACTCTGGGTTTATCCAGAGGTTTTTGTGGATGAGAAAAATTCAGCAATATGGCAGCTACAGCAGGCCAGGAAAGCTAGCCATCATTGTGTTAGTCTTTTTGTTTGTTTGTTTCATCTGGAAAGGGGATAGGAAGGAAGCTGGGGGAACTAAAGCTACTGAACAGATGAACCAGCTGCTCATAAAATTCATAATAGATGGAGGTTTTGTCCACTGGCACTGCAACCCACTTCACTTTCGGCTTTATTTCTTCCTGATTATAACTTCAAACAGCAATGCAGGCACTGTCTTCCACTGCCTCATTGCTGTTTGAAGCCCCCCCCCCCCCCCCCCCCCCCCCCCCGCGCGCCCGCCCCCCCCCCCCCCCCCCACAATGGTCTCTCTTAGTCTTTGTCAGTGTTCCTATTCCAATATCTTTGAAGGCAGATTACAAAAAAAAAATTCTCCAACTACTAAGGGAATCTCAAACTAAAGAGATTCATCCATCAGCAATATGGATGTTATGTCCTCTTGCCCTCCCACAATTTTCAGGATAGTGACAAGTTTATGACTTGGGCTGCCAGCCACAGAGGATGTCTTTGAGGGCATGAAATTCCAAGTTCTTTCCAAGGATATCCTTATGTAACTCCTGTGGAAGAAATGAGCAGGTTGTTTTGGTGGCACAACAGGTAACTGTGATGCCAAGGCTACTGCAAAATTAACTCAGTCTTTTGAGCCATTCACAGTTGGTACAAGTGGGGACTTTTTAAATAGAAAGGGATCAGTTCAGGGCAATTGTTGAACTGGTTTGAAAATATTTCTGAACTGAAATGAGGCTGGAATGAGTTCTGAACTAAAATGAGGTTGTTCCAGAGTTAGTCCCTGTGTGCCAGGAGGAGGTGGTGGTTTGGTAGGGACATGTAAAGCTGATGGAGAAAGTGTCATGTAGCTGAAAAACTTTTCTAATCCTGAATTTGCATTGAGTAACCTGAATGTTGCTGTAGATTTCTCTGTGTCTTAGAGTGAAGCAACTCTTTAACTTGGTGTTAAAACCAACAGCTACAGTTCATGGAATACCAGACTGGTTTGGGTGGGAAGGGACACAAAAGCCCATCCAGTGCCACCCCTGCCATGGGCAGGGACACCTTCCAATATCCCAGACTGCTCCAAGCCCCGTCCAGCCTGGCCTTGGACACTTCCAGGGATCCAGGAGCAGCTACATCTTCTGTGGGCACCCTGTGCCAGGGCCTGCCCAGCCTCCCAGGGAACAATTCCTTCGTAGCATCCAATCTAATCTAATCCCTGCTCCTGTCTCTGTATGCAAATAGCTCTTTCCCCGTGTCAGTAAGATCTTCCCTTTGCTGTTGTGTTGTAATACTTGAGGCGGGCTGGGAGATGTCCAGGGTCCTGAAAGGACAGAACTTCGGTCACGGAGAGAGTCCCTGAGACAGGAACAGCTCCTACCTGAGATTCATCAAGAAATATTTCCACTGGGACTGTGCAGTCTTGGAAAAAACAGTTACATTCCAAGGCAAAACCTTTGGAGATTGGTTCATTGCAATTATCTGTGTCCCTATAGTGTCTGCTGGAGTTTTGCTTTTTGGGATTTAGTGGGAAATCACCTTCTGTCTCCTGGTACAGGTGAACGGGTGCACATGCTCCAGGTCTTTTTAAGTAGAGAAGCATTTATTTGTAATGCAAAAGAAATTATTTTTTTTATTAAGTGCAGTTGTAGAAGAGGCACACAATGATTTTAAGACCTGTGTAAGTCCATCTTGTCAGCCAACATTTGTTTGCAGTTCTTGTACTGCTGTATATGATCTTTTAGAAAAATCAATTTCAGCTTAATATTACATGGGAAATTAAGAATAATGAAATCCATCACTGAGGTCCCATGATGTGAGCAGACAGGCTGAAACTCTTGTTAATGTGCTGGTTTACTCACAGAAACGCTCTTTCCCTTTCACTCAGTCTCCTGATCAAATTTTAACAGGAGGTTTGACATTTACATGACATTCACATCTGTAGGAACACTGTTTCCTTTTCCCCACTGCTTCGTTTTCTCAGAGTTAACATTCTGCTGGAAGCAGTGAGAGGGATTGGAGAAGGGAGCCAGCGAGAAACGATCACTATAATAAATTGGTTGTGTTCTCCAGGCTGGCTACAACTATTTCAGCCTTCTGTAGTGATGGGAAAAGCTTTAACCCATGAATTGGTGGCAGTTTCTGTGGCATTATCCAACTTATTGCCTGGTCATGGACCCTTTGCTTTTAGCAGACAGACTTGTGCAGGGTTAGAATAATGTGCTGCTTGCTGCTGGTATGGATTTGGATGAGGTTGTGCAGCTCAAAAACTTGAAAATGAGCTGGAAACCTGGGATTAGGCTGTAAACCCCTCGGGGAGGGATGACCGTGGATGATGCTCAGCCAGAGGGTTCCTTGCTGAGCTGACTGGAGACCTTGGAGAAGGGGCAAGCATGAGAAAGGGGAAGTGTTTTGTTCATAGTGTCGAGGAATAATGGGAGCTCCAACAGTACTTCCCATTTTACCTGTTTTTACAGCTATATCCACTTGGGAGTGCTTAAATGCTCTCCAGATCCTCCTAAAAGCATTGGAGCCACTTTTAGCTTTGGTTCTGCTCGAATCAGAACTGATAAGGGGGTGTGTATCTCAAGGGCATGAAAGAGTAGATGGGATTTCATGGAAAATGAGGGCATTCCTGTGCTGAAGATGTTTTATTGCATGCAAAGGAGGAAGGACATGGAAACATGGAAGTTTGGATGTGAAATCTGAAGCAGACCCTGAAGGAGTGCAGCTGCTCTGAGCATGACCAATACCAGGCTCAGAAGGATTAATCTACATTGCCATATAAAGTTTTATTTTCTATGTTTCAATTTCCTCAGTCTGATGGCAACAGCCGTTCTGGGGAGCTGTATGCCAGCTGTATGTTTTTCAATAACTGTATATGATTCAATTGTATTCTTAATTCCATTGTAACAATATCATGTCTGTCAAGTGAATTTAGAGGTAGAATTAGTAGCATCTCTAATTTAAAAAAATGCATCCAAATGCAGCTACTTAAAAATAAAAATCCATACATTTCTCAGATCACAGGGTCTAGAGCTGTTGGCAGTGGCTTGTTCTCCTGTGGTTACCATGGAACCACTTAGACATTTTAGCTGACCCATCTTATATAATTTCAGGCAGGCCATGGACTTGATGTTTTCTTAAGAACAGAAAGTGAGCTTTGCTGGTAGGTCTCAAGATACACAATCAGTTCTTCCTTTCTTCCTGTTTTTCCAATCCCATTGCAAAATGTAGCAAGTGTGTTGTTCCATTGCTGTTATATCTCCTTCCACAGAAAAGAAAAAAAATCATCTTTGTATACTTAGGAGAAGTGTCAGAGCTCCAAGGAATTGGCTTCATTGTGCATTGATGTCAGTTGAGAGGTGGTGAAGCACAACTAATGAATTTTGGACTCTGAAATCAGTTATAATGAGGAACTCAGAACCTGTAAAATTATTTTTGAGACCTGTTAAAAACAAACTCAGCACTTCTCACCTGTAAGGCTGGCTGTTGATTCCAAGGTAGGCAGGCATGTCTAATGGCAAAAGATTGGTCATTAGATTTTAATCTGCTGCGATTGATGTGCCTCCTGGATACTTTGGAAATGGGTGGAATTATGGAGAAGGAGGTAAAAACTGGACTACTACCTAAGAACAATTTTGAAGAGAAAAGATCCAAAGTCTTGTTCCCTGTGTTCTGTGCTATCCCTGCTTTTCAGTGTTGTTGTATCAGCTGTTTCAAAGGGCTGCATTGCTCTTTCAAATAATGCAAGCTTTAGCTTCTTTTGTTTTCATATAAAAACCTGAATTTGTTCTTGGGCTTAAAAAAGAAAAAAAAAATAGAAAACCAAGACCTGTTGTTTTTCAACAAGACTATGAAGAAGAACATGTGGAACGCTGGCCAAAGACAGCTTTTAAAACAGAACGTTTGGCAGGGACTTTCCAAGATATTGCTTGTTATCAGCCAGCTCCTGTCCTGGGTTCCTCTGAAGGCATTTCTGATGGCTCTGCTAGGATCACCTGTGCCCCCACTCCTTGTTGAGCTCTGTTTGCTTTCTGCCTCTCTTGAGTGGTCATTTAAAAAATTGTTTCCTCCAAGTGCTCAAATAAACAAGTGGCTTTGTTGTTAAAATTCTTATGGGAATTCAGTGCTTGAGGGGACCATTGAGCCTGCCTGGCTGAACATTGCCTCTCACAAAACAAAGCATGTCATGGGTAATATTCCCTCTTCTCAGCCAAAGGCTGATTACTCAAATTACTCTGCCTATCTCTTACAATTTATGCTTATTTAACACCCATATATTCGTATTTATTATTGTACTAGTGTTGTCCTTTTGCTGAAGTAGTTTCCTGCCCTCATTGGTGTCCCCTGCTTCCACAATGTGTTCTGGAGAGTGAAATTATGTTGCTTTTTTTGCCTGTAGTTTCCCAGAGTGAGCAACCACTCCTCTTGTGAGACCTACATTGCTCCCAGCATCATCAAAAGGTGTGAGTGGAGGTTTCATCTGGGGATTGAGGTTTTTCTGCATTTAAGGACTTGTTAAATCAAAGAAAAACTCAGTGCTTTGGAGCTATGTGGGCAGAATGCAAATGTGCTGTTCCCAAGGATTAACCCAAACGTTTTCTTCTAACATTTTTTAGTGAGGAAAGTGTGGCTTCCAAGGGTGTGGGGAGCATTGTCACAGAAGAGTTCAGCAGGAGCTGCAGAGATAGGGCAGGGGAGAATGGATTTGAACTGAGAGAGTAGGTCAGACAAGATATTAGAAGGAAGTTCTTCCACTCTTTCACCACCCTCACAAGGGCATAGGTTGTCCAGAGAAGCTGTGGCTGCCCCTGGATCCCTGGAAGTGTCCAAGGCCAGGTCAGACAGTGCTTGGAGTAACCTGGGATAGTGGAGGGTGTCCCTGCCCATGGCAGGGGTGGAACTGGATGGGCTTTAAGATTCCTTTCAACCCAAACCATTCCATAATTCCAAAGTGTTGCTTAGGGAAAAGCTGAGAAGTGCTGATATCCTCCCTTCCCTCTCTCTCCAAACAGCCTGCACTGTGTAGGCACTTGATGGAAAATTTGGGCAACTCTTATGTCCCCAGCCACCCTGATCTCACTGTCCCTCCTTGGATAAAAGAGGCATGACCAGTTATGCTGCATCCTTGCTTGGTTCAGGACAGTTTAAATGCTTTTGTGTGGAGCAGAGCCTGAGCTGTGCACCCAGTCCAGCTTTGCAAGTGTCTCATCATAATTCTGTGAGATTTGCTGACGTGGGCATAGATACAACTCTGCTGGGCTCATGGAAGGCTTCCCAGGGCATGTCTGGTTCTGAGCAGGCTTGGTTGTCTTGGCTGTGGTGCCATGAGTGCACAGGCCAGTGCTGAGGGGTGTCTGACCTGGCAGGGAACCTTCACCTGGTTTGTGGTCATATGCAATATTGCTTAGAAATACTCTGCTAAGCAAAGCAGCTCGGGTCCCTCGTGGTCAGTGCTGGGGCTGGAGCTAAAGCCTGCTCACGTCTGAATCAGCCTTTATGGAGGCAGCACTAGGCATTGTGCCTTCATTCATTGTGCTCTCCTGCAGGATCCTGCTGGCTTCACTTGAGCCCCCAGAGCCGGCGGGGGGCCCCCCCCCCCCTGTGTGTGTAATGAGCTTTTCTAGAGCCTCAAATACCTAGAGGCAGGCACAGCTTGAAGCTCCAGAAGAACAAGCTCAGGCATGACTTTTTATTTGGATGGACAAGTACCCACTACTGTGCTTTATACTACCCAGGGTGTTTCTGCCGGCTGGGGGAGCTGTGATGGAGCCCTTATTCTTTTGCATTTCCATTCCCCTTTCCCCTCACACCAGTCCTATAAGTTCTGTTTTCTCTGGAGTATGTCCCTCTTAGGATGTTGTATATTGCTACAGTTCCAATGAGAGGAAAAACTTCACATCAGCTTTATTTATTACTGCCTCAGTATTAATATCTTGAGGAGCTTTTGTATTTGCTGGATGCCTGTGGGTCTTGGGCAGTGAACTCCTCTCATGTTTGCCAGTTCTTCACTGACTTGTGCATCTTTTAGTGATCTTGCCTTCCAAAACTCTGCATGGGATACAGACAGACAAACTTAGCTGCTCAGAACTTTTTTCACCTTTTTTTTTTCACCTATTTTTCCTAACTAAAAATCTGTATTCCCTGTGCTATGACCAGTTATATCATTCCTGTCTCGAAACACTCGAATCTCCTGCAGCAGCAAGATATGCAATGGGAATGTTGTAGCCTTCTGAAGCCACAGCCAGTCTTGCTCTGCCGCTTCTTGTTCAGCTTTTCTTCTCCTGAGTGGTTGCCCTCAGTGCCACCTATGTACCCTCAATTTCTGGCTTAAGTGTGCATCCTTCATAAGGTTCCTGCCCATTTTTGGGGAGCTTCATTTTTAAGACCCTGCTTTTCCCTCTTCAGCCACACGGCTCCATTTCTCCTCTGGCTGGAGTAAGAAAAAAGATACCTCAGCTCTTTGTCTGTTGCTTTTCCGGCCTCAGGTTTAACAACTCATTTTTCTCCAGCCTCAGCCTTTTGCTGCAGGCATGGTGACATCCTTCCCTTCTTACCAAGGAGGAGGGGATGGAAGTGGTAACACTGCAGAAGTCTGGGAGTGTTTTGGTAAATGTTCTTCCCCCTAGACCTATATATATAGTGGCTATCACCACCAATGTTAATTTTTCTCCAGAGGATTGCATGCAATGAGAGCAGAAGGAATTGAAATTTTAAAAGCAGTGAACATGAAAATAACTTTCACGTCCCCCATGTACTGGGAGTCATCTATGGGGAACAATGCCGGTGGCTCAACAATTTTGGGGACAATCTGAGTTTAATAAGCTCCTCCCTGACAGCTGTGTACAAATGCAGGGTTTCCTCTCGCTTATTACTGCTCCAGGATGGCAGTTCCAGCCTGGCAAATAGGACAGATTGAGGAATACAGGAGCCACAGGTCCCTCCTCTTTAAATTACATTACCAGTTAGCAGCAGGATTACCTGGGCACTTCTCAGCTTTCCCTCAGTCATTGCTTCCAAGAGCTGAACATTTTTACAGTCTTGTAATTTTCTCCATATTTTTAAAACCCTCAGGAAACACTGATGAGGAGGACCATTAACACCTCAGCTTTGGACTAATGAGGAGCACAACTTGTGTGCTGGAGGTATCGATTTGCTCAGCTCCAGTTGTGTTTCTCCCTTGAATTCTTTGTATTCTCCCTTCAGCTGTGCTGGCTGTTTACTCACAGAACACCCGAGTGAGGAGAAGATGAACTGCTGGGATTCTGCTGCTCAGGCATTGATGCATTGCCTCTCCCTTTGTGTTCTTTAAATGCCAGAAATCCCCTGCTTTTATTTGGAACATCTTTTTAATCTCTTCTTTCATCCATGAAGAAAATGAAGAGCCGAGTTCAACAGTTCTCCTTTCTTTTCCCCCAAAGGTGTTTCTTTCCCTTCAGCAGCACCTTTCTGGTATGTTCCATCTCTGAGAAGAGAAAAGACAGAATTTATCCCATGTTTGTGTATGAGGATAAATTCCTTTAGTTTTTTTGATCAAGCAGTTTCATGTGGGTACTTCATCAGGATTTCTGGATTTTAAAACAGTCATGAATTTGTCCTGACCTTCATTTTATCGGTATGACATTAGGAAAACAAAAGGATCTAAATTAACAGTAACAGTGAATAATGCTGTCTACACTGAAGAATAAAATGGAAGAGGATAAACCATCAGTAGATGCACTGGTAAAATGCCTGAAATCGGCTCCTTACCTTCTTTTTTTGATGTATTGCCTTTTTTGAGCTCAGACAAATACGTATTCCTTTGAAGCAATTTCAGATTCATTTATCCTTGCAGGATATAACCTTACCTCTAATGTCTCTTGTGACTAAGTTATTGTTTTGGAGGAAAATATATATAAAAAATAACCTTAAATTTAAACTTTTAGCTGCTGCATTGTGAGTTTTTTTGAGGTAGGAGTTGGACCAGAATGGTTTTATGATGTCTGTGCTAAAGCAGGATCAGCTGTTCCCTCTGTGTCTGCTCCCAGTTTCAGCACTGGGTGGTTTCTTACGTTGTATGTGAAATCCAAATTATGTTAAAGCATCTCTTTCCACATTAGCCTGCTCCCAAAGCATGTTCTTGTAGTACTGGGTTAGAGGACAGATTCTGGAGAAACTCAGCAGAAAATAGTGAAAATCCCACAAGGTACTCTTTGGTTTAACTTGTCAGTCGTGCTTTCTACATAATTTGTTTAAAGGCATGGTTTAAATACAGGTTTAATGATATTTTTAATAAACTATTTCTTAGGATTGCATCTACTTTTTTCCCAAGTTATGTTGTATAGATTATATTAAAAAGTGGGTACTGGTGGAGAGCAGTGTTTTGAACTTCTCATCTTGGAACTTTTGAAAAAAAAATTCCTGGTCTTTAACTATGAAATAATTAGAAATTATCCAAAGTTGCTCAAGTTGGAGCAGCCTGGTCTGTGGAAGGTGTCCCTGCCCATGGCAAGGGGTGGGACTGGATGGGCTGTAAGATCCCTTCCAACCTAAACCATTCAAGGTTTCTATAAAAAATAGGCTTTTTAAAGAAGTGGCTTGTTATTGGTGAATTCTCTCTTACTTATGTCTCTGATTCAGGATGTTCCTTTTTAAAAGAAATGGGAAGAGCCATGTTTCTCCATGCTAGATGTGGAACACTTCCACCTTCTTAAGTGGTTCAGAGAAAGAGAGAAAAATGATGCTGCTGCTAAGTGTTAGGAGGGACCACAGCTCAGGGAAAGGCAATGTAGCAACAAAGAATTTAAGTATAGCTTCAGAAAGTCAAATATCTTGTTAAGTCTGGGCAGAAATCAATAAGAGCTTTTGAGAATGGTGGTATTGAGCATTCTGTTTTGAGTAATACTTGTGTGTCTGGAAAACCAGAGCAAATGGCTACAGCAGGGATGCAGATGAATTTTGTAGTAACTTTTCCTAGTTGTGCACATTGGGAAGTCAGGGATGTCTGTCCTGCTGTGCTTCTTATATGCTGTACTGGGATTTCCAGGCACCTCTTGGCATCTTGGCTATGCAGTTTTGGCAGATGTGTTCCTGGTGGTCTCTAAAACTGCCTGAAAGGAGGTTGTGATGAGGTGGAGTCAGGTTGTTCTGCCATGTCTCGTGAGATGACAAGAGGAAATGGCTTTAGGTTGCACCAGGGGATGTTCAGATCAGATACTAGAAAAAAAAAATCGCTATAAGAGTGGTCAGCACTGGAATGAGTTGCCTGGGGTGTTGGTGGAGTCACTTTTCAGGAGATGACTGGAAGCAGCTCTTGGGGATATGATTTGTTGAGTGATGATGGTGGTGCTGGGGAGGGGGTTTGTGACCTTACAGGTCTCTTCCCCCTTTGGTTACTCTGACATAAGCCCTGTCTGTGAGCTGTGCTCACCCTGAGCCTTGTGGGGACTTGTCCCCAGGTCCCCAGGCAGGTTGCTGCAGCTCCCAGGACTGTGGGAAGCTTCCAAACACTTCTCAGCCTGCAGGGTCTCCAAGGTCTCGCTGCCCTCCCCCGCCCCATTAGCTGTGTTCTCCTGTTACAGAGAAGTAAATGATCCTGGTTTTCCATTTTCATTAAAGCTCAGCTGTGACGTCAGTTTTGACGTGGCCCTGGATGAGAAACGTTTGGTTTGAACCACTGAAAGTGCCGATTCTGAGCTGTTCCCCAGCTCTCTCCTCTTCCCACCCTGCTTGCACTGGAACTGCTCTGTCTGGGGGTTTGGCCAGTAATATTCTAAGTGGACAGCAGGAGAAAATCTTGGAAAGCAGCTGCATTTTCCCAGTGTTGTAGTTACCCACAGCTGCTGGTTTTGCTGTTTGATACAGTGGCCGCTCCTCTCTGTGTGGAGGCCCCACCTTCTTGGAAAGAAGTGGTCCGGGCTGCAGCAGGGCAAGTAGGAGATGTGAATTTTTGAGTCTAAATGATTCTCTGTGCCCTTTGTGGGAGGGATATCTACATGTCTGCGGCAATGAGACTTGACTTGTACTGGAAAATAAGAGCAAATTGTGCTGAAGTCAACTGAAATAGGAATTGGACTTTGTGCCAAATTGCAAACTGTGGGTCTCTCAATCATTCTTCTGCAGAGAGAAGCCTATAACAGAGATTACTTTGCTGCAAGACCCACAGGAAAATATCTGTTCTCTTGCACTTATATCAGTTAATGATACAAATCTGCTGATGGCTGGGTATATTTATTTGCTGTGAAAAGAACCTACTTATGTTGCACTGAGTATCATGGTTGGCTAGCCGGTACCAGGACTGTGTATAAGGGATGTAAATGATCCTGGGACATGCGTTATTGACAATTTCCAGGAGCACAGCAGCATCCTGTGGGCTTCCGGGTGAATTGGAAGGAGTTTGATCCTAAACCTGTGGTTTACATTAACAGACTAAGTATGATGGAGGGCACTGGGTGCTGTGGCAGGGCAACCAGCTTTGCTTCAGGGCAGAAACTTTAGGCTTAGGAGTGTTTGAAGATGTGGTTTCACTCAGCTTTTTCAGCTGTGGCAGCAGGCCCTGTACCTGCTGCCTTTTTCAGCGTGGAGGGCAGAACTGTTACGTTAGTTTTGCTTTTCTTGTTGTTTCTTCCCACTGGGGGGAAAGAAATGTTTTCAAATGAGCAGGTGTATATTTTCATAAGCCCCAAGCATTCCTTTGTGGATGAAAGAGTTGTAAAACATCTGAAAGCTATTTTCTTTGACATGAGCTTTTCTGTTTAAAGAATGTGGGGAATCATTTCTTAGTCAGGCTGAAGCAGATGAAATTGTAACAATGTTCTGATGTAATGGACTGTATGAAATGGATATTTGGGCCTTTCTAAATGGAATGCTTTTGGAACACATTTGGAGCTGTGAACTGTCTCAGATTGACCTTTAGAGAAACAAATACACAGAAATACCTATGAGAAAGGAAGGAGAATTACATACAATATGCTGGCAAATGCATTCTAGTGTTGAGCAGAGTGTGTTTTAAGGGAGTTAACCCTTTGATTTTGGAGTGAGGAATATGTTGTTTGGTGATGGGGTATGAGAAGTTTCATTGTGGAGTCCTCCTCCCTGGAAGTGTTCAAAAAATATATGGAGGTGGCACTTGAGAATAGGGTGGAGGTTTTGGTGGATCTTAAAGGCTGGACTTGGTCATCCTAAAGGTCTTTTCAAACTTTATTGATTCGATGGTTGTGCAGTGTTGCTATTAAGAATTATGCAAATCAATAGCTCTGGTAAATGGTTGAGCTGTTTACTGCGGGAATAGCACTTTACAAGTGTTCTTCAAATTGGATTGACTGGAATCTGTGCAGTGTTTTGGTGGAGTGAGGCAAAATACATGTGATACATTCTAGGCTGATTCAGTTTTACAGATAAATTCTGGCTGTAACTGTTAAATGGTTGATCAAGCAGGTGTAATAGTTGACATGCCAGAAGTTGATACCATATTTTATTATTTTCTCCTTGCTGTTTCTCCCTGCTGCCCCTGAAGTTTTCATCCCTGAGGGGATGTTGCGCTAGGGTATGAATGCGAGAGAACTCAGGTGTACCATGAAAAATTTGGGAAGCCTGGTAGCTTTAATTAGCATAGAGACCATATGCTTCCAGTCTGGGGGTCCTGTCCAGAGAATGGGAAGTGGCTGATCTTTAGCAGAAGAGGGGATCAGTCTGAGAAGCTGACAGGGGGGCTGGATTTCATAGTTGGCAAAGCATCTTGACCCAGCCTGCTGTGTGCTGTGCAGCTCCCTTTCCCCCTTGCTTCTCTATGGGGAGCACCAAGCCTGGAGTCTGGATCACCAGGACTGCCACCAGTGGGGTGTGGGGACAGCCACCCACCTGTGCTCATCCACCCATGTGGTATGGGGCCGTGGGATACTTGTTGGTCTCTTGCCTCCATGAGACCTCCCAAAAATGTGGATTAGTGAACAGCCAGGGTATCACATGCTCCTTTCCCCCATGGAGGGGAGCATTTTATTGGTGTTTCTTGTCCAAGGCATTGGTACTTTTTGTCTGCCACGAAGCAGAGAGTACAAGGTATGTTCAAGCAGTTCTGTGTGTTCCTCAAGGTCAAGCCCTTGATTCTGCGGTCAGGCCAAATCACAGCTCTGTTCCTTGAGAGACCGGGGCCACTGCATGACTGCTGGGCTGTATCAAAGGAAGTGTGAGCAGCAGTTCAAGGGAGTTAATTCTGCCGCTCTGCTCTCAAGACCGCACATGGTTCTGCATCCAGCTCTGGGGTTCCCAGCACGTAAAGGACATGGACCTACTGCAACATGTACAGAGGAGGTCATGGACATGCTCCAGGGCTAGAAACCCTCTGCTCTGGAGCCAGGCTGGGAGAGCTGGGGGTGTTCACTGGGAGAAGAAAATGCTCCAGGGGGAGCTCAGAGCCCCTTCCAGGGCCTGAAGGGGCTCCAGGAGAGCTGAAGAGGTACTTGGGGCAGGGGATGGAGGGACAGGACACACTGCCAGAGAGCAGGGATAGATGGGATATTAAGAAGGAATTGGTCCCTGGGAGGGTTGGGAGGCCCTGGCACAGGGTGCCCAGAGAATCCCTGTGGCTGCCCCTGGATCCTTCGAAGAGTCCAAGGCCAGGTTGGAAACTGGGGCTTAGAGACCCTGGGAGAGTAGAAGGTGTCCTTGTCATTGCAGTGGTGTCATTGGATGGGCTTTAGGGTCCCTTTCAACCCAAACTACCCTGGGATTTCTATTTCTTTCTCCTAGTACCAAGTATTTCCCACAGTGCTGGTGGCCTGATGCTTGTGAGACACAGAGTCAAGGTCTTTGTGTGCTTTGAGGGACATGGTGTGTACAGGCAGGTTTGCCCAGTTGCACCAATAGTGGCTGTTATCCAGGGACAAGGAATAAATGAGTGCAGTCTTCTGTGCAGGGCTGGCCCTCCAGTATTTGGAGGGAGGAGTGCTCGAGGTCTTGCTGTGCCTGTGTTGCTGACTTGCAACCTCTGCCCTGGCCAGCAGAACCTGGGCATGCTTCACTGAGGTCAGCTTTCCTTTTTGCAAAGAAAAAAGTCTGTATAAAAAACAGTTCTGGTCATGCTTTGAAATGCCATGCTTTTGTTGTTTCACTTACTGCCCAAATTCGCATATTCTGTATGAAACAGGGCAAGGAAGCAGTACATACAACTGTAGATGAAGCCACTATGCAGCACCAGGCTTTCTTCATACCTTGTGACTCCTTGACGTAGGAGGGGGAAGCCCTGTTCAAATGGTTGAGCCTGCTAAGAACCCCAGTGTATCAGTTCAGTTAAACCACTTTCTAAAATCAGGTTAAAGGCAGGGTAGCAGTAGTTAAATTTACCATTGAAGGCCTTTCAAGGCAACTTGTACCACAACACACCTGAGCACTCATACCTGTGCTCTGGTGCCTTGTTTGAGTAACAGGATGGTCCTGGATGTGAACCTTTTCTGTTGCAGTTCAAGGTGCAGCAATCTCATATTTTACATCTTTTCCCTTTGCAACACCACTGAAACACAAGAGGGGATGACTTAAAGAAGTAAATTAAGGTGTGTGTAACTGAGCTGGCTGATGGGGAATTCACGAATGCCCTGGGAATGATGGAGGGCTCTCCTAAAGGCAGAGATGTTTGTTCAAAGTGTCCAATTGCTATTGGAAAAGCAAAATGTGACTTAAATTTAAGTAAGAACATGTGATGGTTCCTCTCTCTCTCAGGTATGGGGAACCAGAGGGGTTGGCTGGGCTCCCACCAGCAACTTCAAGCTGAGTGCAAAGAGTTTATCCAAGTTCTTGCCTGACTCTTGATCCAGATGTCAGATAGTCTTATGTATGGCACAGATCCCTCCTGTGCAAGCTGGGAGCTGCTGGATTGCACTTCCTTCTGTGAAGACTCAGAACTTTTTTTCTTCATTTGGCCATATGTTATGTCAGGGGTACTGGTTTCATTGAATCATTCATTGATTTGGGTTGGGAGAGGCCTTAAACATCTTCTCACTGCAACCTCTCTGCCATGGGCAAGGACCAGGTTGCTCAGAGCCCCATCCAGCCTGGAAAGAGTGATCCTAGAGGTCTGAAAGGGTTGCAGATTTTTCTTAGAACATAGCTGGGTGTTTAAATCCCGGATGGTTTGGTTGCCTGTAAGTGCTGATGTGCAGAAGACAAGCAGTGGTGCTGCACATGCTGGGGTGTGGTGCAGTATCCTGGGTGTTTTGTGGGAAGCAGGTGGTTGCAGCAACAACACCCTGTCATTGGATTTTATTGACACCATTTTAGTTGGGAATTATGTTCCAAGACTATTACTTAGAATCCTCTCTAGAGGAGGCACAATGTTAAGCAAACCAACAAAACCCTACCAAGAACCAGCCCTCTTCAGTCCATGTGTGTTGGACACTTGAGTGTCCTGGGAGGAAAACCCTGCACTGCTCAGGAGTTTGCCTGGCTGAGAGCTCTGCTGCTTTGTGTGTGTGTGAGAGGATGAATTGGAAGAGACAATAAAATAAACTCTGCCAGGCTGGAGGGTCTGGGGACATCCCACTCCATAATTCTGCCCAGCAGCTTGATTGTTCTTGCCCTCACTTGCTTTCCTCCAAGGAGAAGCATCTCTTCTCTTCTTGCTCAATTTTAGTCCCTTTGTCTCAAGTTTTATTTCTCAGAAAGCTCTTTTCAAAAGCTGCTGTCACCCCTGCAATGATTACATAAATATCTATATTTTATATCTCCATGTAGATACATGCACTGTCACACTGCATTTGGATAATACATGACCTTGCAAATTGAGAACTTTTTCACTTTCTTGTGGAGATTATTTCAATTATGCAGTAATCTTAATTGTCTTAATTTGAAAGAGGATTTCTCTCCATCAGCATATTTCATAAACATGTTAATATTTATGGGACAGTATTTCGTATGTTTGTGCAGGTATTTTTTTTCTATCTGCAAATAATAGTCAGAACTACACCTTAAACACCTTTTTCTTTGTGTTTCTTATTGTTCTCTCAACTGCTTTTTTCTTCAGTGTTTTTATGAATAAAGGTATCATTAATGACAAAATATTGTTGGGGAAACTGTGTCTTCTGTGATTCAAGATCTGTTGAGCTGCAAGACAATCCCTTCTTTACTATGGAGAACAGTTTTATGAGATTATGCAGTGTGTGGAAGTTGATTTATCTACTTTAGAGAGTGCAGATAGAAGTAAAACCTGGATCTAGAGCTCTTAGGTGTAAGAAAACTGTGTGGGCTGAGCTCAGCTCATGGTTTGCTGGTTTGAGCATCTTGGGGGGTGATCCCTCTCTCCAGCTCTCTTCTCTCCTTGATAAATGATGGCTGCAGCAGTATCTTTGTGACACAGCTGCTGGTTTTAAATTACAGCTTGATAGACACAGAAATTAACAGTATAAAGGTCTTAAGTCTGTTCCCTTTATATCTTTCTAGTGTTGATTTGGTAATTGCAAACTGCAGTTAAAATAACTGACCAACTTGACATGGAGGAATTGATTCAGAACTTCAATCTTGTGCCTCCATGCACTGTTAACTTTGCTCTGCAGCTCCTGGGTGAGACAATCTCATCTCCAGGCTCCCAGCCAGACCTGCCGAGGAGTTGAAAAGCACTGCACAGGAGATCCTCGATGCAGCCGGAGCAGGAATTGTCCTGCCAACAGGCCTCCCCATGCGTGTGCATTGGCATCAAAATTACCTCTTCAGCCAAAGGCATTTGTGTTTGTTCCCAAGAGAATTCTCATCTTTATGACTACTTGCATTTTTGGGAATCACAGCATGACTGGCAAGTGACAAAAATTTTAGACTTCATGGGCTTTCTGAGGCTGGGGATGAACCAGTGGTGGGGTTCAAGTTTGTGTTGGTAATTTGGGGCCTGGGCTGTGCAGGAGGGATCTCAACAGAGTGGGATTGGTGCCCTCTGAAACATTCCCTGTGCTGTGCACAGGACCAGAAAAGAGAAGAGCAGTGGTTGAAAAATTATATAAGGAAATTATATAAGAGAATGGGGAAACTGTCTGAAATAGAGGGCACTTGTACAGCAAGTTTAGGTGATTTTTTTCAAAGGAGAAATTAAACAGTTGCTGCAAAAAGAAGAGATGAGAGTGAAGGGTAATTTAAAAGGAGAAATAGTGGAAGGTGTCTGGACCTGAAGTCACAGAGTCAGCAGGTTTGGAAAAACCCTTCAAGATTATCACCCCAGCATCACTGTCACCTCCAAACCACATTCCCGAAAGCCATATCCAGACACCTCTCACACACTCCCAGATATGGTAGCAAGAATAAGGTGGTTTAAAACTTCATTCAGCAGAAGAAAATCTGGCAGATGTTAGGAAATGCAGAGGAAACACTGAGATTTGAACAGAATGCTTGTTTGGTTGATGAGGGTGTGATGGAAAGTGCACAGGGACATGTGAGAGTTCAGTTTAGGAAATGAGTGAGGAGCCTTAAATGCTCCAGCTGCTACTGGGAGCAGCTCCTTGGGGAGCCCCCGAGGAGACACAGCTCTGAGAAGGTCAGGGGGTGTAATTCCTGCAGTTACTGCCAGAGCTTGCATTGACCATCCCTTACTTGTTTGTAGGGCTTATAGTCAAGGATCCATAGCAGCTGGGCTTGGCATCTAAAAGGGGATCAGGAACATAAGGAAGAGACAACTCAGGCATGAAAAATGACTCTTGGAGAAGTTCAGGGCTATTGGGTGAAAGCACAGAGCCTCATGTCAATAGCAGGCCAGCTGGGTGAGGCTAATAAGGCCTAGAGGTAGCTGCTGCACAGAAACAGCAAAATAGGGAAGAATCTGTGTAATCTTTGCAATGGGAAGCCGATGCTAATGCAATTATTGGAGCCTTTGAAAGGATCAGCTTAGAGGGTATTAAGAAACACAGGGGAACAAGATAAAAGGTGGTTGCAGTGACAAAAAGTGACTATGAAAGGTAGGAAATGAGAGTCGGCTCTCACAGTGCAGGACCTGTGTTTTTCTGCTGCTACTTGTGCATTGGAAAAAAGGAGTATTGGTATGTTGATGATCACCAGTCAAGAAAGAGAGATGAGAGGAGCTACAAAAGGGCCTTGGAGTATTGAGTGGTTGGATAATGAAAAGGCAGATGAGATTCACTCCAGAAAAATGTGGAATGATGTATGTAGGGATCCTAATTTTCATATGAAGCCTGAGCTCTTAGCAGACTGTTATGAATCAGAAGTGAGATCTTTGTGTTAAAATTTTAGGGAATTCTATAAAATGTCAGCTGGGTGCTTGGCAGCTGCCAAGCTGGCTGAAGGGGTAGGAATTATTAGAAAGGGAATAGAAAAAAGAAGGGAGCATTCTACGACCAAATAAATCCATGCATTGCCTGGATCTTTGCACAGCCATCATCCTTCCAGCCTGGAGAGAAGCAATGGATGCAGTTCAGGGACTGCCAAAAGGCAGCATCTGGACACAGAATGGAGTCAGTGCAGCACAGCTCAATGGGAATATGTACTTTGTCAGTCTGGAAGGGAACACAGGCAGAAGAGGGGAAGAACTCTGTGATGTTCAGAGTGCTGAGGAGAAGGGAAGTAGAGAACTGGGTTCTTTTCAGTGAGTGCCTGCGGGAGTGCAGAGGTTCCCAGGAGCAGTGCTTAGTTGTGTATACCCTGTGAGGGCTGGGAGAGAGCAAAGGAGTGAAAACCTTTCCTGTGCATGTAGAAAGTGTCAAGTGCAGACATTCCCTGTGGTCAAAGTACTTAAGCTGCAGAGTATGAAGCCTTAGGAGCCCTGGGAAAACAGGAACAGTGGCTTAATATGACCAAGGGGCTCATCCAGCTGCTCGCGGGCACTGCTGCAGGCTGGAAGAAAGGCCTGCTGAGATCTCTGGAATGACCTGATAACATTGCAAATATCCAGATTTAAATCAGTTTTAGTTGAGTGTTCAACCCAACAGAGTACCTGGGTTGTGAAAGTACTCTTACTTGTGAAAGTAAGAGTAACTCACATGCGAGTTATTTAGTTGTAACTCTTAACTCAGGTACAACTGTGTCCAACCTGGCTTATTTTTAGGCTGGAGCTTAAATCATCTAGAAAGAGTGACAAAGGTCATGCATTCTTGCTGAGAAAAAGGAATCCCATATTGGAAGTTATTTAGAGTCTTCAAAAGAAGAAAATACAGTTCAAAACACTGTAATCCCCACACTTTCCTTCTCCCAGCTGCACAGCTGCATAATTTCATTTTGAAACAAATAATGAAAAAATAATAATGGTAAAAACTTTCTCTACTTTCCTAACTTGCTTTTCACAGCCTTCCTGACTTGCTTTTTTCTTCTGATACTTGCTATTAAACATATTCCGTATCTTACTTTAAGATTTATCTATTGACAAGGACCTACAGAAGGAAAGGACCCAACCAATGAGTCCTTACTCTGGCATTGTGCTGGAGATAAAGAAATCTTGATGTCTGTACAGAACAGAAATTTATTCATGATTTGTGAAGAATAAAAAGAAAAAAAAAGTACTTGTACTTTTTGAGCATGGGAGAACACTGTGCTGAAGCCATGTAAGTTAATAAAATAATCATGGCGATGAATTATGTATTTCCACTTGGAAGATGTCTTACAGGTTTTAGCAAGGCAAGACACAGCAGAGGTGAATGAGAACCTCTCCTGGGGAGTGGGAAGTTCCTCAGATTCCTTCAGGTCAGGCAGGGGGAGATGACTTTTCACTGGAATGTGCTTTAGCACCAAAAGCAGGGAGTTTCCACTGTGAGTCTGCTGTGTTGGGTCTCAGCAGGACACTGCAGCGAACCTCTTTTTGCACTACAATTTATAGAATGGCCCCACTTGGTTAGGAAAACAAACCAAAAAACACCACTAAAAGACACACACACACACAAAAAATAGAAATGTGTATTGATGGTGAGAAGGGTTGACCATGAAACACTTATCTCCTAAATTTTTCTTCTGTGTTGTAGCTGTTATATGAGGAGAGTAGAATTGTGTTATTTGAGTTTTTTAGCTGGTTGCAGGTTAAGAGTGGCTTTGTATTGCTGGAAATAAAAGCTTGGCAATACATGAGATTTCTAGTGGAGATTCTGGCTTAAGATTCTAGTAATGTTCTTGCGATCCAGTTGATAAAATGTTAGGATCTCGTTATTAAAGCTCTTAGAAATACCCCTGCTTGAATTAAGGTGCAAATGAGACCATGTGCCAGTGACAATAGGAAGGGTTTTATTTAAATATGAAAGAGAGAGAAAGTAAGAAATAGGGAATAGATGGGAGGGGGCAGAGAGAGAGTAACAGGGACACAATAAGGAAAATATCACTAGTCCGTGGATACCAGTGATGGTCAGTTGATCCTCTCCAGCTGGTTTTCTTGGTGGTGAAGGTCCCTTTGAAAAGCCTGGAATCCGATGGGTTTGTGTACCCTCGAGCCAGGCAATAATGTCCAAGCATGTCCCCTTGGGGGGAAGGGGGGCAGTCTCTTACCACAGACTCTGGATCTGTTGCATCAAATGCAGCCCTGTAGAGCAAGGCCTGGCACTTTGGGGGTCTTTGATGGATTGTGATTCCCCCTCAGCTGCCTCTCATGGGCCACAGCTGGTGCCTTTGACCTTTTGTGGATGTGCACCTTCTCCTCAGCCTGAGATGGCTGAAAAATTGCCTTCCCTTTATCTAATCAGCAGTTTGGTTTCAGTCCAAAGTTTCAATCTTCAGGGAGGCTTTTATGGTTGTAGTTTCTTTATAGTGAGCAAAACTTCATATCACTGTTTGAGGCATGAGCTATTTTCAGTCTCTGACAGATCTTTAAGGCTTTTCATGGGTTTAAGTATTTGAAAATATATTTAATATTTTATATTGATATTATTTTATGGGTTTCATGTTGACCATGGCTTTTGTTTGACTCAGAAGTGCCCTGGTATGGAAATGTGACTTGGCAGGTCTGAAATGTTGGAGGTTTATTAAAAATAGGTTTTGCCTGGTTAGTTGTCAAATCACAGTGCTTGAGTATGAATGACAATAAGGTCTGAAAACCTGAGAAGAATTGAGAATGTAACTCAAATAACTAGCAGTAATATTTAGAATATCCTCCTAAGGAATACCATCCCTTTGGGCAGTTTTCCTACAGTTTCCTGTTTGGAGTAGTTAATCTCCATGAAATGATGCAAGGAGAGATGGCTGGAACAGGTAGAAAACAGTGATTTTGCTTCCCAAAATCTCTTGGAATGTTGTAGAGTACTACTGGCTTGGCTAACTGATGAACTGCCCATGGGATGACCTCCAGGGATCATTCACTTCATAGTAACAGTATCGAGTTTTGTAGTTTTTTGTTTCAGACTCTCCTAATAAAAATGTCAGGGATCTTGTTAAAAACTCCTTTAAAATTTGTTCTTGTAAATAACCTTCTATATTTGGATTATCATTAAAAAAAAAAGGCAAGATGCTTAAATGAATATTTTATTTCTGTTGGAAAAGAGAAGCACAATTCTGCCATGGTTTCTATGTCCAAATCATCATCAGTTCTGCAGTGCTGCTCCCTTCCCCTGCAGCAAGGCACATTGCTGGGGGATTAAAAAATTTAATATAAAATACCTGTGTGCTGCTGGTGGAACATCACCTGCATGATAACATCTGGCAGAGGAGAGCAAAGGCCATCTCCAGCCTTTTTTATTCCAACCAAATCAGGGCAGGGCTGCCCAGCTGAGGCCCAGCTGTGTGTGAAGAGCATGGGTGCTCTTAGCAAGGTAAAGTTTCTGCTATGAATCTTTTACTGATAAAATATATGGGGGAAATAAAAACTGGGATGTGGCCACAAGGGTCAAGATGTGGCCAGGAATCATAGGGGATTCTTACAGAAAAAGGTGGAGCAGTTCAGAGGGGCTTTGTACCAGTGCACTCACCTGGGCAAAGGAGCTTCAAAGGACTTGGAAATAAAAGATGAGATGGGAGACAGGGCAGATTACTGCATGAATAAGATTCTCTACTCTCTTCACTGCTGACATGAGTTTCAGAATAGAAGGAAAGGATTTTCTAAAAACTTTTCCTGCCCTTGTTCATTTTACTTTGCCCATCCTGGAAAATGAAAGGGAAATGTGGACTGCAAGCTGCTGAGTGGTGCCCCTGAAAAGTGGAAGGATTTAATTTTTGAGATGTCAAGCAAAACCTTCTGCATTCTTCAAACAAAAGTATTTATCTTCTATGACCTGGCTTTGGAGAAGAGTTTCAGCTGCCTATAGCCTGGGTGAATAAACTAAAAAATCTATTAAAAACTAACAAACAAAAAATCCCTCTTTTCTTATAACTTTTTTTTATTCAGTAGTTACAGATTGAATCAACAAGCTGTAATAAAAATCTGTAACCAATTTCCCAGTGTATGCTGAGCCCAGAATATACCTGTACTTATCTTTACAGAATCACTGCACAAACGTCTTTTCTAAAAGCAAGTAACAATTAATTTGTCAGAAAACACGAAAGATGAAGCTGATTAGGAAGGCTGCTTTTATTGTGACACCATATAATTATGGAATTCCTCCAGCACCTTCAAATTGAGATAGAGATATCTGTGTGTTTGGAGTTAGTTTGATCCTTAAAAATTTGAGTGGCACTGGCCAAAATAGGGCTTATGGTTCCTGTTCTCTCTGGTTTCCTGATGTTTTTTTCTGGCTGTCTCAAACTTGCTCCCACTGCCTTTTTATCCCAAACTGGGACATTGTCCTGATCATTTCTCTTGTGTAGAATAGTGCTTGAGCCACTAGAGAGATATTTAAGTCACAGATGCCTGGAATGGGAAACTTCTCTGTGGGCTAAAGCTGGATGGAGAACAAGCAAGTCAACAGTTCCTAACAAAACCCCTTCAGAATAGAACAAATGAGGGATTTGTCCTATTTTCAGGTTACGAGTTTCAATTTTTCTTTAAAGTATGTTGAGATCAGTAAAAAGCCATGTTTGGGTAGAAAGTTTTAAGTAATTTAGAGCAACATGGTAACAATCTTCTTGGGCTCTGGTCTTTCTCACTGGGAGCCTCAGCCTTGCAGCAGATGGGTAAGATCAGTGTAGCATCAAATTCATTTTATCTGGGGTAAAGGAAGGGGAAATGACTGCTGTTGCCATAGACGCAGATTTTGGGAGACGACAAAACTTCTGGTTTCAGTCTCATCTCACTGAATTTGAATTGTCAGTTTGGACTTGAGGCTTTGGTTTTCACTCCTTAAGTAGGTAGGTTTGTGTAGTCAAGACAAAACCAGTTTTTTGTCCTTGACAAAATGTTTTTGGTTTTGTTTTTTAATTTGTTGTTGTTGTTTTGGTTTGGGTTTGTTTTTTTTTTTCCTTCTTCAGGCATTAATAATTCTTCACTCGAGGTAGCAATGTTCCTGCAGTGCAGTTCCTTTTTGTTTTAGGTCGGAAGTGCTGCCCATTAGACCTTTGGTGGGAACGCAGTTTTGGCTCTGCAGCCCTGTGATATATGTTAATAGGAAATCTATATAATTTTATAAATGCATGTATGGAGTAAAGCCTTTATTTTATTCCCTCCCTCACTTGGCAGAGCAGCAGTTGCACATATTTAAGCTCCTTCAGGCTCAGTGAAAATGAATTTCTTCGCAAGTCCATGCTCCAGAAAAGACTTGTCTTCACCAAACTCTTTTGAAGATATTTAAGTTTCTGAATGTCCTGGGTTGGCCATATGGCCTGCTTGTATCCCCAATCGTCCCCTGGCTTGTGCTGGACATTAAGTTCTGCAGCTTTGGGTTGGTCTAAGGAGGACGGTGGGAGTGAAGGTGGAGGAAGAGGCGGAGCGGCAGCAGGAAGCAGGAAGAGAAGAGGAGAGGAGGGAGCGCGTGGCTCCAGCGCGGCCGGAACTCGCAGCTCCCCGGGATCATCGCCCCCCGTCCCGCAGATTACTACGAACCAAGGTCAAGAGAGCGGGGTCTGCACGCGGCCGGGTTCCCCTCCACCCCGGACCCTGGGGCTTCTTTCCTTCCTCGGGATTCTGTGGGGCTGGCATCGCGTGAGCCCAGGACACCAGGGAACGCCCGGGGGGCCCCTCCCCCACCCTCGCCGACTGCTACAGCCGGGCCCGGCAATCGTCCCCCCACTGGAGAACTGAACCGGACTCAGACGGACTCTGAATCTACCATCTCTTCAGAGGAAGGAGAGGTTTCATTGTTTTCATATTATCCAATTTTTTCCCTATACTTGTAAATATTCTATGTGTTAAATAAATAGTTTTTTCCACTTTTCTCTAAGGAAATTCTTCCCGGACCGGTAGGGGGAGGGGCGATTGGAATCGGCTCTTCCTAGAGGAGACCCTCCAGAGGTTTCCTCCTACATATTTGCCCTAAACCAGGACACTGAAAAAGAAACAAAAAATACTGTTTTCAGGAATTAATTCAGATATTTATGGTGATCTTCCATTCATACTCACTATCTATAGGTGAGAGCAAAGGCCAGTGATCTGGAGTCCTGTGACATGAGAGGTAGTTCTTAAAATAAATTATGTTTTATTGAACTCACATACCTGTTGAAGAGGCCCAAATAATTTTCCGTAGATTTAAAAACTTGTATTTTTAATCACCTCTCTGTTCTCTTGGAAAGTTGCTGTGCACGGGTACCAAACTGGGTAAGGCAGATAAAATAATGGAGAACAGGATAGATAAGAGACCTCGAGCTTTGCTTTTTGCTGGTTGTGAAGAGACAGAATGAATTAACCTTCCTCCTTTGTGCTTTTTCACATGTGCACCTTAAGGGGACATGTGGGAGGGATGTTCAGGTTGGTTTTCCCCCCTTTCTGTTCAATCCTTTATTTCTTTTAGAGGATATTTCTGAACACTCCTTGCTCAGGCAATGCCTCTGTTCTGCCCAGCTGATGTTGATGTAGGGACATCAACCGGGGACATCATGCCCCTGGAGAATCTGAACACTCTAAAATCACACCATCACATTTTCTTGAGGTGTAACCTCCTCTAAAAAATGGTTGCTGATGTCTGGCTGAATGAACTTGCCCCAAATCAGTGAGATCTGTTGGGAAATTGCTCTCATGGTGTTTATAGCTCAGTATTGTCCCCTACCTGGTAAAGGCACGTTCTGCTGAGGTGGAGAAGGAATTTAGGCATTTACTAGCTCAATATAACGGATTTTTTTTATGCTCTTTGCCTGAAGGAAAGGTACAATGGAATGTGTATTTTTTTTTCTCAGGAGATAAAATTCTAGTTTGCATTTAAGTTGTCTGCTGTGTGCAACAAATCTGTTGGACTAATCTGGATTAAAGAAGCTGACAATTCTGCTACAGGGACCTATAAAGAGCTGAGAGTTTGTAGAGGAAGGCATTTGCTAAGTCCCCTCAGATGTTTTCAGTGGGACTGGATATTGTGTGCCTTGTGCAGAAGGGAGCATTCATGAGAGATTGGCGTGGGGAGGGCAGGCTTTCAGAGAAAGTCCTTTTTGTTTAGATTTTGGATCTGTGTGAGCAGCTTGGGGTGGGTGTTTGGGCACAGCAGACCTCTGCTGTTATCTAAAGCTTTCTGAAGTCATCATATACCAGCTGGTAGATCCTGTTTTCCCCTTGGTGCCTCTACAAAATGATAAGAAGCTTTAGAAAACATCAACCCACAAGTAAAAATTCATCTGTTGGAGTGATGGGAACTGGTGGTTGAGTTTCCATTTCTACAGGACCCATTTCTGTGGTGTAAGTTCTTCCCTTTGATCTCATTTCTTCTGTTAATATATTTCAAGCCATGAGTTTATTTATTTTATTCTCTCTAATCCCTTGAACAGAATTTCTAAAGCTGAGTTCGTTCATGTTTCTGTATCTCCATCATAGTGCATCCCAGGGAGCTTGGAAAGGGCAGTTTTGCGGGGAAGTTTGGTGTGTCCACTCACCCAAGAGCAGACATTTCAAAGGACACCAGTTTGAGCAAAATCATGGGAACAGGGATGGTGTCTGAACAGCTTCACTCGAGGTGCTGCAGCATTGCTGTACCTTTATAAAACCATGACTAACTAGAAAAATATTTGCTTTGATACCTGTCTTGTTTATTTTCTAAAATGCTTGTGAGGAAATTTTAATTGCATAAACTGCCAGTGTTCCCTTCTTACCTATAGGTGGATATCTGGATTTTACTGATGGTGGATAATTTTTTTCTTTTTTATGCCTGCTCTAATGGCTTCAGTTGTGAAAAACTTAAATCTTCCTGTGGTAGTTTGATACCTGCTGAAGAATCTGGTTGAAGTCACTGATTTGAACGTTGCTTTTACACCAAGAATATTTTAGAAGTATCTGTTTCCTTGAGTGAAATGGCGCACATTGCCTCTAAATGTGATTCATATAAAATGAACCAAAAACTGAATAAAACTCCAGTGGTTGGAGTGACTGGGGCCATGTTTTAATCAAATGCTGAAAGAACTCAAAGCAGAAAAATGAAGTGTTGCTATTCATCAGCTATCTGTGCAGAAGGGATTCACTTTCTGGTGTTAATCTTCCTTAGACTTTGGAGCAACAGTTCACACACACAATAGAAATAGATATTGGGACATTACATGAATGGTTAGGATGAAAAATGGTAGAAAATGAGGATTAGTGGTTTTTTAAATGACTTTAAAAATACTTGTGTTAATTTTTGGGGGTGCATTTGTCAGCACTGAAGGGCTTAGATTTCAAATGCTCGAATTACTTGGAAAAGAATTAAAATCTCTCGTGGAAATAAATGTAAGTACTTTCAGTTTGAAGTCCAAGCAAATCAGTAATTTTCACAGCCAAGAGCCAGACCAAAGCTGTGTATATGAAAAGAGAAACATAATTAAGAGATGTAAGCTCAATAGTAATCTTCTTGTCCAAAATGCATTTATAATCATACTGTAGTTGGAATAAGGATGAGGTTATGGAAAGTTAAGCAATGAAACCAGAATTGTTCACTTTTGTCCTCAAATCAGAATTGTCTGCCTTAGCAGACAGAATAATGCTTGAGGTTTTTTAATGCACATTTAAGAAAAACTCCATACTCATCAGCATTTGTGAAAGAGGACCTGTGCTTGAGAAGCAGCTCCTTGAAAGTGGTGTTTGAGTGTTTGAGTTGAAGCCGGGCACTGTCAGTGCTGAGGCACAGCCACGAAATGATGCCCAGAGAAAGATGTGCTGCAGTGATCAGAACACTGTTCAGAGGGTGGGATGCAGGAGTGCTCAGTTCTCCCCTGCTTTGATGAGGCTCTAAAAGGAAAATCCTTGTGTGAAAAGTGAACTTTGGACTGGTAAAACAGATTAATGTAAGTCTTCCTTTGAGCAAAACGCAAATGAAGGGGAGTAACACTGGAAATAGAAAGGAAACAGGGACCTGCTGGAAAAACAGCCTTGGTGCATGAGAATTATGCTGGAATCAATGCAGGCTGTATCACAGAATGAGGTGAGAGTTGAGCTGCCTGTGCACACCTGCCCTGAGGTGACTGTTCTGATGTGTGACCTGGCTTGAGGGCATCTAGCAGTGAGTGTTACTTGAGTTTGCTTCTTAAGCTTTAGAAAATTGCAGAATCCCAGGATGGCTCAGATGCACAAATGGTGCAGGTACCAATGCATTCCTATAGGTCTGCTGCCCTTCCATAAGGGCTTTGCATGATCCAGATCCAGGTTTATTGGAGTTACAGGAAAGCAGGTTTGGGATTGAACTCACCAACATACAGAATGTTATTATGTGTCATGACAGAATATGTAGAAAGAGAGATCTAAGAGCATTGTCTGTATAAATGTACCTGGTGTGCTCCAGGTACAAAGCTCACCCGGAGATGTCCCTTCAGGAGAGGACCAGGGGCACCATCCATTGACCAGTGCTGAACAGGCAGAGATAGTCTCTTCCTCTAGAGGCATTTTCCTCCTCCAGCCCTTTCTGCCTTCTTGCCTATTTATGTTATAAATTTGGGCCTGTCCCAGTGGAGTGGAATACCACAGAGTTTACAGCACTAAACAGAGGAGCTAAAAGCAAGTATTCCTTTTGTCTCCTCTAAGAAAATGTATGAGGGAATTGGATTTTGGCCCTTTCTTGGAGCACATAAGCTTGATTTAATTTGGCAGCATGTCCATGACTGTTTTACCTCAATAGGCCAGCGTCTCTGTCTCAGTTCTGTCCTTTTATTTTTAAATTTTTTGCCCCCATTGTTGCTATTCTGAAAGCTTTAAAGCTGATTTGGGCTGTTCCTTTGTCAGCTGAATGCAGGTGTCCCTCTTTGCCAGGGTCCATTCATTGCCCTGCTCTGATAAGGCTCTTGTTTATGTCTCATCTGGGGCACAGGCAGGACTTACTAGGAACAGAGATGCCCAGAAGTTCCTGGCCATGCCAGGCTAGGAAGCAATGAAGGAATTTCAAAGCCAGCTGATTTTCTCTCTCAGTGTTTTGTGGATATCAGCACGCAAAAGGGAATTGGCAGTTACTGGAATTTCTTAACAAAGAACAGTTATTTGCACTGAGCTTCTAAATCTAAATTTAAAGAGAGCTTTCCCAAAATAAAGCGCAAATTAGCTTTTATTACTGAAGGTGAATTTAGTAACTCTACAACATTTAAATTTGGGCTTCCAAATAAGCCCTCACACTGAAGATCTGGTTCCTAGACACTTGGGAGCTCATAAATCCCTGACTGGGTTTAATTTTGCCAAAATTATCAGTGTTTGGTTAAACTCATCTTGGGTTTGCTGTTGCTATCATGTTTTCTCAATACATCAGGATTCAATTAACCCTAATACCAAAATATCCCAAGGTTTATAACCTCTGATGCTGACATAGTTTCTCTTTTCTAAAAATATATGCCAAAATTTGTGCTTGCATGAGCAATCCTCTTTCAGCCAGTCCTATTCAATCAGGAGCACTGGTGGTAAGAAAAGCCACTGTAGTGAGGATGAGGAGGCACTGGCACAGGTCACTCAGAGAAGCTGTGGCTGCCCCTGGATCCCTGGAAGTGCCTAAGGCCAGGTTGGACAGGGCTTGGAGCAGCCCAGAATAGAGGAAAGTGTTCCTGCCCAGTGCAGGGGACTGCACTAGAAGACCTTTATGATCCTACTGAGCTCAGAGTGGTCTTTCCCTCTCTTGTTCTTCCACACACTGGCTTTTCTCCATTTTTGCTCTGTATTGTACCTAGAACTTTACAAGGTTGAAATAAGAAGGCACTGTGGATAATCAGCACTTGGTGGCAGGCCCAAGCAGCTCCTAGATTTTTAAATTGAGATTACTCGTGATGTGTTGTAGATTTGGGAACACTACTCCAAGAAATAGAAATATTTTTTTTATGGTTATGTTTCCCGTTAATGCAAATGAGTCTATTAAAATAACAGCTGAAACTTGTAATTATATCCAAAGAAGAATTGGGCAATGCAGTCCTTATAGTGTTGCTATAGTTGGGAAAAGTCAGTGAAAAAATCAGCAGCATGAAATAAAATAAGAGACCTTTCCCACAAATGCTGAGTTCTGGAAGTGCGGTGAAGTAAGTTTTCCTCAGTGTCCTTTAGTTTTGTAGTTGGAATATGTCAGTTCAAACTCTTCCCAAATGCTCAGTTCTCCTATACAATGGCTTGGGGTTTTTAAAATTTTGTTGTTGTTTTTACTGTAATTGCTCATTTTTCCATCTGTGAGTGGTGATTTGAGACCCAGTTGGTTGAGTGTTGGATGTTGCCCACCACAACTTAACCCACGGTCATGAAAAACAGCTTCACTTCAATAAAATTTAAAAGAAAAAAAGGAGTTTATTGAAATTGTGAGTTACTGGCAGAAGCAGGCTGAGACCCAGGTTCAGAATGGGCTGGTGGTGCCTCAGTTGATTTGCACCCTGTGCTGGTAGACTCAAGTTTAGTCAAACCAGTACAGCTCAGAGTTGTCCGCTCCCTGCCTGGTGTCTGGGCTTGAGTCAGTGCCACTGAGCTTCCTGAGCTGCTCCCAGGACCTTCCCACATAACTGTTTTGCTTATTAACCACATTTCCAGATGATGTTCTCCACCTGGCTTTTGTGAGAAGATGGCAGGTCAGAGATGAGCTGATTATTCCTACACTGGGAACTTCACTGGGAGCATTTTGGCACATCCTACCAAGACACTTCTCCTTTGAATAAAGCCCTTCTAACTCAGATGAATGTCTATTATGGATAAAAGCTCAGTGGTTTATGAAAGGTGCCCCAAATAGTTGAAATACAGTACATTTTAGACCACTGAGTGAAAACCTTTTCTTTGTTTGTTCAAATGGGGGCTGAGAAATCCTGTCCTGGCATTTTGGTGGCTCCTGAGAGCCCTCCACTGCTCTGTGGCCTGCTCAAGTTGGACAAATAATAAATTATTCTCTTAAGATCTGTTGATGTAGGAGACTGCATTGGGAGTTTAATGAAACTGCATCTGTTCCAAAATATCTTTTGGAGATCAAAGGTAAGTTCTGATCAAGAACTGGGGAGTGCAACTGAGCCTGGGTGCAAATTTGCGTTAGTTTGCACCAAAACTGAAGGGAAGAAAATCCAATTGTTTGTTCTCCTGAAATGGTTGACTAACCTGTTGCATTAGGAGTAATATAAACATTGTTTTGGGTAATGAGGATAGTGTGTCTAGGGCCAAACCCTTGATATGCTAAATAGTGAAGCACAAACTGATGTTTTGCTTTGTCCTTGAGGTGGAGTGAGTTAGTGGTGGTTACTGGAGTCTGCTGGGAAGCTGGGCTCCGAGTGTAGGACTTGAGAAAGTCCTTTAAGCACATCAGGGTGTGAGTTAAGCTTCTGATATATTCATTTAGGGATAGAGCATGTATTAAAGCACATTAAAATTCCCTAATCACCTATCATTGCTGTCGGCGTGCTTGGGGATGGTGTGAGGGCTCCCAAGTGAGGGGGATGTGCAGGAGTCCCCTCAAGATTTGGGATGTAATTAAGGACCAAACCAGTGCCATGCTTTGTCACTGCAATCTGAAGGAAAGACAATAGCAGAGAAGTGATGGTATGGAGTTCTCTGTGCCTTGAAATCTCCCTAAACCTGAGGGTGTCTTTTGTATTTGTTCTGATCCCCAAGGCCTTCTAACCCAAACCATTCCACTATTAAAGTGTTTCCTGCTTTTGCTGGCATTTTCGAAGCCCCGGATCTGTACTGCAGTTCAGGAAATATTTCTCAGCACAGAGCTTGTTGGCATACACAGTGAATTGTCTTGAAATATTGAAGCTTTGAACTTAATTTTGACGGAGACGTTGTATATAATAACAACGTGCCAGGGATCCTTCTGCCATGCAGATTCTAAGGTGATGGTTCCTGAGACTGTAGAAGGCGCTTATTCATAAAGAGTTGAGAGCATTTGAAGGCTTTATGACTAAAAATCAACTTTCTATTAGTTTAAGTTGCAACCTTTGATGTTATCAAAGCTGAGTGAACGAAAGGCGTTGATAGCTGAAGGGGAGAAATTGGTTTCCTCTAAGGGAACAAGCAGTCTGGCGCTTGTTTTATCGGGGAATTCAGACCCCAGAAATTCTAACGAATGCCCGAGTGTTCTTCCTACTTGTGTGTCTTCTGAAAGGCTGCTAATGCTGGAATTCCAGACATAGATCAGAAATAGGATACAATAGTTCTGTTGTACTAGAAAAAGACCACATGGACATGCATGGATTTGGGAAGTAATGAATATCTGAGGAACTCTCCTGTGGTGCTTTCTCTTCTTGTGCTGTAACAAATAATAATTGTTATTGCTTGTTTATTTTTTTCTTTTTAAAAATTATTTTTAATATCTACTGCTCAACAAGAACCTGGTCCTTTGCGAAACATCTGGCTTCCCATGGTACAGGTAAAGAGAGGTTGCCTCAGTCCTTTATGGTGCTGGGCTTCCTCCCCTGAGAAAGCTCTTTCTGCCACACAGGCTTTGTAAAACTCTCCCTATAAATATCCACAGGTCTCTTGGTTTAGATTTCTCCTTTTAAGCATTCTCCTTTGGTTTGCCTCCTGCAGAAAGACTGGGCTATAAACAGCACAGGTAGTAACTCATTTGTTTTTCTTCTCACTTGGCTTATGAAATGATGATTTGCTTGTGCTTGCATTTTTTTGTGCTATTCTTTACCTTCCAAACCAATGGCTTTCATCCAAATTTTCAATTAATGCTCTTTTTTCTGCCCATTCCTCTCATTTCTACAAATAGAACTTTTTTCTTTTGGCACTTCATTCGTTGCTGTAGAAATTTTAAAGAATTGCAAGGTATGTTCCATTGCATGGGTGTTACTTCAGTGGGGGAAAGTCCATCTTAAACTAGGATTTGAGAGGTACTTTTAGATTTCACGTGGGCCAAATATAAACCTGTTAAACTTGAAAATACAACTGATGCTAGAACCCATTCTTCTCCTCTGTAGTAATTTGAAACTAAGTTTGAAGAAAAAATTAGATTTGAAATTTCCCTGATCTGACAATTATATATTTTTCTCTTGAATTCAGTGCCATTTCAGTAATCTGCCTACCTGGCTTCCTCAGAATAAAAAGGTTTCTTTTCCTTTTCTCTGCAAGTAGGCAATGTTATTTTGTCAGGTATCACCTGAAGGAAGCTTACAGGACAGGGATTGGAGACGTGCGAGAATTGAAACTGGATTCCAAGGCTGGTGATTAAGTACTGGCAGAAATAGCAAAAGTAAAATCATTTTTAGGACTTCTTGTTCTAAACTTGGCAATGACCAATAGAGTTAAAAGCCGTAGCATCCTATTATCCTGACAAATTTTCTGAGAAAACTTGGGAATGGTACCATTGGAGCTGACAAGTGAATTCTCAAATGGCTGCATTCCTCAGCAGACAATGGATCTGTGGTAGGTAGCCACAGTTCCATGACGTAACTCAAGAGATACTTTATGCTCCTCTGCTAAATGTTTTTTATTATTTTATAAGAAGTGATTAGTGAATAAAATCTCTTACATGTCGCTGAAAGATTGACAAATGACAGTAGAATGTAAAAGAGCCTGTACCTTTCTGTTCTTTCAAAATGAAAGGGATTCTTCTTGCACAAGGTTTATGTCTTCTTTTTTTCTTTAATACAAATTATTGTGCCAGTAATTCATTGCAGAGGACTATGTGGGCTATCCCTGACTGCATGGATTTTTAATCTTAGTGAATTTAGTAAGCAAATCAATGAAATTACTATGTGAAAAAGAACCGGGGGAAAAAAGCAAATGGTCTTTTCACATGTGCTAGTGTGGTTCTGTTGTGTGCTGCTTGGGTTATTCGGGCTGAGTTGCCAAAATAAAGGCTCTCTCTCCAGCTGAACACCGGGATTTTTAATGGAGCATGACACTTCTGGGTTTCAAGTGCCAGGAGATGAAGAAAATGAGGGAAAACAATGAGGTGCTTTACATTCCACTATTTCATTTAAGTACCATTTTCTTCTGTGTTATTGCCTTGGCCCAGCCATATGAAAATGACCATCTTGTGTTTATGCTCTCCTTAAAAATGTCATTCCCTTATTTTTTTCCTTTTATTTTTTTTAAAATTGGTTGATTGGTTGGGATTTTTAGCTTGTCTTTTTTTGTTGTTGTTGTTGCTGTTGTTTTGTTTTTAAAGCAGAGCATTTGGCTTCTTAAAAGCTTGAGTATTTGACATTCTTTACCTCTTCCATTTACTCCTCAAATAAATAAGACAAATTGCAGTAGTTCAAGAGAAATGGAAACTGTCTCTAATCAGGACAAACAAACAAAGAGTGTGTGGTGAAGGAGCAGTGCCAGCTCTGGCTTATTATATCTGCTACCTCCTACTCTAGTTTTAATGCATTTATTTTATTTTATTTCTTGTGGCAATGGCCTGCATTTCCTCTCTTAATTAATACCATTGGAGTAATGGTATCTTTCTTGGTGGGAACTCTGAGCCAAGGACACAGGCAGAGGAGGTCCTACAGAATTTTTTCAGCCACTTCCCCAAATGAAGAAGTAAAACAATGCAAAGAAATTCCTCAAACCTTTGGATTGATTTTCACTGGCAACTTAATGAATCAGGTTTTGGGTGATTTTGGATTTTTTCCTTCCAGAACAACCAACTCTCTAAATAGGTCCATAATTATCGAATGGCCTCATCTTGTGTGAGCTGAACCTCAACAAATGTTTGTTTGTGCCAAACCAGATCACAAGTCCTGATCCAGGACTTTGAGATATTTCTTTTATTTTTCCCCCCTCTTTTGGCTTTGATCCCGGACTTTCTCATCTGTAATGATGGTCTCTGGTCTTAGGCTTTGAGCCCTGGTGGGGTTCTTTCCCTGACATGACAGAACTGGATCTCTGGTCTGGTCTGTGTCTTCTCTTGCACTTGGCATCCAGGAGTTTGTTGGTCAGGCCATTTAATTTGTAGTTTATGTGGTCTCTCTTCTTGACCACAAGAAATAAAAATATATATGAGTCATAAGTCCCTTTTTGAACCTCCAGATCAGCTACCAGAACACCAGATTTATTAATACACTGAGAAGTTATCAGCTTTTATATGGAATAGAGAGATGGGTTTGGTTTGTTTTACTTTTTTTTAATTTTCAGGATTTAATGTAATTTTAGAGGAGGCAGAATGACATACAAATTGTCTTTTTTTGGGATTTTGGTTGTTGTTTTGGATTTGGTTTTGGTTTTTTTTTTTCTGTGGGGTTTTTTTGGTGCGTTTTTTGTTTGTTTTTGTTTTGTTTTGTGTTGTTGTTATTGATTTGTTTGACTTTTTTTAGTGGATTTTCTTTTTGAAAGTGGACTGATATTTTGAATTGCCCTTCTCTGACCAGCAGAAATAATGTTAATATTTGGAATTTTTAAAAATCTTCTCATGTATAAATGAAGATGAAATCACATATCCCATCTGCTTTCTGTGGTGTTATCCTGCAAAGGTAATAGAAAACCACAGGTAGTAACTTACTTTTCTAAGCTGGTGGATGCCACATGCAGCCTTTCCAGCAGATCACCTTTTGGCACAGAGGGATGCTTCACCCCAAATGCTGTGTTCAGTTCCCAATGCTGAGTTAACATATCCTTTTCAGACTGATCCTTAGTCAGGGCTGTCAGCATCCCTTTGGAATGCAAAATTTGGAAGGATAAGCAGCAGGAAGCCTTGAAAGGATGACAGGGCAGGGATGACTTTGTGCTGGAGGGATGTGAAGGTCCCTCTGTGAGGGATGAAGGCTGCTGAGAGATTGACAGATGCTCTCAGGTGAGTCCAAGGTGATAAAAAAATAATCCCTGACAGGATGCTGGCTGAAGTTTGGTGGTCCTCTCTTCAGCTGTCCCACATCAGAAACTTGCAGACTTTTCTTCCCCTGAATCATTTCCACTGGAGCTCTTGTGGAAAAAAATTCAAGGAGTTGTTGGGGGGGTTGGCCTCTCTTTGGGAGGTGCCTAGGTTGTGTTTACTGTGTCTTCAGTAGCCCCAGGTCCCCCATGCCTCTCCTGTCCTTGTGAGCAGAAAGGTGGAAGATTTTGCACTCTTGGAAAAGGTATGCTTGCTTCTGGGGTGATTTTTATGTGTTTGAGACAGAGGAAAAATGTTCTGCATCTCTGTCTCCTCTAAAAGAGACTCACCCTTTCAGGGAGAGGAACTGGAAGGGAAGAGTGAAGAATAATTTCAACTTTATTAATAGCCTTGGGTTCTTTACTTCCTTACCACCATGTGGGAAATGGAATAATTTCCTTTGGAAGATTGTGGGTTGCATTGCATTGTTTCTTGGAAGAACTGGGAAATGCCACATGCTTGCAGTGGTGTTGTGATAAAAATTTCAAGTTTCATACAGAGCAGCTCATTTGGATGGATTAGAGTCAAACAGTCCTCATGCCTCAGGGTTTCCCTTTGGTCAGGGGATTTTAGCATCAGGGAAAATAGAGTGTGAAAGTTTCATCATGGACTTGTAATTGTGGGTTATCCCCAGCCTGGTCAGTGCAAAGAGACTTCACTTTCTGAGGACTCGGACATCTGAATTACTCTTTCCCTTCCAGAATCTTGATGAATAAATATCTGTGGCTGTTGTGAGTTTGCTTCCCAGCGACTTCCTGAGTGTTTCCCATTTTCTGAATGGAATCTGGCCTTCCTGTACATTTAACTTCCTGCAGCAAAGATGAGATGGTGTTTCTTGAGGTGCAAAAGGCAGAATGGTTGCTTAAAAAATTCTTTAGGATGTTGTGGGATTTCTTATATGTGCTAAGACTGATCAGTGTGGGTGGTATTGGTGTTTTAATGATGCTTGAGCAGACAAAGGCTCGAAGTTTGTTCTTAAAGGTTTTAATGGAAAGATTTACATAATGCAGAACCAAAAGAAGACCAATAGGAGTTTTTCTGAGAGAAAAATGCAAGACCAGAGGGTATTACAGGTGAAAGCTCTGATATTGATACTTTGTTCTTTAACTTAGATGAGGGTGTAAGGAAATACAGTTTAACCCTGGATCTAGGTAGTTGAAGACATTACTGCTCAGTATGTTTGAATGTTCAAGGTTCAGTAATAACAACTTTAAAGGCCCCATTTTTATTTATTTATTGACCAAATTCTCATTTAAAAAAACCCCAAATCACACAAAAAACCCCAATCCTGCACAAAAAATACACAAGAGGTAAACAGGAGGTACCAAAGCATTGTTGAATATGCTCTCAGTAGGAAATCTAACTTGCAAAGCAGAGTAAGTCACAGGTGTTGGTAAACATCATGCGAAGGATGTTTTGGATGTATGAATTCTAACTTCTAGTGCACATCTAAATTCTTATACTCCTAAGTTCTAAAGGAGTTGCACTTTAGTGAATTTATCAGCAGCATGTGATGGAGAGAGCAAATTTGACTGACTAGTCCTGAAGAAGGAGAACCTCAGCCCTTTAGCTCGGAGATGGCAAAACACTTTTTTCTGTACTGAGTGAAGAGTATTGTTTTGCCCTTGAATGGTTTTAAAGGTTTTGTTTTGCTTTTCAAAAAAGATGAAAAGATCCTGTGGTATTTGTTGTTCTTCTTCCATATTTGCCTTGTGACCCACGTTTTACAGTGCAGCATTATCCTTTGTTTAGCCTAGAAAAGAATGGAAGGAACTCTGGGAAATCAAGGTGGATTCAGTTGACACAGTATAGATCTGTATGGCACAGAGTTGGGCAAATCAGCTCAACAAGGGCAGAGGAGCTGCCAATACCAGGATGTGATCCTGATGGGAGATGCTTTCCCTGGAATGCCACCTCCTTTTTTTTAGAGTAAAGCTTGATCCCAGTGCAGTGCAAAAGTCTGAGCCTGGGGGGAACTGTAAGGACAGCAATTCTCACCTGGAAGGGCTGTCCAGCCTTGGGAACTAAGAGCTGCTCTTCCCTGGGGATTTTTCTCACCAGAGGCAAATCCAGGTGTGAACATGGACGGTAGATTTTTTCCTCCTGGTTCTCAGGAGCAGAAAGGAAAAGTGGGGGGAAGGAGAATGCTATCTTCTTTGGGAGGAATATACAGTCATCTCTGCTCAGACAGATGCCACTTACACAGTCTCTGTGTACACAAGTGTGTGCTCTCTCAAGAGCTTTCTGGAAATCTCTTCAAAATTAAGAATCCTGAAGTAATGCCTCTTGAGGTCCTGTGTGCCTATGAATCTTTCAGGCAAAGTGAAATATTGTTTTGTGCTTAGATGAAGTTAAGTAGGACTAAAAGAAATACCTGAATTACATGACAACATTTCTTCTCCGCATTCCCAAGCACCTTTTCAGTTCAGCTTTTCTACTGAGTGTCATTAAATCCTGAGGATGATGATTAAATCCCAGACCATTTAATCCTTCTTTCAGAGATCAAATGGCAATAAATAAGCTCTGATATAATGGCCCTGGCAGAGCTGGAGCTGCACCAGAGCTAGTAAAGGCACGTGTGCTTTAATAAAGGCTCCTTCTTCCCATACTCTCTCCAGCTCATGCTTTCAGGGGTTCCTAGGGGAGGCCAAGGAGGGGCAGGTGCTGGAGCTGGCAACAGGCTCAAGGCAAAATTGAGAAGATGATGCACTAATTCATTTTCTGTTTCTTAAAGAACACCATTTGCTTTCTCAGCAGAATTCCTCACAGCTGCATGCACACCTAGCTGCCGCCAGAATTCATATCAGATATGGATATCAGCTCAATACCAGAGGAAGGAAATGGTCCTCTGCACATCAGTGCCATCTCTTCATCATCCTGCTGTAGAGAAGCATGGAATGTAATCAGAGTGATCCCTTTGCTCAGCTGCAGGAAGAACATGGGGTCTGATTTCTGCTTGTAGAGTCTGCCTGCAGAGTTTAGAGAAATATCAAATGTAGTGTTTTTGAGGTTCCTATAAATCAGAGATTGCTTCATAAAAATGGATCAATATGTTTGAAAAGACCCAACAAAAACCCAAACCCAAAACTTGCCATCTGTTATGCTGTTACTCCTGTTACTTGAGTTCACAGATGTTTTAAGCAGCCCTCTATGCACATCAAAATATAATTATTGAATCCAGAAGCACAGCAGCAGTTGCTCTAAAGGCACAAGGAAAACAGAAGGAACAACTGGAAGCAACTCTTCACAGTGCCTCTGGTGCACCTGACTTACTGTGTGTGTGGAAACAAACATTTGTGTGTATTTGTACAGATATTATGGAATCATGGAATGGTTTGTGTGGGAAGGGATCTTTAAGCCTATCCAATGCCATCCCCTTCCAACTCCACTATCCCAGGCTGCTCCAAGCCCCATCCAACCTGGCCTTGGACACTGCCTGGGATCCAGGGGCAGTCACAGCTTCTCTGGTCACCCTGTGCCAGGGCCTCTCCACACGTGCAGGGAACAATTTCTTTCTAATACATGAAATTTCTACAGCACTAAGTGTAGTTGCCCAGCTCTCTAGCCCCCCTGTTCCCTCACTTGTAAGGAGCAGCTGTATTTTGGCAGCCAACACATTTTTTGCTCTGTGCTGTGCTTGAGTGTGAAGGTCAGATGTGCCTGAGAACCCCATTCCAGGGATAATGTGTTGGGAGAGCCTGTGCCTGCCACAGTTTGTTACCATTCTGCTGATTTCTCATGTCAACAGCAGCCGTGCCAAAGGATGGCCTTTGTTAGGCTCTTGCCGTTGCTTTCCTGTCCTGAATTTCCCAAACCTGTTCATGTGGGCACTTAGGGCAGTGTCAGCACCAGAGCACTTGGATGCTGTGTAGGGGAATAGCAGCAGCCAGACAGGAAATCTGCTTCCAGACTCCTGGAGCAGGAGGTGCCTGACCCAGCAGTGTTTTGCACCAGCTTGTGCCAATCAATTCACAGCTCAGTAGTTCCCTTCTGCAGCTCAGTTGTTCTCATGCTGAATTATAAGGCTGGCTTTTCTTTTATTGTCATCGAAGTGCTTCAGTTTTTAATAAATTTAATCAGCCCTATCAGTTTTCTTCCAAAGCTATGCAAGAGTCCTAGAGCAGCATCACTTACAGCCATGTTCAATCCATTTTCATTTGACTCTGTCATGCATAATTGCAGGTATGAGAAAGTTTGTGGCATTATCACCACGTGTTAGTGTCACTTCCATGGTTATTTTCTTACTTTCTTTCTCTGCTGGTTCTATTTTGCATGAAGTATATGAAACAAATAAATCCAGTTTTCTTCAAAGTATTAAGGGTCTGCACTAAAATGTTGCCTGTTTGCAGAAATTTTAGTATTCTTATTATAATCTAAAGTTGTTTAAGTTATCCATGATGTTTGGTTGTTGGTGCAATGGCCCAGTCCACTTCTCCATAGTTGTTGCATCTCTCGGCACAAAAAATAACATGAAAATATAAAAATACTGGCCCCTTGTCCAGGAATATTCCTATAAAAGATGCTTAAAATTTAAAGTGGAGCAAACATTGCATTTAAAAAAAATAAATCCAGATTTGAATGCTCAGATGCTTTTGTTCAACTTTGGAAGTTAAGTCTCTAATTAGTCATTTAAAAGATTGCGGTTGCATTGGGATTCTAGTCCCTGTTTTGCATATGGGAATTACCTCTGTAGGAACAAATAACTCAGCCCTGCTGACCCCAGTGGTGCTCCTTGCACTTCTTTAATTAAGAGGAAAACTAGTGGAAACAGTAGTTTTGGCAACAGAATTCAGCAGTCTTTGCTAAAAAGTAAGATTGCAACACGTGTTCTACTTTCAATTCCTCAATTTCATTTTTATTTTCCTTTGTGCATTATTTGAGGACTTAATTTATCTCCAGGACTCCACTGGAAAATTTCTATAGCAGACAGATTATTTGTCAGGTAATGTCTTACAGCAGCCTTTCTCTTGCTACTCTCAAATGACTTTCCTGGAGGCTTTTTTATTGTTTTTATACAGTCCCGGGGACAAAAAGAGTGCTCTGGGGTTGGGACTGACTTCCTTACTGCTGCCTTTGCCGGGGGAGATGTTCTCTAGGAGAAGCCTAATCTTCTAAAGCAAAATCCCAACTGATTGGGGATATGGTCCCCTGTCGTAATTAAAATTGTAACTTCACACCAAAAGGTGCAGGATGCAGAGTCCTTGAGCTGGATACCAGGTTGTTATTTGTGATTTAGTCCTTAGATCTTGCACTTACTGGGCTCCTTGCAGCAAATCAAAGGATTTACTGAATGTGTGGGCAGGGAGGGGAGCCTTGGAGCAAAGACAAAATCCTGCTCCCTGCCTGGGAGGACTGGGAGGGGAGTTGTGTCCCGGCCACCAACAGGGACACAGGGACATGGGGATGCTGGCGGCATTTAAATGACTGTGTTTAGATTTAGTTTGTGCCAACCCAGTGACGAGGCAACTCCCTCTCCAAAAGGTTTCCTGCTCAGTCAAATACCAGAGCGTTGTGGGCTCTGGGAGGGAGGTCTTGTCTGGGCTGGGATTCAAGGAATTACAGCACCAGGCAGGCATGGGGATGCTCACCAGGAATGCAGCTGCTGTGAGGCTATTCACATCTCCAGCTAAGGAGATTCCCAAAGGTGGAATGGTTTGGGTGGGAAGGGACCTTAAACACCTCCCATTCTACCCCTGCTGTGGGCAGGGACACCTTCCACTATCCCAGGCTGCTCCAAGCCCCATCCAGCCTGGTCTTGGGCACTTCCAGGGATCCAGGAGCAGCCACAGCTTCTCTGGGCACCCTGTGCCAGAGCCTCACTACTCTCATAGCCAACAATTCCTTCCCAATATCCATCTAATCCTGCCCTCAGTGAGTTTTAAGCTGTTTTCCCTTGTCTTGTCCCTTCATCCCTTGTCCCCAGTCCCTCTCCAGCTCTCCTGAAACCCCTTTAGGCCCTGCAAGGGGGTCTGAGGTCTCCCTGGACCCTTCTCTTCTCCAGGTGAACACTCCCAGCTCTCCCAGCCGGCTCCAGAGCAGAGGGGTTCCAGCCCCTGGAGCATCTCTGTGGTCTCCTCTGGATTCACTCCAGCATCTCCACATCCTTCCTTGTGGAGGGCTCTGGGTTTTGGTCATTTTCTGCATCTGAGACATGACTAAATACTGCTAGACCAGTAAAGAACAGTAAAGTGGTGACTCACAGTGTTCATGATTCACAATGGAAGAGCAGGGGTGTTTTCAGTGGAAAACACCCCTGCTGCTGCTTCCCTTTCCTTTGATTTTTCTCTCCCTCAGGCCAAAGAAGACCTTGCTCCTAGAAATTCCCATGCTGAAACCACTGCTGGTTGCTCCCTTTGCTGCCTCATTTGCACGTCTCCATCGCTGTTTCTTCCCAATTCTTTTTTGCCATCTGTTTTTTGTATCTGTAGAGGCTTTAGGATTGAGTTAAATCTGGGAATTGACAGCCATTCCAGGTGAGGCCCGGGCCCTCTTTTCTTTTTGAACTGTCCATGTGTGAGCATTACTGTCTATTTTGTTTGCTACTTTTGATCATTCTGAGTTTTCTCTACTGCCTTGGCAGAGGATTTGGAACAAGGTGGGAAGCATTCCCTGGAGCAATGTTTACATTTTATCTTCCTTTCCAGTTGCCTGTTGAGACCCATCACAGCTTTTAGTCCATTTATTATCTCATGGCAGTGCTTTTGTTTTCTAATCAAGATGGCCTGAGGCACCAAGTGCCCAAGCCTGAGATTCCCACTGAAAAGCAGCACAATGATTTATTTTGACAAGATCTATTTACCATGAAATCGTGACCAGTGGTGCTAATTTTAATGTCATTTTCAATTCTTTATTAGATGAGCCCTTATTAGCTTTTCTAGCACTTTTTGCTGGGAATGCTCTGACAAGCCTAAAATTGCATGGCTTTCAGATTCTGGCACATTGAGGAGTTTTTTTCCCCTCTCATCCCCTGGGACCATTCCCACTCAGAATTGTCACATGCAATGACACCAGATCAAATGAGCAGAACACTCTGTTGCTCAACACAGAGGGTTGTTTAGGCACAGATGTACTCAAAGTCATTACATTATAAAAACAATTTTTTGTAGTCTAGGATATTTCAAACTCAAATGTTGCTTTCAGGAGAGCATTCCAGCAGTATCCTTGCCTGGTGCATTTGAGCTTTCCCTGGGCTGACATTGATCCTGACTGACAGGTTTGAGTGGTGAGGCTTGGTCTTTTCTGAAGATAGGCGCTAATATTTTGTAAACCAAATTATTTGAAAAGGCTTGTTCAGCACCTTCACTCAAGGAAAAGTTCTCCCTACTTGACTTGGAGTGAAGCTTTGATTGCCACTTCTCTTTCTGGTGGTGTAATTCATTTATCCCCACTTCTCCCTGCTTGTGCCTCCCACAGGCATTAGCATAAAAGCAATGTTACCACTAGATGGGTCTGTTTCTTTAATAAGCCATTGACTACCACTTGGAAAGAGAAATCATTTAGGACTCCTCTGGTTGATATCACGAGCATGTTATCTAACTGCTCCTTGACTGCAGTTACTTGGCAGGCCATTAAAAAATCAGGCTTTGTTTAATCCATCACCCCGTGCCATTCTACTGTGTTCTGTGTATGGAATTAGGAAGATCTCTGAACTCTGGGAAAAAAATCTTTTGGTTTGTTTTAATTCCTTTTTTAATAAGGGGATCTGCACTAATAACACCTCACTCAAATTCCTATATGTGTATTTGAAAAATGTATCAGAATATTTCCATTGTATTACCTGTGACAAATGGAATTTATTAGACATGGTCGCTAGCTGTTTATATTTTGGAAATTGTAATTTATTGTCTTATAAGTATTGAAGGCAATGAACATTACTTTGTGTTACTCAAAACCAGTCACAGACCCATTCTTAAACAGCTTTCAACAAAGGCAAACCTTGGGTATTAGACACAAGGGGTATTTTTGGAAGCAGGTGCTTTATCAGGTCAAAGATATGATGGCTGCAATTCACTGAAGCTTTCACTCACCACAGCAAGAAGAGCAAATTGGTATTTGATGCTTTGCTCTCTGTCTTGAGCCCGGAGGCACAAACCAGAGATTGTCCCAGTTGAAAAATGACTGGCTCAGGCAGAGCCAAGGGAAAAGAACTTGTCCAGAAAAAGGGGAAAATTGAAAGCACCCAGTTTGGTGCTGCTGCGGTGGAAGTTGGTTTGGAGATGTCCCTTCCAACCAGTGCTGCAACATTTGAATGAAGCCAAGTAACTGAAGGTGTTCATGAACACCTCTATTTCCACATGAAGAGAAAAAGCCCAAAAACAAACCCTAAAAGTTTTCTAAAATATTTTTTTTTGTTTGTATCATGGCACAATAGAACTCTTAGATCTTCCTTATGTGTTTTCCCTACAGTTATAACTTTATTTATTGACTTAGTATTTGCTTTAATACCTCTTCAAATTTTCTTTTAAACTCCAGCCTCGAAGGAGCATCCCTGCTCTGCCTGGCAATCTGGAAATCAGCTCAGCCTGTCTGTAATTCCTGTATATAACCTGTCCCGAAGTTATGATGATAGTAATTCATCATAATGTGCAAAATTTGCAATTTTAATCAATCTGCAACTGGAAATCTGACTTGCCAGTGTGTTTGAACTTGGCTTTCATTTGTTCAGAGGTGTTTCTCTAGGGCTGATTTGCCTCAACAGTTACACACTTGTGCCACAGATGATGGTGACCTTCCTGCTCCTGCAGATGTTCCAGCTGGTGTCAGAGATAGCTGTCTGTCTCCTAAGCTCCTACAAGTATTTCAAATACAGGCAAAACTAAAACCAATGTAAGCATCTATCTAATCTTATTGGGCTCCTTTGTTTGTTGTTTGCTTCCGCATGGACAGCAGTAAGAGCTTAATTCTTCCAATGGTCTTAATTAATAAAAAACATTTTAGGAAGCCTGTGGAGTTACAGATTGTGTGTGATAGAAGAGCAGGCCTTGAAGGCTGGAGTGACCTCCATGAAATACATCCAGGTCATCAGGGAAGGGCTAGTAGAGCATGGTGGGTTTGTAGAGTGTTGGACCTGTCAGAGGTGAGGGTCACTGTTTGTGACCTTATAAGGCATTGTTTACCTGTTACCATAAAAGGTAAAAACTATAAAATAGCTCAGGTGATTGGGGAACACTGTGGTGAACCACTTCCTGTTTGTGTGATGGTACATAAGGAACTTTCACTGCACAATAAACATATTTGCATGCTACCATCTTGTGTGAAATCCATGCCCTTTCTGCTCAATTCTGCAGAAGCCCATTTCATACAGTGGTAACAAATAATAACACTTTTCTGTGTGTTGTCAGTGGCTATTTTTAACATCTGCTTGACTGTAGCAGTTGACAGAGACAGAACATGTAGGTCTGAATTTTCAGAAGACAAAGAGGAGTAGATGTCAGTGTGTGATACAGTGTGACCTGACCTTGAATTATGAATATCTTGGCTGAGTAATTCCTGTTTAATGTAGAAGTTAAGCAAGTTCACCCTGACAGCTCTGTGCTGGGACTAAGTGCAGGTGCAAACCACAGACCTTTCCTGTGCATTAACTTGATTTTTAAGCTGTCCAATCTATGAAAAGTATCAACTGCATCAGCTGCTTTCTTAATTTTTCAAACAAGCCCCGAAGTATTGGATTTTGAATTGCTGCTTCCTTCTATTGCTAATTTAAAAATTATTATTATAAAGTTGCATTAAATCTTCCTTTTGGTACTTAATTGGTGATTTATGCCTAAGAGAGAGATTTTGGTCAGGGTTTATTAGCTTGAATTATTGAATTATTGTTTTATTGTGAAGCTTTTTGTTAAAATTTGCAAGCACTGTAATTATCGATATCTGAAATCACTTCAGTTCATTGATGAAGAAAATCATAAAACAGAGCAGGATAATGATACCTAATTGCAACAAGCTGGATTACAATCTATTGTTTTCAGATAGGCATCAATGAACTGGGGGAATAGCACTTGGGTAACACATATTCTTCTGGGGTTTAAGATGTTTTTCTGAGATTTATATTTTTTTCCTAAATAAATTATTCCTCAGAAACACAAAGGCAGGTGTTTAAATGCAGGGCAGTCCCTGAACAGGCAGGCTTTGTATTCTTAGTTTTGCTTTTAGATAAGACTCTATAAAGAGGTTGTAGTTCACTGCTGTGGTATTTGCAAGTTGTTTTAGATGTGGGAAAGTGCTTGGTTTTCTCCCCATTAAATTATTTAAACTAGATGGATGTTTTTACTTTGCATTAGGTGTTAAAGCTGTAATTTTAGCTACTTTCACAGCAGACAAACTGGATTTTCACGGTGACACATGGCAATGGGTCTACTCCATTAAATGGCACATCAGGAATTTCCCTGGCTTTTGTGGAACAACAGTTTAAGGAAGATGCACAGGAGAGCTGTCATTAAAAATGTAAGCACAGTGGTTGAGTAAAATGCAGGTTGCTGCTCAAACTGCAGACTGATTCCAGTCTCATCTCAATTCTGCCATGGATTTTACATAAAGGAAAAGCCAGAGGTTCTTCTAAACAACCGTGCAGTGGCTGGAGTGGAACGTAACTGCTCATTTTCACCTCACAAGTGCTGAGTAAGAATAATAATTTTCTTTCTACAAAAACTGCTTTCAGTTTCCCAAAACTTCAGTGCTTTAGCTGAAAATACTGGTCTCTCTGTAGCTGTGCAGTTTGCTTCCATGGAGTCATTCAGCTATGAGTGAGGATAGGACTCCTAAGGGGCTGTTTCTTGGGATGTCCATCTCTCCTTAAATGTATTTTTGTTTACTGGTGATCAAGGAGACTCTGGTAAACCCAATTTCTCACTCTAGTGAGTGACTGATGCCCTTTTACCCTGGGAAATCATTTAGGGCAGAAAAAACATTTAAGATCATGAAGTCCAACAGTTAAGTCAACATTGCCAAGCCCACAAATAACCCATGTCTCCAAGTGCCACATTTGTACGTCTTTTAAATCCTTCCAAGAAAGGTGACTTCATTACCTCCCTGGGCAGCCCATGCCAAGGCCTGAGCACCCTTCCCAGGCAGAAATTCCTGCTGCTGTCCAACCTGAGCCTCCACTGGCACAGCTTGAGGCCGTTTCCCCTTGTCCTGTCCCTGTTCCCTGGGAGCAGAGCCCGATCCCCCCTGGCTGCCCCCTCCTGTCAGGGAGTTGTGCAGAGCCAGAAGGTTCCCCTGAGCCTCCTTTTCTCCAGGCAGAGCCCCTTTCCCAGCTCCCTCAGCCTCTCCTGGGGCTCCAGTCTCTTCCCCATCTCTATTCCCTTCCCTGGACATGCTCCAGCCCCTCCAGGGCTCTCTGGCTGGAAGGAGTTCAAGCCTGAACTGGTTTTGTTAAACCAACCTCTGATCAAAGACCTCAGAATTCTATGGGTGACACCAAGCTCACAGACAGGTGTCAATCTGCTTTTCCCCAAACTGGAATGATAGAGGAGAACACTGCTTCTGCTCTGATACATAATCAGTCATTCCAAGGCTTTGAAGTATCTGGATTGGCCTCATACCTCTGGTTGCAACTTCATTGCTGCCGTCCTGAGAAGTCAATCATGGATAAATAATCTGAAGGCTGTACTGTAGTAGGGACCTCCCTCTCCTCATCTTCACCCCAAGCCCCAAGGAGTCAAGAGACATCCCTAAGGAGGATCTGCTGTGCAGGTAGGGCCTTCTGCTCCCTACAGAAGGGACTCTTGGTGACTTTTTTTCTTTATCAAGGCTGTTGTGTGGGCTGGCACAGGCTTGGCCTCAGCGTGTCAGCTGTTAATCCTTTAGGTTTCTGCGGGGAAAACCAGGGCAGCTCTAGGGTTCAGCACAATTTAAAATCCATATGCCACTTTTAGGGTAAAAGCTCACGTGTCTCTGAAGGAGGTAATGAAGTTGTAAATTGCCTCATCATTCTAATGCATGCACATTGCCCTTCTGTTTGGCAAATCTGCAATCAGGCCATTGATTTGGCTTTGCTAATGCTGGCTAATCATGCAGAGGTGGAATTGGAGCTGTGACTGATCAGCTCTGGGAGCAGCTCTCTGGGGCTGACAGATTGGGAAAAGCAGGAAGCTAGGACAACTCCTAGCTGTGCTCCCCTGCTTTGTGCCTTGGTGTCATTCTTAAAGTAGATTTAAATTATCCCAGCTGGCTGCTACAAGAGTCTGTGAGCCTGTGAGCTCATACAGTGTGACCCAGGCAGGTATGTGTGTCCCTGGGAAAAAAAAGTCTGCCAGGTGGTGTTCCTTGGAATTTCCTGAGTCCCTCAACCTCAGAGCTCTTTATTGAGTCGGACCCAAGACCAGTTTCAGTGGGTGAGTGCCTGGAGCTGTTGTCTTGCTTTGAGTAGTACATGCTGGACACAGAGCTGTCCCTGAGCCAGCAGAGTGTCCTGGGGCCAAGGAGGCCAATGGGATCCTGGGGGCAGCAGGAAGAGCATTGGCAGCAGGGCAGGGAGGGATCCTGGCCCTGTGCCCAGCCCTGGAGGCACCTCTGGGTGCTGTGTCCAGCTCTGGATCCTCAGCACAGCAGGGCCAGGGAGCTCCTGGAGCGGGGCCAGCGGAGGCTGCGCAGCTGAGGAAGGGCCTGGAGCATCTCGGTGCCCAGGAAAGGCTGAGGGAGCTGGGGCTGGAGCTGGGAACTTCTGCCCTGGGCAGTGCCCAGCCCTGACACATTGTCCAGAGAGGCTGTGGGCTCTCCTCCCTGGGGCTATTGCAGAGCTGTGTGCACACAATGCTGTGCCCTGTGCTCTGGGATGGCCCTGCTGGAGCAGGGAGGTGGCACCAGCTGCCCCCTGTGCTCCCTTCAGCCTGAGCCATCTGGGAATTTGGTCTGTTCCTATTCTTTTCCTACAAGAGCTACCAAGAATTCGTGGCACTGCAAATGGCCCAGAGAGTGAATTTCCTGTGACCTTTGAAGACATCTCTATACCCTCTATTTCTTCAGCTGCTTGGTTTAGCATTGCTTTAAACTGTTCCTTAACTTGTTCATCAAGCTTGTGTCTGTGGTTGTGTGCTGACCTAAATTTCTATGAAAAGCACTGATTTTTATGCTTGAGAGAGAGAATATCAACATTCTGGAATCATCTGCTATTTGCAATATGAAGTTACTAACGCTGGATTAGCATCACCCTTGACACATGCACGCAAGTCCAGCTTCCACTTCTATCATGCTCCTCTTGGCTCCTTTGTGTTTAAGTTTTCCCCCAGAATTTCCACAAAAAACTGAATTCCCTTTCTTGTAGTTTAGCTTATCTTACATATTATTGTACAGTTCCTATAATCTCCAGTGCTGTGACTGATCCCAGCCCCATCAGTACACCCTAAGGAAGAGAATTTTATCCCATTAATAGCTCTAAAGTGGGTTTGGTCAGCAGCTAAAGCCTTTCTGGAACATTGCTGGAAGTCACGGAAAGCAGACCCTGTGTAGTTTAATTTGCAATGTTGTTTTTAAGAGGATACTGCACTTTGCAAGTAGATCAGCCTTCATTTGTGGCCAGCTTTAAGGCTTCATGGCTATCAGCTAAACTTCTGTCCCTTATTGCTAATGAGAAGTGATAGATGCTTGAAAAAAATTACCCCCACCCCAGCATCGTGGATAGTTTAGGCCATGATATTCAGGTTTCTTTTTAGCTGAGGATATTTGGTGGCAGACACCTGTGCCATGAAAAGATGACAGATAAAATGTGTGTTGTCCCAATGAGTCAAAGAAATCACTCACCTAATAACAGTAATTACACTGTGCATCTGTGATGTTCTTCATGCTTAAGACAGTAGAAATATTAGACTAATTAATCCTTTCAACACTGCTGTGCAGTTGCTTTAGCTGGTACTATTATCTTCCTACTGTAGGGGAAGGAAAAAACCAGAAAATTTGACTGATGTGCTTTGCAGCAGTGAACAACCTCAAATTTCAGGAATTTATTCCACTGCAGTGCTTTGAAAGCATGAGGAGAATGGAGGCCCTCCTTGGCAGGCAGTTCAGAATGCTGGCTGCTCTTACCCTTTATTTTATTCTATTTTAGGAATGCATTACCTACCAAAGCAGTTGACAAGATGATGGTAGACAACTTGTGGCACAAGAGCTGCACAAACAGCTCCTGATGATCACAAGTTCACCCCTCAGCAGTGCTGGGGGCCTGTAACATGGAGGGGAATCATCACAGGATACCTTTGGTCTGCCAGCTGCTGAGGGGAGAAAAGCAGCTGCTGGAAAGTGCCAGCTGTGAAGCACATTAGATCTATAATTAATTTATAGACTGAAAGAACAATCAAAGCTGACACAGCATTTTCTGTGAAACAGGTGAGCTGTGATTCTTGAGAGAAATGGATTGGACACCAGAGTTGATAGCAGCTCAGCTCCAGGTGTTGTTGGTCAGTGCCCTCAACAAATGAGTTTCTTTGAGCATTTCAGGCAGTAGATATTTCACTTTCATCTCCTATTTGAACCCTGTTAAAAGTTCATAGATTTTAATCGTAGATTAAATTAAATGTGTAGATTAAGGTTGTTGCTGCCACTGCACCTTGATAAATCTGGTGATGAACCGTGTATGGAGGTTCCAGTCCTTAGAACTAGACTGTATTTTAGTTCTTAGAACTACAGTGGCTTTGGGAAGTGTCAGCAGGCTGTAAACGCCAAAATACAAATCAGGATACGTCGCCTTCATGCCATGACCTGTATTTTTGTGATCCGTAGTCCTCTCCCCCCTCAGGACTGTCATGTGTCACAAAAGCTAATTTCCTCTCACCCAGCCTCCTCTGCCCTTCCAGTTCAGAGGTTTTGCAAAGCCACCTGTGTGTTCCTGTGGTGCCACAGTGAGGGGAACAAGGGAAAACACATTGAAAGCCCTCAGTCCTTGAGAGACAAAGCTTTTCTCTGCACCCATCTGTAGGGCCTGCTGAGGGCTCCAAGTTACGAATGCTCCAACTGATGTTCTTGGATGTCTTTTAGGGCTGCAAATAAAGACATCACTGGCATCTTTCATAGTCCAGTTTTTACTCCTTGGCAGCCAGCACAGAACAGGCTGGTGTTGGGCAGCGCTGTGATGCCTCCCTCCCTACACTCAGTGGATGGCATGAAAGGCAAGAGCCTAGAAGAACACATATATTAGATATTGTTAGGCTTTAAAACCTCAGATGAACCCTCCCTGCTGTGTTGAATCAAGGACAAAGTTGTTGGTCATGGCATTGACAACATCTTTAGTCTCACTGCAGGCTTAAATGCTTTTTTTTAATATTTCCCTTCTCATTTGTCAGCATCTCTGCCGTGGTTTTTGACCCCATCATGTATTTCTGATCAGCTCTGACATAGGAGTAGAGATCCCACAGCTTGTTTACTTAGTTTTGAAGGAAAACTGCAGCTGGCTATGGAAAATAAACTCACATTATCTTCAGTGAGAGAGAAAATGTGCTGTGGGTTCCTCAGTTCCTGGCTGTATTTTTTCTTTCTGACCACTTGGAATCAAGCCACACTTTATGCCACCTTTAACAAGGGGTAATTTCTGGATGTCAGAAGTAGCTGAGAGTACTGGTTACACTGACGGAATTTAGAAGAGGGGAGGTTAGAAAATTGTATTGGATAAATTAATGGGCATTGTGAGAGAAGTTGGTGATATTGCAGGAGGCAGCTGAAGCTGGTCCCTAAAATCTGGTATCCTAATTTTCCATCACTTGGAAAACATTCACTTCTTTTTTTAGTTGAAGAGTGTGAAGGGAAATTGATTCTTGTCTGAACTGTCTTTTGCTCAAGAATGCCAGTGAATGTAGCTTAATAACAGCACAGGGGTGAGCCTTTTAATATTCTTTTCCTTCTGTGTGCACTAAACGGCCTGGTCTTGCTTTGATGCTCTGCTTTTGGATGCTGATGTGAACAAAGATGCTTTTAAGTATTGAATAGCTTTGTTTTGGTAATAACTTTTTCCCCCCCTCCTTGAGATATTTTATTGAATTCCTGTTCAGCTTTTTCTGGCAGTTAGAAGGTTGGGATATGTCAGTGGGCATAGGAGCTGTTTAAGGTCTAGCAGATTCTTCACTTGGAATTCCTTCTCCCCTGGGGCAGGATTTGTCCCCCAGCCGCAAGAGTGCAGCCCATACTGGTGTGGTGTGGCACACCAGCTGCCTTTGTTTCTGTACCTTCCTCTGGATTATATTCCTGTGAACAGGAAATTTTATGCTTGGAATTTGAAGTCACTGCATATGTGTCACACCTGTGTGATGCCCTCACTCTTTGAATGACCCTCAAAAGCACTTGGGAAGTGATTTGCTGGATCTGACCCCAAAACAGAGCATTCCTCCCTTTTTCCTGCCAGACCAGCCTTCTGCTCACTGCTGCAGAGCAGCCAAGCTCAGGGCACAGCCTGCACTCCCAGACTGCTGGGACTTTGGCAGTTAGTTGAAAATATTAATTAACATTTGTTCTACTAATGAGGAGCCAGTTTGCTGGAAAGCCCCCTACAAAACTAAGTACTCACAGAACTGCACCACTTGTGGCTGTAGAATTCTAGGCAGAATGGAAGTATTATGTGTTTTATAGGGTGTTGATGCTATGGAGGGTGGAAAGACAGCCAAAACGACAACTGGGAAGATTTGGCACTAACCAGTGATGGAGGATGTGCCTCAGGGAGAACTCAGGGGAAAACTTATTCCAGAGAGAAGGAAGGCTGAGCCTGTGACATTGCTCTGACCTGGTATTTTCTTTTGTAGGTTTCAAAAAGTGCCTGTGATTACAAAAGTTTCTGGATTCTGAAAAGAAATTGTGCTAAGATTTTTTTTCTTAGTATTAGCTCTGCTACTTTTACTGTTTGGCCAATCTGGTGGAACACTCATTTTAGTACAAGATTCAAGGAGATGTGTTAATTAATAATTAGGTTTTTCTGTTGGTCTTTATATGCACAGACAGCACTTTTTAATGTAATTGGGCAAATAATTTGATTTTGCAAGGTAATGAAAGCCAATATGTCTTTTTCAAATGTGGTGGAAGGTTGGACTCAATGGTCTTGGACATCTTCAACCTTAATGATTCTATGATATTTACCTTTGCTCAGAATTTGAAGTGATTTTTCTCATGTTATAGGGTTTTTTCTCTTGCCCCCGCTCCTTTCCACCCCTTTAGTTATGTTGCCCATCCAATTTACATAGCGTAACACACAAAGAGGCTCTGTGTTAAAACAGCTTGCATTTTGTTGTTGCTAATTAGTGTGAAACAGATAATGGGATATGTTAGTGCTGGGTTGAAAGTGGGAGTAAGAGGAGAAAATCAAAAATTATTAATCTGAACATCTGACATTATCCAACACAGAGAAAGAATTCCCTGTATACCAGCAGTATTAAATGAGAATACATTTTGAAGATGTATTCAAGTGGAGTGATTATTTTAGGATGGTAGCTTTTATTACTGCATGAAAACCTTTCTCCCCTCATCCAATATAATTTTATGTTCTAAACTGTCAAACAAAAGCCTGCTCTGATTGCTTATGGTGATGTACTCCAAGTGTGTTTTACCACTCCCAGGAAGAGGTTTTTTCTTTAAATAAAGATATTTTGTGTATGAAACCCATGAGGATGGATAATGATGGTTTATATCACCTAAAGCTTGTGCTGGGGGACAGAAATGCAACTTGGAGTAAGTAGTGCTCAACTGAGTGTGGGAGGTGAGGAGTGAGCAGTGTTCATTGATTCCCTGGTGTTGGAATCTCTCCGTGCCCAGGTGTCAGAGCTGTTCCTAAGCCAGGAAGCCAAAAGCAGTGATTGTGTCATGATTTCAAAAAGCTTTTGGTTCCTTATTTAAGGCAATATCTCTATTTCACTTGAACCAGTGTTCTTACAGCAAGAGTACTGCTTTCATTTTCTTTGCAGCCCCAAATTAATTCTGAACATTATTTCTGGAGACTGGTGGGTGGGAACTGAAATATTTATAAACGTGTGCATACCTCTGAATCCTTCCTGCATTTCCCTGAGAGCACAGAGTGAAGGCTGCTGTGCCTGTAGGTGGGGGGGAGGCACAAAGCCAGCACACCTGGCCACAAAGCATGCTCCATCCCGGAAATCCTTACATCTCCTTCACCCAAGGGAGGTGAAGGGTTTGGTCCCAGGGAAGTCATCTGGAATGGAGACAGGGTTCTTGAAGTCATTGGCTTTGTTGATATTTGCCAGATGAATAAATGGGCAGATGCTGCTCGAGCAGTGCTGGTGTTTGGGTGGAGGCACATGCCGGGGCTTGTGCTGGGAGCTCTGCAGGTCTCTGGCCCCAGGCAGGACCAGCTGGACAGCCTGGGGCAGCACAGTCTCCAGGGAGCCAGGGGCAGGCAGGGCTTTTTTCAGGGCCTTGCCTTTTCCAGGAAAGCAGGCAAGCAATTCCTTTTTCCATAGGAGAGATATCTGACTGCAGTACAACATGTTTAATATTCACATGTAATCAGAGTGCTCTTGTTCCTCTGAGGTCCCTCAGCTCCATGAGGACCTTGTGGTGGGCTGCTGGACCAAACCTGTTTCATTTCCCTTCTTTCCAAGCCATCCAAATCCAGTTTCTCCTTTAATTTCAATTAAAGGAGACAAGTGTCTTGTAAATAAAACCTGTTTACAATGAACATATTTCTGCATCACTCTTACGTGCTTATCAGACATGAAGGAGCTGTTAGTGTAGTGATGTGGGGAGAAATATAAACCTCAGCAGCAGAGCTGTTGCTCTGTCAGGCAGCTTTATATCATCCTGTATCAGAACTCTGTGCTTCGCTCAGAACTCAGTTTTATCTCTGGAGCTGTTGCTGTGATGGGCCTGTGCTTTGGAGAGGTTTTCCTGCCACTTTTGTCTAATAGCACGTTCCATGAGGCCAAATGTTGTCTGCTAAGGGATGAGATGTACTGATGTATTTCATTGATCTTCTGCTAAAAGTTAGAGACTTTTTTTTCTTCATCACTTGTGTTTTTCCCTGCAGGATCTTGTTGACAGGAGTTGGAGAGCTTTTGAGGCTTCTTGAGGGTCTTTTTGATGAGCTGCTGCTTTGAATGATTGCCTTGGCTAACCTGAGACATGGGTTCTGTGTAATATCTGTGCTGCTGTGCCTTTGGACTCCACAGCAATATCTTCCTAAATTCCAAAGATGCCCTTTGGCAGAATGACACCATGGTGTGCAGACGGAAAGCTCAGAGGAATTCTGTGAGTGTCACAGCATTTCTCTTGGCGCACCATATTTTATACCCAGGACCAGCAAAAATACTGATTTAAGTAACCTGTTTGCCAAACAGCAAAAAAAGAGACAGGATTTTTGTTGGTGTGGAGAACTGGGGAGCAGTAACAGGCAGAGATAATGAGATGGAGAGTCCCTTCTTCAGTAAGATTACAAATCCTTGCTATGGAAAAGAGGGATTTTGGATGAGCCAAGCATACCTTGTCCTTGCAATCAAGCAAGCCATGTTGAGCCTCTCTGGGCTTTCTAATCACACTTTTTTTCCTTGCTGTTCTTGCCTAGGTTCTTGCCCTTCTCAGCAGAAGAGCTGAGGAAACTCATGAAGATAATCTAAGAATATTCTTTTTGATCAGAATACTCAAATGGTTTTGATTGCTGAAAAGAACTATCATCTATTATAAACAGAATGTGGTTTGGTTTTTTTTTTTCCACTTGTGAGGATTCCATTGCAAAGTGCCATTAAAACTAAGAGTGAAAATGCAGGTGGGCTGACACACAGAGTGATGCTGTGAGGTGTTCCCTGGTTTGGCCTGATCCTCTCACAAACGCAAGGAGTCATTTCCCTGCATAATCCTGTTTTCCTCTGGCTCAGCCTGAGGTGCTTTTGCCTGCTCTGTCAGCCTGCACAGTGTCACAGGGTCCTGCAGTGGTGGTTTGGGGCTCTTTTCAGTGGGTGACAATCCTCAGCAGCTCCCAGGCCCTGAGGAGCTGAGCTGCAGCATGAAAGATGTCTTTGATTTAGTAACAGGATAAAGGGGAGGGGACTGTACCTTTTTAAACACCATCAGAATGCCTTTCCCATGCTCAGACGTGGACTAGCATGGGTTCTATGCAAAAAAAGTAAAGTGACAGATACTACCTCCTGTAATCTTTCTGAATTCTGTGGCTGAGATCTGCCAGCAGAGCTGTTAAGCAAATCCTAGATTTTTCAGTACTTGAAATACATCAGAAAACTCTTCTTTTGTGATAAAGACTTTTTTTCCCCCTTTAGTTCTTTCTTGAGCTGTCAGTTTCTATCTTCCTAGGAAGACAACTGTCCTTACTTTCTTACTTTCAGCAGAACTGGATTTTCTGGATTACATTGGTTTCCATTATCTCTGTCATGTACTTACCAGCAAATCTCTCCATGTTTCTTGCAAGCTCTCGATTTGTGATATAATTTCAAGTAATTTGAAAGCTTGGGCTCCTGGCAAAGCTGTGTTAGGGAAGGATTTTTTTTTAATGCATCTTTAGTGGAAGAATTCAGAAATTGCAACTGGCTAAGTTAAGCCATGGAGGCACTAAGTGAGTTTAGGATTTTCATGTTTGAATTCCAATTCTCTTTTATTTAACTGTTTACAGGGTTTTTAGGAACCTTTGTTACCTAGAGCACATTTCTTTTGGCTGGCTTGAAAAGCAAGTAATGATGAAAGCAGTATGCCTGTGTCTCTAATGCTTTACAGAGTAGCACCAGCAGCTCTTTTAAGACAGATGGCAGAGATGTTTGCTGCCACCAAAAGAAAAGAGTTAGTGCCTAATGAAAAGACTTCTCCTCTCCTTATAGTAAAGCACATGAAGTTCTATTAAATATCATATGAAATAAAAATAATGAGAAGACAAAAGAGTGCATAAGATGCTTTAAGTTGTTAAAATCAGTATTTAGGCCCCATTAAAATATAATTGTTCCTGGTTTATGTATTTTGTTGTTTTGGATTATTCAAGTACGATTTCATGTTTTTTTCTCCGTCTGTAAATCCTAGTTGGCTTTTTTGGAGGAGTTGGTTTTGAGTTGATTTTTTTTAGTCAGTAGAGTTACATTTCTGGCATCTAAAAGTGTAAGGTTTTTATGTTTTGTAAATTTGCTCCGTTTACCTTGGAGATCTGCATTCTTAACTGGAGGTGGGAAACCTGACCTTGCCTACTCCATCAGGCAGGAGTTTTTGTAATTCCTTTATTCTAAAATCACTCCACAATCAATAAGGACAGTTCTTTTCTAAAATGAAAGCTACTTCAAGGACAGAGAAGTGGATTCTGTGGGGAGATGTGGGAGCAAAGGGTTGGCACTGGAGATGGGACCACCTTAGAGTACTGCTGACAAGGCTGGTCTTAAAATGTGCCTGTGGGCAACAAGACTTCCAGAAATTATTGTGGCTACCCCTGGATTCCTGGAAGTGGCCAAGGCCAGGTTGGATGGGGCTTGGAGCGAGCTGGTATAGTGGAAGGGGGTAGGACTGGATGAGCTTTAAAGTTCCCTCCAAACCAAACCATTCTGTGAGTCTGATTCCATGGAATTCGTGCCACATTTTTGAACACAAACTTGAAATATGCTACCATTTTAAAAAAAACTGTGTTGGGAAACATTTTGTTCTTGCCATTGAGCCTTGCAAATCTATGTCTTGTTGCTTTTTTTCTTTTTTTTCACACTCTTTCTGTTAATGGCTTTTCCCCTGCTCCCATGTTAATGTGATGGTCTATCTGAATAAATTCCAGCTGCATCTGGCTGTTTCCACTGCTGCCATCAGTGTTGGAGTGGGGTGCTCTCTGGCTGCTCTGGGTAGGATTTAAGCAGGACCCTACTTGTCTTCCTGAGTGTTTTACTGCATCGTCTGTCTGACTGGTGGAGTCTCCTCCTATGTGAGGAAGGCTCAGACTGCAGCTCCAAGGCCTTTGATAGCAGGGAATTGTCTGTGATGTCCTCCCCTTGTCTTCCAGCAGGGAAAAAAATATTTACTTTCCTCTAGAAAATCATTGCTTTGTGCTTCAAACCAGTTTGACATGTGCTGGTGGTCTCATGGGGGAGCTCCTAAAGTGTCCTATATACAAATTATGGAATCATGGAATGGGTGTGGTTGGAAAGGGCCTGAAGAAGCATCTTTTTTCCCTGCCCTGCGGTGGGCTGGGACACCTTCCCCTAGGCCAGGTTGCTCCAAGCCTTGAACAGAAATAAAGCCAGGCTGTGAATTTATTGACAGACACCCTAAGCACAAGTAGCTGGGTCTAAATAGCTGTCCTTTGTTTTGATTATGATTTTTATTTATCTAGAGTTTGGTATTGTTATTCACATTATTCAACCATGTTTTCAACACAGAAGGTCACCCTAGGGTTTACTTTTGGAGAATCTCTTTGGCTGCTAGCTGTAACATCAGGTGTTGAAGGGAATGAGGGTTCCTGTTGTCCACAGAAAACTCTATAACTCCATCAGAGAGCATGGTGGAACTTCTGTGTCTGGTGGTAGGTCATTCAGGTCATCCGTGGGAAAGCCCAAACCACAGCAATTTGTTAGTGTCTCACAGCAATAAAAAGGAAAAACACAGAAGGAGACAGAAATCACACCATTTTTGTGGAGTGAAAGGCATCTCAAGTCAAAAGAGACATAAAGGCCAGAAGCTGATTACAGATGGGGGTAATCACACAGTCTAGACAAGGTGCCTACACTGGAAAGGAGAATACTGTAGGTAATTAAATGTATTTGTGAGCCAGGTGAACATGTCCCACCATCACACCTGTAGATCTCTTCTGGAATTTAGGGAGGACACCACTATCTCCTCTCTATTTTCTTACTGTCGATATCCATTTTGTGGGGATGTGAAAATGAAATCCAGTAAGGTTTTCTGTTCACCTCGCAAATCCCATGCCAAGGAAAATCATGCCTTTGGTATTTCTTATTTCATTTTGTTAGCTTGAAAACAGAGTTGGGAACTTGACTGAACTATTGTCCTGATTGCGGGAATGAATTGTGAAATAAATACAATTTGTGGTTATTATGTTGTTGTTCTGTATATATTCCTTGTTTACCAATTATATCTTACCTCTAGGGTAATCAACTTTAAATATCCACCAATAATTTGAACATCAAATGGCACTTATCCTGCAAGCACACCCCAGAAATCTATGCACATACATTAGGAGGGTGCCAAAGTGTTTACTTCGACTTTAATGTGATGTTCTGTATAATTTTCTCATAGATTAGCTTCAGCAGGAAGTTTGCATGTATTTTTCCCCCCCTAAAAGCTACGTTCAGTAATAATGGGTTGTATTTATAGCAGTTGTGGTGAATTAGAAAACTGATTGGGTGAACTACTTGATTGCTGCTCATTTAGCAGTTACAGTCCTGCCAAATCTCTCTGTGAGGGTTTTTCAGGGAAGTTTGGGTGATGGAACATGCCTGCCATGGCCAGGAGTGCCTGAGGACAGCGGGAATTGCCCAGACAGAGCAGAAGTCAAAGCAGTGTTTGCAGCATGAGCAGGAAATGTTGGTTGGTTGTAGAAAAGACTCGTCAGCCTCATGTCTGAAATTGTGGTGTGTTGTTTTTCAGCACAAATGACTCCTCTGTGACTGTCCCGGAAGCAGAGCTTGCAGGGACAGAGATGCAGCCCCATGTGCACCTTCTCAATTTAAAACCTCAAATCTTTAAGGTGCTGTAGTGCCTACAAGTGCTCCTTTCCTGTGCCTCTTGTGGTGCCAGCAGAAGGATGAGTTTTATCTGTTGTCCCAAGGTGTGGCACATGTCTTGTGAGATGCCAAGGGACAGTTGGTTAGTAGGAATTGTTGGCACACTGTTCCATGTCTGCTCACTTTATGTCACATATATGTTGGAGATAAGGGGCCTTGAGATCCTGAGGGAAAGAAGCAGTCAGGTCTCTTGATCCTTTTCCCAACATTAGGTACTTTGCTTCATTTCAGAGACTGCTTTTAAAAGTTCTCTTCACAAGGAAAAAGTCATTAAAATTTGTTCCTGTCCCACAATGGTTATATGATGTGTTTGGGATATTTTTGAGCACCATAAAATCAGCAGTGCAAAAAACAAATGTTTTCATGTTTTCCTGGAGGGAGCACCGTGCTTACAAGGTGTAATACACAGTAGTATTTCTGTAATTTAAAACTGATTTGAACAGTATTTATTCTGACAGGCCTTGCACAGTGCAGAGGAGTTCCTCTTACACACTGAAATCCATTATATGTCCTCCTACGTTGAGGAAGATCCCTCCTTGAATATTAAACAAATGTTTGTTATTTTTTAGGGAGAAATTCCTCTTTGTGCGGGTGGGGAGGCCCTGGCACAGGGTGCCCAGAGAAGCTGTGGCTGCCCCTGGATCCCTGGAAGTGTCCAAGACCAGGCTGGATGGGGCTTGAAGCAGCCTGGGATGGTGGAGAGTGTCCCTGCTCATGGCAGGGGGTAGCACTGAATGGGCTTTAAGATCCCCTCCAACCCAAACCCTTCTGGGAGTCTGATTCCATGTGCCAAAAAATACCTATGATTGAGTCTTTTAAAGCTAGAGAGACTGTTAAAATGTGGGAGCACAAAGCTCAACAGGCCTATTAATTGCTGTATCAGCACAGGAGGTAACACATTTCAGCACAGGTAAAGCAGGTTACAGAGTTTCCATGGCTGCAGGTGTGGGCACTCAGCCTGCAGATGGATCTGATGCTCTTGGCTGTAAAACATGGGAAGAATAAAAATAGGGGGAAAAGTGATATTTTGCCCTGTTTTTGTTGTCCTAAACAGTGGTGTTTCTCACTGGGACATCTCTTTTTCATCTCACTACCTGTTAAGAACAGTTCACTGATTGCTTTTTTGCTTCACTGATCACTTAGCAAGTTCATGACTGCTGGTCATAGAGTGACCCTCCTCCTGACTCACCCTGTACCCAGGGGAAGCCTGGTGTAGATAACCTGCTGGGATGTGTCACTGCCCCCTTTATAGGCATGAGCTGTCACCTTTTCAAGTTGTGCCACACTGACACTGAGTTCGAGGATTTTTGGATTGAGAGAGTATGTTGAGAGAGGAAACAAAATAATGGTGCCCAGAAATTTGATACTGAGAGGAAGAAAAGGATGGGAAGTGTCAGTTGTTCAGCCTGGAGAAAAGGAGGCTCAGGGGGGACCTTCTGGCTCTGCACAACTCCCTGACAGGAGGGGATAGCTGGGGGGATCGGGCTCTGCTTCCAGGGAACAGGGACAGGACAAGGGGAAACGGCCTCAAGCTGTACCTGGGAGGCTCAGGCTGGACAACAGGATGTCCTTCTTTCCCCCATTTGTCTCAGCAGTTGATCCTGTGAGGTTCCTGGGCTCTGATGTTGATCAGGAAGGCTGCAGAACATTGAGATTTCTGTTTTCCATCAGTGACTGTAGCTCAATGTTGCCAGGAACTGCTGCTTAATGGGTTACTCATGATTTAGTGGGAAAGGCTGTCCCAGGCTCCTGTGCAATTCTAGGTTCTGATTCTTGATAGATCACTGAGCAGTTTGCAATTCCTACCTATTTTTAGTGTCCCAAGAGAAGGTGGAAGATTAAAAGTGAAAAGACCCATTAAAAATGAGCAGATCCTGTTATTTCTTTGCTTTCTAATGGGAAGGAAGTGTAAAGGCTTCTGTTGGCTAATATTTTTTGGATTCTGCCTAATTGATGTGATACTGTCTTAATGGAAAAACAGTTATTAGTGAGAGTGTAGACTTGGAAAAAAAAGCGTAATGAAAGGAGTTACAATTCACTTCTTGCACATTTGCAAAATAGCATAAATATAATGTAAAGTAACAGATAAAGTGGGTACAAGAGAAAAGTTATGCTCTGGTCCAGAAGGCTGCAGAAATAGCATCTGCCAGCTCCTGTTATTAAGTCCTTGATTAGTGAAAAGGCCATGCAATAAAAACTGCAGGAAGGACATCAAATGTTAAGATTTATTGAGGGAAGTGTGCGCTAATGGGTATTATGTGGGAATTGACTGCTTGTGGTTGCAGCTGGAGGAGTGAGGGGTGATAGTAGTGACACACACTGTCAGCTGGGGGAGAAAAATAAACAAAACAAGCATTTAAAAATCTTGTGATAGCCTTTACAATGTGCTGCAGTGGGTAATGGAGTTTTGACTATGATGAAGCTATAACATGATTTATGTCAGTAGCTGTATTTAGCTAATTGCAGGAACCACAATAAAATTTAAAAACCAGGGCTGCATCATAATTACTGCTATGTATAGTGATGATATTTTATCTCCTAGCACTCTTATAAGATTTGATTTCTGATGCTTTAAGCCTCCAAACCTTAATTTTTCTTAGTATATCATGAATTTGTGCAGAGCACTTGGGGGATGTAGCACTGTTGATCTGTCTCAGTGCCTCTGTTAGCATCAGTTAATGGAGAGATAATAAGATTAAAATATTCTTTTTGTCTGAAAGTGAAGCAATGAATAAACTCTGTTGCATCATCCTGACAGTCTGACAGGGACATGGTGATGTCAGAATATGACGCAATAATTGCTGAGTGGCAGGGGACTTATAGGAAGGGTTATTAAAGACAATTGTGGGAAACTTCCTGGCTTTATTGCATTTGACAAAGAAATTTCCCTCAAAACTCTGTGCCCTTAAAACAATTAATTTCCGTAATCCAAATTTTAGGGTTTTCATGGCATCAAACCTTGATTGATGGCTCAGATAAGTGAGCTTGTTTTCTATTGTGCATATCTGAAAAGCTGTGTGTGTTAACCAACAGATGGGTGGAACTAGAATTCCAGCAAAATACCTGGAATGGTGTGAATGACTTTCTGCTAACAAGTTCCTCCACAGGGAACAAATCCTCCTGCTTATTTTATAAACCAAAATAAAAATGAAACAAACAGAACCTCCTCCCCCACCCCACAAAATTCCCACACATGAGAGCTGGAGTTGGGCTAAGCAAAGACTTTTGGCTGCCAGCGTGCATCAGGCTGCTTTTCCTGGCATGCCAGATGTCTGTGATGGGGACAGTGTGTGAATGTCATTTTGAAGTACATAATCAAAATAAAACTTACTATTCTTTAAGCTTGGAGCTGCCAAATAAATTTTGGTATTTGTTTCATGAGAAGTCTGCCAAAAAACACCCAACGGCAGCTGTGTCCAGTAGCACACAGCAGTAATTTATGGAAAGAGATTTATTTACTGAAAATTTACTTCAGAGTAAATTGAATGTGAGGTTTTACAAAATTGTATCCATTTTTATGTAGCCTCCTGCCCTTTTGGAAAGTATTTTTTCAGACAGGGGTAGCTTCCCTTCTTACACTTCTAGCAAACTGTCAGATTTGGGAAAAGGGAACAGGAATTGTGTGGATTTTCAGGTAGAAGTAAACAGTGTTTTAACCGTGGCATGGAGTCTGAAGCTCCCCGTGCTTTCTGTTGAGGGTCAGCACTGGTGGATGCAGGTACAAGGACTGGAGGAAGATGGTTAAATGATAAAATGTATTTTTTTCATCATTATTCTCCAAAAATGTTTGATTTGCTGTCCACAAAGTCTTAAATACCCTCCTGGTGGTACCTGGCCTCTCCAGACCTTGCTGGCCTCAGCTTTGTTCTGTTTCCAGAGGGGATGAGTTTGGTTTGTGCCACCTTGCTGTGGAATTGTCCTAGAAGATCTGCTGAGAAATCCAGAGATTGAATTGAGGACTGGCCATCCTCGTTTCTGTACCTAGATCCCTGCCCACTGGAGGCTCCCTCTCTCATGGTCTTGTTTCTTGTACTGGAGTTTGTTGGGGCATCTGGGGTGGAACTGTGAGGGCCTCTAATGGAGACGAAAATGAATTCAATAATGAAGCCTCATCCTCTTCCATCATGGCTGGGGCTCAGTGCCCACAGGCCTGTGTGGCACAAAGGGCTCTGTCTGTTTGGGGGGAAGGTGACAACCATGGGGACAATGAAAACCAATGAGCTGGAGGATTCTGTGGGGCCCTGGAGCTGCAGGGAAGGGTGGTGGGGCATGACAGTGACTGTGCTTCTCTCCCAGCGTGTGGGAACAACTAAAAATTCCTATGCAGCAGTAATTCCCTTGTACTCTGCTGTGTTTTTGGCTGAGTGTGCCATGCCCCTTTTTTTTCCAGCAAGGCCACAGCTGGTGAGTTGCTGATGCTGTCATGTCCTGGCACTGTCCCCACAGTGTGCTGCTGGCTGGGACCTCAGCCAGCCTCTACAGGACAGAAATCTGTTACAGAGCACGTTGAGAGGAGATGGCCTGCTTGAGGTGTTCTTTGCACTCACACCTTCCTGAAGCTCCTCCTGCAGCAAATCAACTTTTATTGCAGCTTAAGCTGTGAAGCCACTTGCCCACAGGTTCGGTTTACCTCTCTTGATCCAGGAGACCACAAATGATTTCTGGAGCTGAAGGGAAATGCTCTGATTCCTCATGCTTGGATAGCTGCTTTGGGATGGGTCTATTTAAATAATTTAAAACCTCCTGTTGTGCCCATTCATTTTGCTTTGGTTGAAAGACCACGTTCTGATCAGGCTTGGCCTCCAGATGGGATTTAATGATGGGATTTAAAAAAGTCCAAGGAGCCTGCACTGCAAGGTAACTGTCCTAGCTGAAAATTAATATGGTAGTACTAATAGTTAAAATACTAATAATGTATTTTAAATTGCATAGCAATTAAAAAAAAAAACAGAAGAAGGGTCTGAACCTAAAATGAAATATTACCTTTAAGAACAATGATGGGGAATTTCCTTTCTGGGACAGATTAGCTGCTGTTTCTAAAATTCAGTTACCTGAATTTGTATAGTGTAACTTAGAACTCAAATCATCTTCATCAGGTAAAGGTTGTGGCTGTATTCTAGCTTGTACTGAAGGTGCTTCTCAAACCTTTTGCCAGTGTAAGGCACTGACTCACTTCTTTGGTAAAATCCCAGAGTGATTTGGATTGGAAGGGTCCTTGAAGCTCCTCTGTCCCCTTCCACCCCTTGCCATGGGCCGGGACACCTTCCACTCTCCCAGCCTGCTCCAAAGCCCATCCAGCCTGGCCTTGGGCACTTCCAGGGATCCAGGGGCAGCCACAGCTTCTCTGGGCACCCTGTGCCAGGGCCTGCCCACCCCCCCCAGGGAACAATTCCTTCCCAATATCCCATCCATCCCTGCCCTCTGGCAGTGGGAAGCCATTCCCTCCTTGTCCTGGTACTCAAAGCCATTGTCTCAAGTCCCTCTCCAGCTCTCTGGGAGCCCCTTCAAGCACTGAAAGGCCACAGTGAGGTCACCCCAAAGCTTCTCCTCTCCACGTGAACACCCCCAGCTCTCCCAGCCTTTCCTCCCAGCAGAGCTGCTCTATCTCTCTGATCACCCTGGTGCCTCCTCCAGGCTCTCTCCAGCAGCTCCAGGTCCCTCCTGTGCTGGGCCCCAGGGCTGGAGCAGCTCTGCAGGTGGGGTCTCACCTGAGCACAGGGGCAGAATCCCCTCCTCCCCTGCTGCCCACGCTGGGGCTCAGCCCAGGGCACACGGGGGGGTTCTGGGTCCCAGCTCTCACCCAGAGCACCCCCAGGTGCTTCTCCAGGGCTGCTCCAGCTGCTCATCCCCAGCTTGGATTGATCCCAGGGATTGCCCCAAGCACCAGCACTTGTTCTGTCATCAGACTGTTTCCCCATCAGTTCCCTCTTACCCCAAAAGCTCTGCTGAAGCTGTGCCTCCTGCCAGGTGTCTGGTGTTTGCTGACTTGAGGTGATTGATGTCACTGTCACTCTCTGTCTCTAATGGTCACAGTGAAGTTTCCAGTAGTATCATTTTGACAGGTAACACACAGTCTCCTAAAAGAGGTGGAAATTAATGATTGAGTTGCAGCAGTTGTATTTTTGTCTGCAGAAGCCTCACTGTGCCAGGTTTTGACATCCTTTAGTACTTTATAAGTCAATAGGACAGCTGTGCAATGAAATAATTTTTAATGAGATATGATGACAGGACCTGGCAAAGAAATAATGCTGAGTTAATCAGGAAAGTTCTGTATGTTAGTAGATGTCTCTTCTGCAGTGCCTGAGTGACATGATTTGAAATAGTGTTCAGAGCAAGGCCCTGGGACCTCTCCATGTAGTTCCAGCCTTATTTCAGACAAAGAAGGCCCTAAAAATCTCTTTATGTTGCCTGTTTATGGCTGATCCTGTAGCATTATGCGCTTACAATATTGGCAAAAAGGGGCCCATTCTTCCGGCCTGTGGTCTTTCCTTGGAGCAGTGGCTCCACTGCAGGTGGCACTTGGGGACATGGTTTAGGGGTGATTATGGATTGATAGTGGGGACTCAATAACCTTGAAGGTCTCTTCCAGCCTTAATGATTTTAGGATTAAACAGAATGGGACAGACTCTGGGAAATTAAATGGAATGCATTATTTATTATTTTTTAAATCTTTAAACGGGTACTTTTGTTCTTTTTCTCTCTAGATCCTGTTACATTTTACTAAGTTCATGTATGGAATTCTCATTATGTGGATGGAATATTTTCAAAGTTGTCTAAAATTAATAAAAACGTAAAAATGCATTGGTGGGCAAGGCACAGCTGGGGAATGGGACCCCTTCCTTTTTTCTGCTGTGCCAAATACATGCTTTACTTGAGAAAACCCAACACTGGAAGATTTAGTTCAGAGAGAAACTGTTTGCAGTGGCTTTTGATGTGAATTTAATTTTTTAGTGAAAAGTTCAAAATTTTTTTATGTTGAAAAAGACCCATTTTGTACATGTCAGAATAACTCTATTAGTCCTGCCACTGGTGTAGAAACAGATCTTCTGCTCTTCACAGAAATGTTAATTTTTCTGGCCCAGTATCATGGTGGGTGACTGAAATATTTTGTTTTAGCTTTCCCAGGCTTGTTTCACCAGTTCCTCTTTGCCCTGAGAGGCTGATGTTGAAAGACACAGTTATTTTATTTCTTGACAAAACATAGTAGGCAAAGTGGTTTTGGAACGTGTGAACTGGTCTGGAAGCTGATGCATCTCTCCCATCTGAAACTTTTCCTTCCAACAGGCAATTTTCTTTGTGTTTCTCACATTTCCTTCTTCCCTTGCCTGTTTGCTTGGAGCAGTTCCCTGAGTCCAGCATGGCTATCACTGAACTGTGCCCAGAGTTATTGCTGGATTTTAAGGAAAACCCTCTTGGTTTCTGGGACCTCTGAGGGTGGGGGAAGCCTTCCCAGGAGTTTGGAGTCAGAGGAATTTGAATGGATGTAATTTGTTAATCATTGTGCTAGAAACCAAACTAGGCCAGGGCTTATGTTGTACAGAATTCCTGGAATTATGAGGAATGCCTCACCTTTTTGAAAAGGAAGGAAAAAAAGTTAATACAAGTCTGTCTGTTTAAACACTGCAGAGTTGAATTAGGGGTGCGAATAACATGGAAATTTCCTTTAATGGGGGTTGTCCAGCCTGGGACTCTTGCAGTATCTAAAGGGGCTCCAGGAGTGACAGGGAGAGGAACTTGGGACAAGGGTCTGTCATGACAGGATAAAGTGGAATGGCCTTAAGCTGAAGGAGGTCAGGGACTAAACTCAAAACCCCAGATCCTTGATTTTTCTACTTTTACTTTGTATTTAATATTTACTCTGACATATTAGATGGCTCTAAAAGGAATTCATGCTGCAGCTACAATTTTTCAGCATTTAAAAAAAGCAAGGATTACTGTAGAAACTATAAAAGTAGCTCTCAGAAAGAGTGCCTCTGTCAGACTGTGTTTGCATATAACCCAATTGATATTGTATCCTGCATTTGAGGAGGAAAGGAGTTTCCTGTAAACATCCATGAGTAAATAGTGTGGCATTTAAAGCTCCTGTTCTGGTCCAAATCAAATTGCAAAGGCGTGTACTCTCATCTGAAGATAAGAACAGCACTCAGCCAGACTCTGTATGTGGGTGCTAATAACAGCTTAGAAATCAACCCGAACTTCTTGGGGCTGAAGAAGAAGCTGGTTAATGAAGTTTTGAGATTTTGTTTGTTTGGTTGGGGTTTTTGATAGGTGAACTCCTCAAAGTGTTGTGAATTACCAAAATGCAGAGTTTTCAATCTTCTATAATGTGTTCAGTACACTTATATTGCCCTATATAGTATTTATAGGTGTTAGAAGTTACAGACTAAAAGCTTTAATCAAGACAGGCCAGTGATGCTGCTGATCCCTTTTCCCTGCATTTTTTCTTAGAGTATCAGTTTAGGAGTCGCCGTGCTTGCCAAACTGGGGCTTAGCTGGCTTCTCCTGTAAAAGCAAGTGAGTCTCCGAATATATTCCTCTGGTGTGTTCTCTTTCTTGTAACCAGGTCCTCCTGTACCACAGGGAATTACCTGGGTTAAGGCTGGAGGGCTCTTGGGGAGTTCAGTGTGGTTGGCCTCCCTGTCCTGAGGCAGGAACACAGACACTGACAGATGTTTGCCTAAATTTGCTCTGATGGAAGAGATTTGTGAACTCCCCAGGTGCCTCATGCTGGGGCTGTGCTGGCCCCTGAACACTGAAAGTTTTGCCTGAACTCCACCCTCAGTAACCTCTCCTGGCTTGTTTGATCAGAGTTTTGAATTTCTCTTCCAGTTTCTCAAGATAGCTTCAAATTTTGATCTTGTTTTTCAGAGCTATTTTTACCCTTTCCATCATCATCTTCTGCATATTTTTGTAAATCTCCTCTAGGATTCATTCTCTAAATCATTAGTGAAGATATTAAATACGCAGGACGTATCTCTTCAGAACTGTACTTGAAACATCCTTCGATTGAAAGAGAACATTTTAAAAACTACTCTTGTGCCTTTTTACCTAATTGAAGAACTTAGCTCACTTTTTCTGAAGAAAACTGGTAGAGGCCTTAGAGAAGTCCTTTCATATTTATGCCCTGGTTAATCTGTCAGAGATGGAAATGAGGTTGGTATGACATGATTTGAACTTGACAAATTGACGCTGGCTGTTTGCTGCCCATTTATTATCCCCTAGGTACCTCTAAATTGATTAATAATGTGTTCTGATGTCTTTCTGGGGAGCATAGTTAAGCTTACTGATCTCTAATTCCTTGAGTACTCCTTCCTTTGATTTTTAAGATAATCCTTCTGTAGCCCTTAGGGACATCTTGAGTCCCCTCTCATGCTGGAGTTTGCTTCTGGTAGTTCATAAGGTAAGAAAAATAACTCTGACCTAACCCTGCTGATCTGAATAATTCTTATGAGCCTAATATTCTGTAGCTGGAGTTTTCCCCCTCTCCACCCAATTTTGGGTTTCAGCTTCTAAAGCTGGCCTGAATATTTTGTCATGTATAATATTTGTGATGAATGACGTTAAGAAGGTGTGAGCATTTCAGGCTGACAGATGGGATTAGTTATCTTCCCTACTAAGCATTGCTTATTTTATTCTTTGGCTTGTTTCCAGCATCCCTGGAATTTTCTAATGTTCATAAATTCAGGAGTTTTCAACCACTGAAGCTTTATCATTGGCAGAAAAGTTTTTTCTCCTCCCATACTCTCATAATGTAATATGAGAATGGGGAGGAGAGAGTAGATCTTGACTGGTGGCAAGGAAGCGTGGAGTGGAAAACCACTGGAGTGTGGAAACTGCTCTCAGCTCTCCTCCAAACCTGCAGCTTTTGGAAGGTGTTCCAAAAAAAAGCAGTTCCCACATTCACAGCTGATGCACAGCCCAGATGGAGGGAAGGGTGTCTTTTTCTGATCCAGTCCTATTCAGCTTTTTAATTAATGTCATTCCTAGTGGAATCTGCTTTCTTGGACACTGAGCACTGAGGATAGAAGAGGTGGAAGTGTTTTGAAGATGTGGCCTCCACATCAGGAGGATTTTCCCCAGTTAAGAGTAGCCTGAAATAAACAGGCTGTAAATTAAAGAGGGATCTGGGCAGGGTATTAAAGTCTGGCTAACACGATCCACAGGAATCTGTTTGGGGAGTGGCTGCCAGGCCTCAGTTTGAGACAACAACCTTTGGAGATACAGTGAGTGAAAACTCATTCAAGTCAGTGGTCCAGCAGCTGCCAAAGCCAAATGTCAGCCTAGACTCCGAGAAATCTAGAAAAGCTGGATGAATTGTGTGTACTAATGAGAGGGAGAAGAGGAGAATTTAGGGATGTAAAGATCTCCTGGAAGGCAGAACACTGTTGTTTTGGCAAAGAAAGAAATAGCAGGTGGAGGAGTAAAGGCTCAAGAGCAAGGGTTCTGGGTACGGGCAGAGCTAAGCATGGAAATAAAGGATCACGACTGTGGAGCCTCTGCTATCAGTGTTTTCAAACAGCGTGTTGGACAAATATTAGTGGGTTGGTGTTTTTTTTGGATATAACTGATCCTGCTTTTGAAGAGCAAGAAATTCCGTTCTTTTAGGCTCCTTTTTTATTCACCACTAGGCTTTCTCTGAAGGTAGAGGATCCTAAAAAGTAAAATAAATAAAGTCAGTCTACTGTTATACATCTTCATATAGAAGTAAAGGAAAATGTCATAATAAATTTCTTGGCCAGTGGATTATGTGGCTAAATTGCGAGGAAGAAAGGGAAAGAAATGCACAGAAATAGAAGCGTGGCAATCTGGTGTCTGAATGATTTGTAATGAGACACATAACTGCTTCTTGAAGTTAATTATTGTATGATAATTGCTGAAAGAGGAATTATATCCATTGGAATGTTCTTTCAGTGCCTCCTGATTTTCTGAACAAAAGAGTGTTACCACTCTGATTAGTATGTAATCCAAAATTAATTGAAGAAAGAAAAGGCAGACAGTTTTGCAAATGAAATGTTGTATGATGAACTTAAACTGTAGCTCTTAATTTCATTTGTACTGGAACTTGTTTCAGCTGCAGAGAAATCTTTATTTTCCTCAATCAGCCCATTCTAGCAAGCAGGAGCAGTAAATTTTGATATGTGCAATGAGATATTGATTTATTAGGAAGCTTTATTTCTTTATGGAGTCTGTACTTCAAGAGAAGGCACTGATTTATACTTTACCATAAACATACCTGAGGAACGTGAGGGGCTGAGGGCACACATGACATAAAACTGCACCAGCATCATTTCTAGAATCACAGAATCCTGGAATATCCTGAGCTGGTAGGAACCCACCAGAATCATCCAGTCCAGCTCCTGGCCCGGCCCAGACAACCCAATAATCCCACCCTGTGCACCCCTGGCAGCGCTGTCCAAACACTCCAGGAGCTCTGGCAGCCTCGGGGCCGTGCCCATTCCCTGGGGAGCCTGGGCAGTGCCAGCACCCTCTGGAGGAAGAACCTTTCCCTGACATGTGTGCATTAATCTTCATATCATAAGATTTTCTTGATCTGCTTTGTTTGGGTTTCTTCCAAATGGCCAAATTATGCCTCAGAGTTAGAAAGACTCAGATAAACTGGAGAGGGTTTATGTAAAGGCCTGTCTGAGGGAAAGGCTCACATGAAAATGACATTATCCTATGTTTCCCAGATTTTCAACTGTGCAGCTTTATCCTCCCCCTGCTTCTTTCTCAGTGAACGTTCCAGACATTAAATAATTTTGCCTTGGATCAAAATATGGGGTTGGGGCATCTGATTTTGGGGTGTCGGTTTGAACTGTTTCTTGTAATCTTTAAGATGTTTCCTAGTGAGGGTGTTCAGTTTAAATCTGCCTGCTTAAAGCAGCATCTAACTGGGTTAATACTGGGAATTGCATTATTTATTTTTATACCAGTTGGGGTATTACCCCTGTGTTATCTTTGTCTTAGTTTGGCGTAAATGAAAAAAAAAATCATGTTCTATTAATATTGATATTAGGCATTCGGTAAAGGTACAAATAAGGATCAGCTTTTTTATTTTATAGCAGCAGTGATTTGTAGTTATATATTTTAAAATATGCTGATAAAAATCTGAATAGTTATAGCATCCTACACTGTGATCAACATTGAAGAGTGGTTTTATTTCTTATTGACTTTTAGCCTGGAAGGGTTTGGCATTAGAAAGTTTGGGCACAAGGTTTTTTTAATGATATGGACAGCAGCCGATTTTTACAGAACTGTCTGTGAGTGTGGCATGGTTAAAATTTTTAAAAAATAGGTACTACAATATATAAATGCTAATGTAATGCCATGATTTCAAGCTGGTATAGTGCTTTTCCTGGAATGTGAGAAATACTTGACTTATTTTCTCATAAATCAGAGTCTCTAGGGAAAAGGGCAAAAAGAAGGAATGTCTTCAGGAGGAGTAGATCACAGAGTTAGCTTGCTTTGGATGTATGAAATCCTTCTTCCTTTCTGAAGAAATGATGATGTGGAGGCTGCCAAGGCTGGATACTAGAAATAAAAATCCCTGAAAGACTAGTCAGGCATTGGAATGAGTTTCCCAGTTCAGCAGTGGAGTCACTATCTCTGGAAGTGTTCAAGAAGTATCTGGATGTGATACTTGAGGACATGGTTTAGGGATGATGATGGTCAGATTTGATCACCTTGAAGGTCTCTCCCAACCTTGATGTGATTCTGTGAAAGCTGTTGGCTAATCCCGGGGATTATCCTATTCCTATTCCTATTCCTATTCCTATTCCTATTCCTATTCCTA
>JAHLSL010000047.1:4163972-4223475 GCA_025920805.1 Petroica traversi
TATTCCTATTCCTATTCCTATTCCTATTCCTATTCCTATTCCTATTCTCTTCCTATTTCTATTCTATTTCTATTCTATTTCTATTCTAGTCATGTTGTAGTAGATGTGCTAGTGCTGAGGAGCACAGCGCAGCCTCCATGGATGCAAGTCAGGAATGTTCCTACTCTCTACACATCTGTTCCTTGAAGGGACAAACCTCAGTGTGGCTTGCTAGCAAATAATCTCTCCTTTTAGGATTGTCATTATTTTAATAAAGGCTGTAGAATGTAAAACTGCAAAATAAAGCCAGAAGCATACACATGTTTTATTCTGGATTTTGGCAGCAAACATTCTGTGTCCCAGAGATGTGCTGGGGAGCCTTAGGTTGAGGGGAAAGTTTTGCTTTGATTTCTTTGTAAGAGAAGAGTAAGAAAAATTCTGTCTGCCCCTGGATCCCTGAAGGTGTCCAAAGCCAGGTTGGACAGGGCTTGGAGCAGGCTGGGATAGTGGAAGCTCATGGCAGGGGCTGGAATGATAGGGGCTTTATAGTCCTTCCCAGCCCAAACGAATCTGGGATTTTATGAATAAAAAATAAATTATTTCTTTCAGTCATTAAAAGGTATTTTTTGCCTTGTGAATTCAGTGTTGTCTTAGAACCTAAATCTGAAAGCTGCACGACAAATACTGCTGGATCTCAGGGCCCCATTCCTTGGGCTGGCTTTCACAGTGGCAAATCAACCCCATTGCAACTTAAGAACAAGGACAGCATCTTGCACCTGAGCAATGGCAGAACACCCAGGAATTTTTATTAACTCCGTGGGTTTTTTTCTCTATCATGTTATGAAGATAATCATTCTCCCTATTGAGAGACACATTCAGTGAAACAGCTTTTTGAGTTTTCCTTCAAATAGATTATTAAATCCAAAAAAGAGAATCTATTTGGAGGTGGGTCCTGTCATTTGATTTGAAAAGAAGTAATTTTTTCAATCTCATCGGGCTGGAGGTTATTGATGCTGTTCTCCCTTAGAAAATGCAAACTGTTTTTCAGAGATATTACTTAGTCTTGTTCAAGTCATCCAGCCAAGTGCTCCTGCAGCTGGTTAGGGCTTCAGGAATGTCTGTTAGGGGGAAAGCTGAAAGATTTTCTGAGAAAAAATGGGTGAATCTTCTTCCACCCAATGGGTGCTCCCCTCCCATCATGCCAGTGCCACTGGCAGACTGCCTCAGCCATCCAGAAATTGTCCCCATTTCTGACATTTTTGAGTGTTTGAGTAGAAACTTAGAAGGATTTTTTGTGGTTCATCTCCAAGTGTGTGTAAACTCAAACAATGTTTTGATGCAAAATTTGCCATCTTGCCACCCTATTCCCTTTCTGGATTATCTTGGGAATGGGTGGCATGACGCAGACCTGAACACACATCCTGAGATGCTTCCTGGGCCATTTCTGCCCACCTTTTATTTTTCTGCTATTGAAGCCTTTTCAAACCCCTCACCAGTTTTCCTATTTTTTTGGGAAAGCTGCTCAAGGCATTTAAGACTATAAATAAGATAAGAAAAATGTAATGAATATTTCCAGTGATATTTGACTGATAATTTTGAGACTTAACTCTTTTGAAATACTTTGAATTACTTTCTTTTTAAATGAAGAATAATCACTCCAAGCATTGTGTGTTTTGAAGGTGTCAAAATTTAGGAATGGGGGTATAATAATTAGATATCTGCACCCCTTTTCCAGCACTGAAAAAACCCTTGGCAAGTTGAGAGATTCAACTCAGGGCAACAGCTTGTGCCGAATATTTGTAGAAGGAGGGCTTCAGCATTCTCAGGTGTAATAGCAGGTATTTTCTAATGGAAATTTCCAGAGGTGTAACTTCTAACCTTAAGAGTCAAGACAATAACACCAGGTCTGTGTCACAGTGGCACTGATGCTCGAGCAGCACAGTGAGATGCTACTCCAGTTTGTTCATATTTTCGTGAGTCTGACATCAACTTGAAAGAGCACATGGCAAGAGAATGAATTATTCAAACCCAGAGATGTCATCTGCAATCTGAGCCTTTTGCTTTTTACACTCCCCCAGCAATGCTGAAATGCTGAGATCTCTTTCACCATCCAATCTTTTCCTACTACATCTTTTATTTAGGTGTTTGGAGGTTCTTTTCAGTGCACAAGAACCAGAAAAATGATGAGTATGGTGAAAATAATGCTTTGGTGTTGTTGGTTGTTACTGAAGAAGTTGCTGTGAGGAACTGCTGTTTTGCTTTTTGTTATGTCATCAAGACCACAACTTGCCAACGGCTGTGGAAATGTAGAGTGAAGTCCGGGGGCCTTCCTAATCTTTCTCATCTCTTTTGAACAAAAGAAAGCATAAAAGATGTACTACTTCACAAGGCTGCTCCTTCTTATTAAGGAAGGGAAAAATAGTACATAAAAATCTTCACTCAGAAGTAAAATCTCTTTCTTTACTCAGTTTAGCTGAGAATTGCAGCCTGCAGGCACAACACCATCCATTTTTGATGGACAAATTCTAACTGCAGCCCTGTAGTGTAAAACAGCTAAAACCTGAGCTTTCATTCTCCCCAGCCTCATTCTTTACCCATGTTAGCAATCCTTTTGGTCATGTGTGTGTTGCCAATGATCTTTAAAGAAAATATAAATTATAAAGTAATAAAGAGGGGCATCCCTGGGAAACTGTCTAAGAGTGGCTATTTCCTTAAAGGAAGTAAAATCTCAGTTTGCCAGGGTTAGTTTAATGCTTGACCTTGATGACCTAAGAGGTCTTTTCCACCCGAAATAATTCTGTAATCCAATGCTCTCATAGCAAAGGCCTTGTCATAAGTTAAAAATGGGAAGCTCCCAAAAATTAAGTCCAAAGCTTAAGACATATAGGTTTGTCAGGTTAACATCAAATGTCTCCTTTTTATCTTAAAGGATGAATAAAGCCTGAGGAAAATGAATGAAATATTATTGTGGCAGATGTTGGTACCAAAACTGAAACTGGGAGTAAGTCTGTGCATCACTGGAGCCCTAAAATGGAATGTGAGACAGGAGCAGAATGCAGCGTGTGTCCGGAAGGGAATTTTGTGAATCATGCCTAAAAGCTTTGGCCAAAATCTAGCTGGAGATCTGATGAATCTCCTGAGTTGTGTTCTGGTCCAAACCCCATCTTTCAAAGGTTAGAGACCACTGTTAGGGAAGGGTAGGGGATCTGCAGGGCTTCAGGTGGATTTTTGTTATGTTGGGCAGAAAGAAGTCCAAAAAGGCATCTTTGAAATTTTTGGGAGATGAGTGGGGAAAGGATGGAGTCTGCCAACATTTTTGTGCTAAGAGTGGGGACTTGGGCTGGTTTGAAAGAGGAATTGGGACAGTGAGATGCCTCAGTTTCTGGAGACACAATGAGTGTCATGGAAATGGTGACACTGAGGGCTGGGCTGTTTGTGCACTGCCCTCTGGCCATGGCACCGGCTCAAAGGGGGACATAGGAATGTGGTTTGGGCAGTTTGGGTGTGTTCGTGGGGTGATCCTCACTCCTTCCTTATGAGGAGACAGAAGGGGTTTCCTGGCAGAAGCCCATAGAGGCACTTGGATCTCTGTTACAACCGTGACAGAACTCTCCCAAACCCAGTTAATTTCTGTTTCTCATCAACATCACTGCCCATTTGGAAAGTTTCCTTCTCCAGTGTAAGTCATTTTTCTCTGCTATGTTGTTTCCAGGCCTTTCTCTTCAGCCTTTTTCAGGTCCAGGACTGCCTTGAAGGGCTGTTTGTGCTCCTTCTCCCAGATTCCAGTCTGAAACAGCCTCAGGTCAGCATGGAGACCCAGGCTCTTCCTCTGTTCTTCACTCAAGCCTTGAACAGGGCGTGGAGAGGAGCTGAGGTGCTGATGTTTTTCTGAGGGAGCCTTCTGATCTGAGCGCTCCAGAATGTTCTGTTGCCAGTGTAAGAGAAAAAATTATTCTCTAGGAAAAGTGTCTTGCACAAAATCATTCTTTTGCTTACCACATGTATTTGTATCTCTGTTGTTTCTTTGGGAAAAAGCCTGAATGGTCATATAGAGGAGAAAAATACTAGGATTTAGAAAATTAAAAAGCTCAGAGAGTCAAAGCAAAGCCAAGTTCTTTCTGCAGGGAAGGAGCATGAATACAGACCCAACCGCACAGGTGACCCAAAGAATTGTCTTGGATTGAGTTTTTGAAATTAAAAATCAAAATGGAATTAGTAACCAAGCAGGATAGTTTGGTTCCCTAGCAGAGGGCACTGTAATGAAACAGAGATAAGTTGTGTAGAGGACCAGGTGTCATCAGAGGGTGGCACCCCATTTCTTTAATTAGACTTAGAGGTTCTTTGGCAGAGCTCTGCTTTGGGTGAACTTTTGCATTTTGGAGAACTGCAATTTAAGCTGCTGAGGCACTTGGGCATAATTTTTTCCAAATAAATCTGAGTTTGCAGTGTTCTGCACCTCCTTTCTTTAGGAAATATGTGTATATTGTCCAGATGTTAGCAATGTGGCAGGTATAAGGGAGAGACAGAAGGGGCGCTTCCTGGAGGTTGCTTTGGGAAAGGTTGTAACACCTGGTGAAGTGTTTATCATCAGCTCTCTGGGGAAAGCCAACACAAACCCTGGTGATTCTTTACAGGTCCCTTTGCTGAGTTTGACTGGCCCATCACTGGAATTTTCCTCCTGTTTTACTGGGCCTTTAAATGACTGTAGCTCAGTTTTGGCTGTTTTAGAATGATGATTCCCATTAACACCCACTTAATGTCCTGCACCCTTGCCTATCACTTGTGTCATCCTAAGCATTGCAGTCTTTTTTCATGGAGAAAAAATGGGTGTCCTGTTTTTTGCTTGCTTTTTATTAAATCTGCTCATAGGGCATTTATATAGACACAGATATTAGCAATTATTTATTGTTTTGAATAAATAATTTTTAAAAGGGGTATTTGCTAAACTGATGCTTTGTCAAGAGGAAAGTGCTGGAAGTATGTTTGGGGTCTTTTGCAACCTGGTTTGTTTATTCTCTTGAGGAGGCTGGTAGGCTTTCCTCATTATTTGTAGACAGGCTGAAAGAATATTATTATTATTATTGCTGTTATTATTATTATTACTATTATTATTGTAGTTATCATTGTTATTGCTGTTATAATAATTTTTAGTTATTAACCAAGTAGGATGAGTCATATTGGTAACCCCTAGAGGCCTTTTCTATAACCTGTGCCCCTTTTTATATGAAACCAGGGAAACTGTCAAATAAAAAGCTCCAGGAAACTCAGGATGTTTTATTTTTGGTTTTTTGGTGTTTGTGGTGGTTTTTTGGTTTTTGTTTGTTAGTTTTTTTTGTTAAAACAAGCTGTGTATTGTCCTTAGTGAAGCATGAAGAAGGGGGGAAGAAAGTAACAGTGAAAAACCACTGCTATATTTTGTCCTATTTCTCTTGAGATCTATGGATCCATGATTTAAAATTCTGGATTTTTCCGTTGTTTTCTTTTTAGCTTTTCCTTCGATCTGAATGTTTTACAGATTTTTTTGTTGGTGGGAGAAGAGTGATGTCTCAATTAAAAGAAAGGGAGCATTTGTTATTTTAGGATACTACTTTTTTTGTTTTTGTTTTATATTTTTCAATAGTTGTTTCTTCTTTTCACCCTCCGGAGCAGGAAAGTGTTCATGGTAAGGAAAGTTGATAATTTCCCTGAAGGCTTCAACATGGGGAAGCTGGACTGAGGATGACCATTAATTTATGTGTGTGGCAGCAACACTTTTCTTTTTTCTTGTAAAAGGGGAGTTTGGCTTCCATTTGAGAGCTGAAAAAGGAGAGGAAAGTCTGACTCCTGATCCTTGCTGTTGTACTGATGTGCTTAGCATAACACCAAGGCATGGAATTATTTTACCTTTTCTTTTGAATCCTCCGTTCCATGTCTTGGGTTATTTGATGTGAAAATCTGAGCAATAAAGCTTCAGAAAAAATTTCAGTTGAGCTTTAATTGAGACCTAAAGATCTTATCTAATTTTGTCAAACCTCTGATGTATTTTTTTCCTTATAACTTGACACTGAACGATATAAGTTCAGTGGGATCTGAATCCAGAAAAATGTGATTTCTTTAGAATGGCAAACCACAACCTTCACATTTACTCTTTCAGCTGTACAGGCTCAATTTCAGATAAGTCTCAGACTTCAACAGGCCTTGAACTCACCCTGTTCATAACAAAACCGATTTAATAAGATGGTTTCTGTCCAGTCTATTCCCCTGTGGTCTTTCTGTTTTTCCTCCCTCATGCTCTCCTGGTTTATTTTATCTGTGGAAATATAACTTATGTGATCATGCATCCTCCTGTGTGTCCTTTTCTGTTTTCATTTCTCCCCCTCGCACTGATAGATTTTGAATACGCTGAACAGTTCCAACCACAACTGACAGAAAGGCAGAAATTTAAAAAATGGTTTTATTGAGTTTTATGAGGGCAAAGAGGATGCTGTTGGAGTCCCATCTGATTTTTACACTCAGTCTTGACTGTTTTTTCTCCAGCACATGCAGCTGGTTTAGTACCATGGAAGTCAGTGTAAGATTTATGCTCAGTGTTTTCTGAAAAATACATTTCTTGGGGTGAGTGTCACTCCTTTGCCTTGGGAATCCCCGAAACCCTGCCCTGGAGGTGTGATTATCAAAGTCTAATGTTATCAGTAATGTCAAAACTGTTACTAGGCCAAGAAGTGTCCTTATGGCCAGTGCTGTGGATCTTCATAGAGTTGCTCCCAGGAGAGAAGGAATGTGTTTGGAATGGTTCCAGATCTCCTTTCTGAGTGTGACCCTTGTCCAGCAGGGAGCCTGAGAATGCAGAGCCAGGTTACCTGGGGGAATTCTGCAGCAGGAGTACCTGCCTGGGAATCATTTTGACAACCTCATGGTTGACACTGTGCTTAGGAAAAGGTTCCAAGAGGCAGAGAGGCCCCAGCCCATCCAGGTCCTGCCACCCTGTCAGGCTCTGCTCAGCAGGCTGCTGGTTGTCTCTGCTTGGAAGTACAGACATTGAAAGGGAATGTTTCTGCTCTCTTTTCCCCTCAAACCTCATCACTGGATTACAGCTTGCTCTCCCTACCTCCTTCTATTCTTTGTGTGGGAAGAGCCAGACCTGGAATGTGTGTTTGAGCTCATGGATCCCAAAGGCCAAGTTATCAAGTGTAATGTATCCTTCTGGACAGTGTGAATTTTGTGTTTTAAATGTCGTGTTAAACCAGAGTGGTTGGCACAGATGTTTCCATAGGACATCAAGTAAATTCTGACTTCACAGGTCATAAATTTGGACCCAGGGATGCCTTTGGTGCCCTGTGGCTGTCCCTGCAGTGATGCCTTCAGGGATCATGTTGTGCTTCTCCCTAACTGCTTCTCCTTGTCCCAGGCAGTGGGATTTGGGATTGCAGTGAGGGAGGTGGGTTTTAACTTCCACCATTACCTAAACAGGCATTCCCTGAGCACATTTGAAGAGGAACCTTCTTTGTGGAAGCGCCTTTTCAAGCACTGATAGTTTCAATGGCAGTAAAGTATGTCCAGTTTTTATGATCTGTTAAACATCTGTTAGTCCACAAAATTTCCATTGCTGCTTGTTTGAAATGAACTATTTTGCTAGGCTAAAGTCTCTTTCATACCTTTGCATGAGGAATTAATACTTTACCACTTCTGTTGTTAGATTTCTGGGTTTACTGGATGATTTTGCTTTTTGTGCTGAGTGCATGCTGCTGAAAATTTCCATTTACTGCATATGGGGATGTTGCAGCAGAGATAGGAAAATTGTTCTCACCTGTATGAAAAGTGAAGTTGTTTTCTTGTTATAAGTGACCAAACCCCTCCATATTGTACAATTCTTATAGGAATTTTCAGCCAGGAAGAATTTCAGAGAGCTGAATGTAACGAGTGACAAGGCTCATTCTAGAGCAGCCTAATAACTTTTTTTCTTTATTTGAAGCATCACTTAGAGGACTTTGGGTCATACTTTTCTATAATAAATAATACATTTTATTTTCTGATTTAACAGAGAGCGAATTTTTTAGTCAATTTAGGTGGTGTAGCTCTGTGTTTTTCTATTCCTTGCTCTGAGTCTTTATAAAGTCAAAAGCTTGTGTTATATTTTTTCTTACTTTTATTTTATTTTTTAATGCCCACAGCCTTCCTTTAGCCAGCCTCTTGTTGGCTTCTTCTTGGAGGGTATTGTTGGACATTCCTGTCCAGCTGCTGGCTCTGTTGGCTTTGTCATTGTCTTTCCACCTGACAGGAGGGGGCAGCCAGGGGGGGTTGGGCTCTGCTCCCAGGGACCAGGGACAGGACAAGGGGAAACGGCCTCAAGCTGTGCCAGGGGAGGCTCAGGTTGGGCAGCAGCAGGAATTTCTGCCTGGAAAGGGTGCTCAGGACTTGTCAGGGGCTGCCCAGGGAGATTTGGAGTCCCCATCCCTGGAGGTGTCCAAGGAAGGCCTGGAGGTGGCACTCAGTGATCCTGGAGGGCTTTTCCAACCTTAGTGATTCTGGAATTCTGTCTTCTCTATTATGAGTTCTCATATTCTAATGAAAATTTCCATTATGGACAAACTGATTGTTAAAATTGTCAGCACTTTTTCTCACCAAGCTTCTGAGACTGCAAGCAATGAAAGGAAACAGCAGATTTCCTTTTCTACTGCTGTTACTACCTGATGTTTTCTGTGGCACTGTATATCACAAACTGTTGTTTCTCACCAGTGGAGTCCTTGATAATTCCTTTTAGTCTGTTTGCAGAAAGAGAGGCAAGTTCAATATTTTCATGCTGTGTGCAATGTTTCAGATTTTTCAGCAATGTCTGGCAATATTGCCCAAGAGAAATTTTCCCCACAGGCTGCAGTGAGTTACTGCCAGCATTGCTTGCTATTAATAATCACATGCAAGAATTAATCTTGGAGCTGTTCTAATTTATTCCTCTTGTGTGCAGTGGCCAAATTGTTTAGACCTGGCACAGTTTAGGAGGATTCTTCATCCATGGGCTGTCTGTGAGTACAGAAGCAAGAGGAACCCCTCTGTGAATTTTGAGGTGTCAGGAAAAGCTTTGCTCCTTCTGTGTGGTGGGGAATAACCACTCCACAGATGTCTGGAACCCCACAGTGTGTGCAGGGAGGGCTGCAGGAACCTCAGCAGGGAGCTGAAGATGATCTGACAGGTTGTGAGCTGCTGCCTGGCTGATGGGGAGGAGCTCCCTGGGATCAACCACAGGTGAACCTTTCCTCACCTCCACGGCAGAATTCCCTGCAGCTCTAATTCCCTGGTGCTTGGGACTTGCTGTGGCAACCAGAAGAATGGTGTATTTCAGGTCTTTTTTCTCAGATGTAGCATTGCTGTTGCCTGATGTAACCTAAAAAATCAGAGTTAAATTTGAATTTGTTGCTTGAAGTGACTTAAAAAACTAGAGCTCAATTTAAATGTGTTAATTGCATCAATTCCATTGTTTTTAGCACATACAGCCATGAATCCTCTGTGTAACAGCTGAGGCTCTTCCAGTCAGTGTGGAGAGGTCTTCAGCTAAAGAAATCTTCCCTCCTAGTAATGAATTATAAAAAACTATTTTTATTTGCTGATTAACAAGATGGACTGAAGAGCTTTCTCAAGGCCTCCCACAACCAGGAAGTTTTCAAACACCTTGTAAGATAGTATGGGCACTAAGCAAGTTTTTTTGGTGACAGTCTTTGCATGTGTGTTTTATTTGCAAATATGTGTCTGCTTTAGCAAAAGAAAATAATTTTCAGGAATGAGAACCCTGTGTGTGGCATGATGAGACCTGGAGCTGCTTTAGCTCATAGTTCTTCCTCAAAGGCAGCTCTTGATGGCGCTTGGAATTTCATTCTAAAACAGATGCACATTCTGTCATTGCTATCCTAGCTAAAGTCAGATCAGTTTGTGAAAATTGCTCATGCCAAAGAGTTTCTAGTATAAGAAACTACAGAATCCATCAGATGAGCCCTTTGCTTTCCAAAAGTGTGACTATCTGTGTGCCCATCCCAAGCCTAAAACACCCCAATCAACAACAACAACGAAAACCCCCAAAATACAACCAACAGTAACGAACCAACCCTGTTGAAAAACTCACCCCCTCAACAAAAAATAAGAAGTCCCTTGCTGAAAATATTTGGAAATGGCATGTGTAATTTGAGAACATTGTGCTAAAGCTAATTCCTGCTGTACACATAATTTATTAATGGCTGATGTTGTAAAACATTAGACGGAGATTAATATTTTGTTAACGATCTTCTGGGGAAGGTTTTCCCAGCAAACATTAAATATTTGAGACTGCTTTCATAGTTTCATAGTATTCAGAGTGGAAGTTTGGGGGTTATTATTACTATTGTTATTATTGCTACTAGTGGTATTACTGAGCCTTGCCAAGCCTCCAAAGAGGGCATGAAGTACCTGAAGGGGGTCCCAAGAGAGGAACTTTCATAACAACCTGAAGTGCCAGGACAACGGGAATGGCTTCCCACTGCCAGAGGGCAGAGATAGATGGGATATTGGGGAGGAATTTTTCCCTGGGAGGGTGGGGATGCCCTGGCACAGGGTGCCCAGAGAAGCTGTGCCTGCCCCTGGATCCCTGGCAGTGCCCAAGGCCAGGCTGGATGGGGCTTGGAGCAGCCTGGGATAGTGGAAGGTGTCCCTGCCCATGGCAGGGGGTGGCACTGGATGGGCTTCAAGGTCCCTTCCAACCCAAACCAATCTGTGAAATTCAGGATTGTAGACAATTAATGCTTTTTTAAGTATACAATGCAAATTATGTGCATTCCTGTACTTCCATATGCAGAAAAAAAGGAATGTGTGCTTTGTTCTTTTCTTCCTCTGAAATTAAGTGTTAATGATGCTATTTCTTAGTTTCTGTTACCTATTTTTGATTAATTTTTCAGGTTTGTTAGGCATCTTAAACTTATTTTGATTGCTGTGGAACATAAGCATCCTTCTTCTCAGAGAGAAAAAAGCAGGACACAGAGAATATCAAACACTTGATATGCATCTCTCGGGTGTGGGAGCAGGACTGGTGCTGCAGCTGGGCTCCACATTTGAGCTGGCAAACAGAGCCTGCTGTTCAGCTGAGCAGAATTTGCTGCAGTGAATATGAGTGTGTATATAAATATATAAACACAATTATTGCCTGGTGTTTGTATTATGAATACTGGTCCACCATGAAATTCTGTTCTTCAAACATTCTCTTTGATTTCTAAGACTTGGGGAAGATGAGAAATGTGTAACTTGAGAAACTTTGGGCTATATCCAGGCCCAAAGGGGCAAGGGAGTGAGATGTGCAGAGGAAGAGATGGGGAGAACTCCAGTCTGCGTTCACAACCCTGATGCTCACTCAGAGCATGGCCAGGCAGAGGAGCTACCACAGCTCCTGTTCATCCTTTTCCTTTTTAACTCCATGTGAAGGAAGTGACACTTTGTGACTTCCCAAACTTGACAGAAATTTTGATTTGTTCCTCTCCTGAGCTTGCTTGGGGGAAGGTTTTGGTCTCTTCAATGGTGGTTTGGCAGCAGAAGGAAATGGTGAGGGGGGACGAAATTGGTGGAGTGAAAGCTTCAGACAAAGTTTATGAAAAAAGCTCCTGGTGAGTGACAAGTGCAGAAAGGACCCCTGGCTTTCTAAACTCCTCATCCAAGAGGAGCCTGGGGGTGGCTGGATCTAGTCCCATACCCAGGCTTTGTCAATGTTTTAAGTCACTTTCTCCTGCAGGACTAATGATGGCAAATCAGATCTAGTTATATAAAAATGAACTACTTATTATGATAAATGATGAGACAAAAAGAACTCAGAATTATTTACAACACAGTATAAAAGCTAAAACTATTATTATGTTGTAAGATTGGGTAGTACACAATAGCAAGGGACTATTAAAGCAATCATGTTAAAACCAGCAAAAAGGAACAGTTATCAGAGATTGATGTAACTCACACAGACCAATGCTCATGGGCAAATCTCTTTCGCTCAGCCTCAAGAGGTATCCTTGGGGACCATCCCCAAAACCCAAGGGAGGAATCTTCACACATTCCAAGGAGGAATATGTTAAAGAATGTACACTAGGGAAAGTGGACCGGACTTTTATAGGACTGATATCGGTCAGATGTCTCCAGGTTAGCTGGGTCAGCTTAGCAATTACTAATAAATAGTATTAGATAATACTTCACCACATCTGCCTCATCTTTACCTCTTTATCAGGGTAAACGAGACTGATTTTAGCACCATTCAACACCACAAGCAGCACACTATGCCCCTCTCAGCCAACCACTGATAGCCTTGCTTGAATTGTTTGACCACATTCCTAGGCAGATCATCCTGCTACAGGGGCAGCTGGTATTCCAAGGGCACCTGTGTCACCCGGCCAGGGTGAACAGTGTGATTTAAAGGCTGCTTCTGCCCTGAGTTATCCAAACATTCATATTATGCCTGGTCAGGTGCAAACATAAACAGCTTTGTGCTCCTTTTCTTGTCCCCCAGGATGATGTTAGTCAGGGATGCTCAGCTGCTGGGTGGATTTGGGATGCATGGACTTGATCTCAGCATAGCCTGAACTGGAGCTGGAATGTGCCAGTTTGTTGTACCAATTATTCCTATCTGTTATTCCCTCTCATCCTGCCTGGCTCACCTGTCCTGGCCTTGCTGAATTACTCATGCTGGTAATGCTCCTCCTTAAATAAATAGAGAAGAACATAAACAGGCAAAGAATAATCTGATTACCACAAAATTCACAGGGAGGCTGTGTTTCAGGCCATGGAAATCACCCTTGGCAAATGGTAACTGTGATTATTCTACATATTCCAGCCACAGCAGGAAATACACTGTTCACTTCTAAAAAGAGTGGTTGCTGAAACTTTTGGCCTCAGAGCTGGTCATTGAGAAGTGACATGATTTTTGATGCTAGGGAGGCTTGGCCCTGAACTGACAGAATCTGTCCTCCACCCCCTGGCTGTGTCAGGACACATCACTGCTTCGAAAACCTCTGCAAGGGTAGACAGTGCTGAATTCTCAGCGCTTGACACAGCATTGTCTATCAGCTGTGCTGCTTGCTGTGCATCTCCTTAGGCTCTCTAGGAATAATATGCTAGAAACAAAGTCAGGTCTGGGCTTAATCTGCCTCTTTGGAGAGGGGAATATTGTTGGTTGGCGGAGTTGTTCCTCCAGAGACCAGTCCTTCAGTTCCCTGGCGTTAAACGTGTGCCCAGGGTGAAGGATCTGTGCTTTGTGCTCCCCTTGCTGGGGTGGGATTAGCAGGTATTCCTCTCAAAGTTCACATGATCAGCCAAATTATTCATTTCTTCCTGCGACCATTCAGGGGTCTAGAGCAGGAAAAGGTGTAAAAAGGAAGTACAGAGGGCACTTTAAGAGAAATGACCCAGTTTGATTGACCTGTTCCCCATATTGATTTCTGGGTTGCCTGCAGGTGATGTCCCTTATTGTGGCCTAACTACTCCAGGTAGTTCATGCAGGTGTTGCTTGGCCTGATGGTTTATGAGCCTTTTCTTTCAAACTCTGCAGGGTAACACAGTAAAAACAAGTTTTCATCTATTTTCTGCTTCAGGAATTGTCATATGAGACATTTAGGACACACCCTGGGTCATTTCATGAGGGGCTTTGTAATTCTGCCCAGTAGCTTATAATAAAAACAGATGTTTATTAAAAATTTGATGTCTCAACTACTGTATTTTTTTACACCTCATGGAGGAATTGCTTGGGGGTCATGTCTATGGCCTTGATGGACACAGCACCTACTTGTTCCTGTCTTATGCTTTGCTCCCTGCATAAATCAATGTGCTGAAGGATCCTAATGACTGTCAGTACTTGTTCTGCTTCTGTGAGAAAATCAGTGCTGTGATCCCTGAAAGTTAATACCCTGTAGACTTCTCTGCAGAAACCTATTTGTTAGTAGAAGTCTTTTATTTTTTTTAATTTGCTTTTTAATGTTTTCCATTTCTCTCTGGTCTTTGTACTCTGATTCTTCTCCTTGTACAGGTGGAATGTTCTGTTATTGTTCCAATAGTGGGTTTTAATTATCTTTTCTTTTTTGTCAAGTGGATGGGAGAGATTAAAAGTGTGATTTGGGAAATTTGCCATCTTGGTATAAAGTTGTAATTTGAATGGCAGAGTGCATTTGTGCCAGTAGGGAAAATGTACCCTGAATAACACAGGCGCTACCATCATTCTGTGCACTTCACTGCTGCTTAGGTGTGAAAGAAGCTGCAGAAGCATTGAAATGTGAAGTGCTCAGGCTCTCTTAGCCTTGAAAAAATTAAAAAACTTGGCATTGAAATTGAGCTGGAAAGTTCACCAGAGCTGGGATGGTGCTTTTTGCATTCTTTGTTTCCATTTTATTTCAAAATTTCCTCTGAATTTGAACCCAAATCAAAAATTTTAAAACTCTGTTCAAAGAGGATTATGACTATCCGGGTTTGCGTTGGGAAGGGTAAAGGAGTGTTCCTGCAGTACAGGACAGCAGAGTTCCTCACACGGGAAAATAAACCCATAATTGGGCTTTGAGATGCTGGTTCTTACTCTTAACTATAAATGTGATTAAACAATGAAACAAAGCAGGGCTTTTACTTCAGCTTTTTTTCCCCAGCTGCTTCTTTCTTTGCATCACCTTCTGTCTCTTCCCCTTGCTGCTTACTCAGGTTGGTAAAGGGAGTTTTCCTCCAGTTCTCAACTGCTTCAATGCTCTTCTTTATGAGGAGTAAGAAACATCATGATTTGTTAATTCCCATATTGCCCAAAATTTATCAGTCTAAAAGGCTGCAACATGTCAAATTTGTCTGTAATTTCTCTAGTAGTTCTAAGAACAGGCCTATGTGGATATGTGTAATAATACTGTATAAATACAGGGCAATATCAGCTTGGGCCCACAAGTGGGAATATTTCCATAGGAAGTAGTGGCAAGGTCATTCCTAGGCTGAAAAATATTATTGGAATTTCAGCATTGTGGTGGAAAGAGACAGAGAATTGATTTAGGGTGCTTGATTTGCTGTAAGACAAAAATGAATTGTCGATTTTTTTGAGAAAAAAAGACATGATTAGATTTAATTAACTTCTGTGGACACAAGTGCTTAGGGATGGTGTTATGCTGAAGGACTCTTCACTCTGGGAGATGAAGGCACAAGGAGGCCTCTTTAATGGGAGGTGAGAGACTCTGGTTGTAAATAAAGCCTGAATTTTTAAAAGTTATGCTAAAATAATCGCTGCCATAATTTACCAAATGATAATGTGCTGCTTCCCCCACCAGTGGACATAGTAAAAATTAAGGCATTCACTGCTTCCATCTTTCTTATTCCCAGTGGAAATTAGGAAGAAAATCTGTCCCCAGTGCTATCAAAAAGTTAATCCAGATTGGTAATAATGAGGAATTCAAAATATGGGTATCTCTGTGAGAAATAGGAAAAATAAATTAATAAAAAGCTAAGTAGATCCATTCATCAGCAGCTGGAGTAGTAGAAGTTTCCCAATGCGCTCCATCTTGTCATGATTCTTTTCAAACTGAGTGTGTAGATCTTGCTTGAGTCCTTACAACTTAATTAATTTTTACGTGTTTTGAGCAATAACAGGAAATGATGTTAACATCTAAAAGTACTTGTGATAGAGACAAGTGGAAAGGTCCTGTTTGCATGAAGCTGACCCTGTTTTCTCCCTGGCACCATGAGGGAAGATGGGCAGCAATGTTCCCTTACCACACATGTTCCTTTATTGGAATCACAGAATATCCTGAGCTGGAAGGGACCCACAGGGATCATCAGCGTCCAGCTCCTGTAGATGTGAAGTGACCATCAAATCATGCAGAAGGAAAGTTCTTTTTCATTTCTTGCAACCCAAGTCAGGGGATCAATAAACCATGAATTGGCTTGAGAGATGAGGATGTGTTTGTAGGACAGGCACAGAAATAGAAAACATGTATGTATGGGAAGCAGGCAGTGGATTTTTTATGTTAATTAAAATGCAATGAATTTCAATTGCTGTTTGCATTTGAGCCTTCATTGTCCTACACTTCAGAGTGTTTCTTCATCTCTGTTATCCATATCAGGTTATTCATGATATGTCTTGGACACCCTCCCTTATTAGCACTGCAAGAAGTGACTCCTGTTCTTTTCTCTCCCCCTGTCAGTGCAGGGTGAGAAATAGGCCCGACAATATCACAGAATCCCAGAATGTTTTGGGTATGAAGGGACCTTAAAGCTCATCTCATTCCAACCCACTGCCAAGGGCAGGGACACCTCCCACTATCCCAGGTAGCTGGGGGAATGAACAAGATAAAATCTTTGTAGAGCTGGCTTTAAAAAAAAGAAAAATTAATCCTGTGCATACTTGGTGTAGTAACAAGTTGAACAGGCAATTGACAGAGAGGCGCTTTCATTTCAGAGAAATGAGTGCATGTTTTGAAGGAATGCTTGCACTAATCATGAATTTAGGATAGGTAAATGCATAGATAGGAGTTGTGTGGGGTTTGTAATAATTTCCCCTTCATCAAGGCATTCCAACCAAGAAGTCAGAAGGAAAAGAACAAGGGAAAGAAATGGCACAATTAGCAGTTAATTTAAAGTAACTAAAGTGTATTAGGCTCAGTCAAATGAACCATTTAATTTTTGTTCCTTCTTGTTTGTAATCTCATAAGTATGAGTCATTGGAAAGCCAATCTGGCTCAGTACAGTGCGTGCTGTTTTATAGTCGTTGCTCCTTGCCAGCATAAGCATTTCCTTGTTAATGTTTCACATCTGTTCTTTGTAATTCAGTGATAATATGCAAGCCTCTGAGTCCTCCTTGTTTGTTTTAAAAGGGCAGCAGGAAGCTTCACTTGCGTGAGATTAAACCAATATCTGTGATTTATCGAGGTTTGGGTGTCCTGGGTTCCTCTCTGCTGCTTTGGGTAAATGAATATTTTTAGCAGAAGATGAAAATGGGGATGGTTGGAGAAAAGTCAGTAATCTGCAGCTGGAATCAGCTGAATGTTTCAGAATTGAGTTGGCAAGTGGCTGCTGGAGATTTATACAGCTCCCTTATCAGTCACGCTCAGGCTCCTTGCAAGCATTTCTGATGGCTTTTTGTTTCATCGAGTATTCAGGGAACAAGGTTTACTTCTGTGGGGTTCTATATCCACACAGACACTGGGTGTTCATGTCCAAACAAGAATATCAGTGTTCAATAGAAATCCTCCTTACAGTTGATGTTATTGGCCATTCAGAAATATAGAAAGTGGAGGCATCCTGTAGTTTAGGTGACTGATTGCATATAATAATATGCAGTATGGGAGGGCAAATGATGTGAAAATAAATTATTTACCTGGTTTGTAAATGCTTTAATATCTTCTATGTCTCTGAGGTGCTCAAATACACAAAAGGGCAAACATAATCAGATAACTGAATAATTATGAACAGTTTTACTGAAGCACATAATAAGCTTTCAAGTGTTGTAGAGGGAGGTTTATTATTTATAGTAGAGTAGAACCAAGAAAAATAAATCTGTTTGTGCAGGGCACAAAATCTTACATGAGGCTGGAGTCTGATTCAGAGCTCTTTTAAAGATATCTGGGTAATCTTGAGCAAATTAAACCTCTAGCCTAGAATTTAGATGCTGAGCTATGGAAGGCAGGGATCCTGCAAGGGAAGATCCTACATCCCCATCCAAGCTGTCTCTGCTTCACATGGGCCCATTGTTTGGTCATTCTCACGAGCCTGTGTGTTGGCCAAGCTTTGGTCTGACTTGGGTGAAGATGCTCTGGCCCAGGGGTCGCTGATGGGATCAGGAAATTGTCTGGATTAACAAAAAGGGTGAGGTGATGTGCCAGTCCTAAAAGAGTGCAGAGGGCACTTGGGTGAAAACTGGGGCAGAGCTGGAAGCAGAGATCACAAGGGAGGGTCTGGGACAGCACCAGCCTGGTGCACTGCTGGGTCTAGAGAGTGTCTGAGTGGGTCCTGGTGGGATTCACCAGCGCAGTCACAAACTAGTTCTCCAGCTCCCTCCAGTGCTGGGGCTGGCCAAGAAAAACCACAGGGCTCAGTGTAAACTTTTCCATTCCCAGTGTTCCTACCCCCTCATCTCCAGGGATGCTTCAGCTGCCTCACAGCCACTTTGAGCTCAAGATAAAGGCTTCTTCTGTTTTTCTACTTTTCTATCATTTTTAGGGTTCTTTCCTTGGAAAGCAGCGTGACAATGTGAGTTTTAATCAACCATGCAATAAAAATTCTTCAGCAGACTCTCTCAGGCTCCTCTTGCTGCAGCAGTTGGGAAGCCAGAGGTACATCCAGGAGGTCTGGCTTCCACATAAATACTGAGAGTCCTGTTAGGCCCATGGAAATGCATGGTGTCTTGGGGCAAAGTTCATCTGCCTAATTACAGGCCATGCAGGAAAGTCCACAGGCTTTTGTTTGGCTGGAACTGTTGTGAATGCTCTGACTCTGAGGTGGGGCTGTCACTCCTTGCTCTGGGTGTGCTAAGCTTCTCTCATCCCTCTGTGAGTTATCTCCCTTTCCTGACTGGAAGGCCTCAGCTTTCTTTCCCATCCTGAAACCCTTTCTAAGTCCCTGAACTCTTGTTTAGGTGGAGGAATCAGGATTACATGCAACAACTTTTCACTGTGGGTTTTACAAAGAAACACTTGATTTTTTTTTCTGTTTTCTGTTCTTTTATTTTGCTTTTTAAATGACCGTCAAGGAGTCTGAACCAATTTTGTCACAGCATTAATAGCTGCAGCCCTACACTGTTGTTCCTGCATATCAGCATTCAGCAATATCCATCATTGTGTGTGGAAAGCCAGGGTGTTCCCCTTGGGTCCATGACTCCACATCTTTTCCTGCTGCCTCCCATCCATCACGGTGATTGCTCAGACAGTGAGACAGGGAGGGTCCATCTGCAGATCTTTGCAGGTGGCCCTCACCATTACTGTCTGGACTTCCTTTGTCTCATCCATGGAATGTCACCTTCCCAGTCCCTCTTCCCCCAGACTAATTCTAGCTTTTTGGGCAGGATAGCTCCTGGCTCAGCTGTCCCGGAGCTCCCCAGGTGAGCCTGCCTGAGCACTCACCTCTCCATCCTACCCTCAGTCCACATCTCTATAACCAGTTATGTATCCATGCTAACACTTCAACTTTCCTCCAATATTTTTTATAATGGAGGCATTGTTGACTTTTGGGGAGGATCTTGGATGGGGAGTTGATGATGAAAACACATTTTTCCTATTACTGATGCAAGATAAATTTTGATTTAGTGATTATATCTTCCTTTAAATTATCCTGTATACCAGGGATATAATAGCTTCTGGTTTATGGTATTTTAAACTCTAATATGGCTTAGATTCCATAATGTTTTTGAGGTTTTATGATTACAATAAAAAGGGTCCTGTAAAATTATTTATATCTGTAATATACATTTCCTTTTACAGAGGGGCTGTTGACATTCTCCATTGTAGGGTTCAGTATTCTCACACAAAAGATTTAATTTTGTTTCTTATCCAAGTAATCACATTAGATACACAGTGCACATACCTCCTCTCTTTATGATATTTAGGGTTTTTTACACCTAAACTGACATTTAGATAGAAAGATTAAATTTACTTGGCTATTTCTCGATATCCTGTGAGAGGCTACATCAGGAATCACATTTAGAGCACTGACATTTCCAACAATACCTGTATTCTAAACCCACTGGACATGTTGACAAAATCAAATTTGGTTAGGAAAGTATGTATGAAAATTATTTGCAATAAAAGCAGGGAGATGAAGGGACATTAGCAAAGCACTGCCAACCATACCCCCTCAGCAGCTCAGTGAAATCTGGCATTTCTCCAGCACTAACTCTGACACAGTCAATTCGGCAGGGAAATGCCAGAACATTATTTGAAGTCTCTCTTTGAATGTGGGATGTGGAGGCATCAGGCAGAGGATTCCCTGCAGACAAGGAGCAGAAAAGCTGCCAGTGCAGCAGACAGAGAAATCAGCACTCTTAACACCAGGATATTTTTAGATTCTTTCAACCTGGTGAATAGACTCAATATAGAACATACTAATTGCTGGTACAATCACAAGTATTGAGAAAGTCTAGGTTTGCACCCATGGTTAATGGAAATTTCAATTATCTTAATTTTGATCATTGCTTCCAGTAATATTCAATTTAAATATCATGCTAGAGATAAACTCTCTGTGCCTTTGCACCCAGCTGACTTTATAAAGTGTTTATGAGCTGACTAAACACCACAACCATAGGAGGAGACTTCTTAATCTTTAATTATTTGTTTACTTCAGAGCACAGACAGCTAAACAAACCCTTCAATCTTAGCTCAGAATCAGGGGGGTTGGTGGTGTTCCTGTAGGAAATTCCAGTATTTATTTTGATTCATTGCAACTTGGATGAAAAGTTCCAATAAGAAAAGGTGTAATGGACAGCTTTATGTGAGCTTGCAAGAGGTTAATTATTTTCAGGTTTGTTTTTGTTTTGAATTTTTTTTTATTAATTTAATTTTATTTAATTTCATTTCATTTCATTTTTTATGGAATCCTGGCTCCAGGTTAAACTCTTTTTCTGGATAAAAATCAGAAGTAGGCAACATACTCAGAATGTTAAAGGTCTGAGTAGAGTGCAATAAAAATTGTGGAGTCCAATTTTGAGATTTCCTTTAGAAACTTTAACTTGCATAACTTGGGTGTTTGTGTTCTGTGTGGAATACAGTACATTTATTGGAGGAAATACTAAATATACTTGTGCATTTCATGCTGTTCTTGAAAACTTAATTTTTCCTTGTCTTGCTGCTTTTCAGGTGTTCAGTCATAGAGCAAACCAAGTGTATCTATATTTATGTACACAGGCCATCCTTTGGCTCCGTGTGTGCTCTTTGGAAATGCTGTCATTTATTGCTGTTTGTGAAGCAGAAAATTGCTGGGGTGTCTCAGGTGCAGCTCTTAATTCTGTTTGAGGGGCATGAGGAGAAGTGAGCTGGTCATGCCACTTCAGGGGATGAGACTGCAGAGCTCTGAATTTGTCTGTAAAATGGGTTATGACTTAGCCTGCCTCGTCTGTATCTCAAAGTTTTTACTTAATTTCAATATTCTTCAAGGAAAAGCCTGAAATTTCTAAGCATAAAACAGACGATGTGCAATGGATTTAAATTAAAATATCAGCTTAAGTTCAGGTGTCGAAGGTATTGGAAACCAGGTGCACCTGAAAATCCTTTGCCCCTGCCTTAAAGAACTTTATAGGCTGACAGGAACTGGTTATTTCTAAATTGCACAGCACCAGTCTAGAGCAAAACCATTGCCATTAAACAATTAAATACCAGGACAACCCTGATTATGGAATTGCATTTTCAGCTCTTCCCTGGGAGGGTGGGGAGGCCCTGGCTCAGGGTGCCCAGAGAAGCTGTGGCTGCCCCTGGATCCCTGGAAGTGTCCAAGGCCAGGTTGGACACCGGGGCTTGGAGCAGCCTGGGATAGTGGAAGGTGTCCCTGCCCATGGCAGGGGGTGGCACTGGATGGGCTTTAAGGTCCCTTCCCACCCAAACCCATCTGGGATTCTGTGAAGGACAAGTCTGTGACAGATCCTTTTAACCAGACCCAGGGCATTAATGTATGTTTTGAAAAGCTTAAAGTATAGGCCTGGCTTTCAAATTTCTGCTGGGGTCAGAATTGAACCGTTTCCTCACATACAGAGTTTCAAAATGTATGATGTGCTCTGAGGAATTCCAGAAGTTCCCTGATGAATTTTTTTTGCCAATAGGATTTCTTTAAAGAAATATGACAATTAGGAAGACAATCCTATGTGTGTGAACAGGATTGTGCTTCCAGGCAACAGATCATAGCTTTAGTTACAAAACTCAGGCCTAGCTTGGAGTTAAAATGGAAAAAATATTGTAATGGATCTGTCTAATTTCAGCTACTGCAACCCCCAGCTCAACATCATCTCCATTTTGGCAGTTATAAACCAGATTATTTAAAAATACACTAATACAAGCAACGTGTTTTAGCTGTAGCAACTGAAAATATAGCTACTGCTATATTTAGTTGTCAAAATAAAGTATTTATGTAGTTATGCTGACTGATGCTGTAAGTCAAGTATTAATCACATAGATACATTCATTTTCCTGGACTTGGTGCAGGGGGGAGTTAGATGTCTGTGGTGCAGTAAAGAAAGAATGGATGATGGAGGGGAGAACTTGGAATCTGGAGTTGTTATAAATGGAATCAGTTAAATAAGAAATCAGGTATGGAGGTTTGGTCACCTCTAAGGACAAATAGATTTGGTATTTTTCTGCTAATGAAGATTTTCACATTAAGATAAAGAAAGCCTTGGCTTGGAGCAGATATATCAGTGAAGAGATGCCAGCAGCACTCTGGGAGGGAGAGTTCTTGCTAGAACACAAGCTTGGAGAGGAGAACAAAGAGAATATGTAGGAACTGAGTCAGAAAACTGTTACTGGAGATGTTTTCTTCCAATGTAGCTGCCACTCTTTATTTGGATTTGGATCCCATCACCAGGGTCTGCTCCTGGTCATGCTCACATCTCATTTCTGAGCAGGACCACAGTGGTTTGTTCTGATATAAGGAAATCCCATCATAAGGCTCTGTTTCCATGATCCCAAAACATCCCTGGCTTCCTCCCGAAATGAGGTTCATTCACTGGCATTGGGACACTTGCATTCCTTCTTACAGTAATGTTGGGGTTTGGATTTTCTTCCCTTTGTTTTTCTTAAGGATTTTTTCCTCCCATAAGTTGCTGAGGAACTAGTGGTCAGGTACTTAAGAAAACAAAGAAAGTAGCCAAGCCAGGGAGAGGCAAGCTTCTTGTCAGGGGGGCAGAGATAACTCGAGATTTGGGCTGGTAAAAAGGCAAGATGGGACAGCTGTTGGCTCTCTCACTTTCTGGGGGGATCTCGGAGCAGGGCCAGAGCTGCTGATTGGTACAGGGATGCACTGCCAGCACGGACCTGCTTTCCTCTGTTCTGAGTTTTTCTCCCTCCCTGGTACCCTGCTTAGGGGCTGCCGGGTCCTTCCCTGCTTATCCTGCCCTGCTCCCTGCTGTGAGACTTTGCTACTTCATAGCCTCAAGCCCCCGACTGCCGGGACCTCCTGCTGTTCCATCTCGCTGTTCCGGGGATGCTGCTGCAGCATCGACATCACTGCCCCAAGGGCTTGTGAAGTAAAGCCTCTCCTCCACCCCTCCCTGCCCCGGCACAGCCGCCATTCCCTCGTGTCCCCTGGGCTGGCGCCGGAGCGCCCCCTGCAGCCGCGGGGGAATCATCGCACCTGCCCTGCCCACCTGCCGGCTGGGACTGGAACTGCACCACAGGGAAAAGTGCCTGAGGCCAGGCACTGGGTGTCTGCTTCTGTTTGTGGTTTATGCCATAGTTTTTTTTTATTTGTTATCTGTTAGTTTTTGTTTTACATGTTAGTAAATAATGGTTATTCCTATCCTCATGTCTCTGCCTGAGAGCCCCTTGATTTCAAATTTATAACAATTTGGAGGGAAAAGGTTTACATTTTACATTCCAAGGGAGGTTTCTGCCTTCCCTAGCAGATACCTGTCTCTCAAACGAGGACAAGTAGATAATGGCTGAGAAAATAAATCAGTTAAAGGCTACTGAAGTACAGATTGGTGTAGTTCTGTTACAACTGAATCCACGAAAGTCACCAGGCTTAATGAGATGATTTGTCTCTAGCAGTGAAGGGTTGTTTTTGTAATTTATATCCATTAACCTTTTACTTTAAAATCACTCGAATTATTGTATGTCTTCTCATAGGAAACACCCTCGTTAATACAGTCAACTTTGTATAGGAAAAATAACTTCTGACATTTGGACTGGTTTATTTTGAATACTTTGAGCCAGTTGTTGTGGTCTTCTGCTCTTTGAACCTTGGCAACTCCCATCCTTAAATTTGAGAGTGTTAATGTGATTTCAGATGATTTTAAGTGTGTGCAATTCTTTTGTACTGTGAGCACAGTTAAGAATTGCTTTAATTAATATGTTCATAAATGTTATGAACAGGCATGCACTGTTCATTCTATGCTGTATTTACTGGGGTCCAAAGCACATGCATTTCCCACTTGGGAACCCCAGTCTGCAAAGTTTTAAGTGCTAAGTGTTTTAAGTTAAGGATGGGCATAATTCAATTTTTCCCCTCAAGTGCTGCGAAGTGATTTTGTTAAATTTTATTCTCCCTTTTAAAATGAATGACCCTACCTCTGAGTTTTTTCGGATACTTTACATAATTTTAGCAATCCTTCTTAATTAACCGTAGCCCTTTATGTCCTGGACATGTATTTGGTGGAAATAGGAGAGGATGGGAAACGCTGAGCTTTGATTCTGAGTCATAAAGCAATTTGATGGACTAATTAAGATCACACCTCTGGATTTAGTTGAGCACCTGAGAATTTTGAACCTTTGCACTTTGTAGGCTGTTTAACTTTTTATTTCCTGCCCAAATTTCTTGCTCTGGGGTGAACATTCAAGGATTTTCTTGACCACTTCCTTGCTGAACCTTGAAGGAGACAGAAAGATCGATCAGACAGGGAATGCTGTTGGGTGAAAACAGGAAGAAGAGAAGTTTTTGGAACAAATGCCTTAATATTAGAGCCTCTCTTTCTTCCCACACACATTAAGTACACATGCAGTTCTCTGGAAAACAGAGGAAAATTATGTTCACATGTGGATTTTAATAGAGAAAATGCCTGGAAATATAATTAAATTTCTCCATTTTTTTCATGTGTTATTTGAATTCCAGGATATTTTCAGGTGCTTCAGTATTGGGTAGGTCTGCTTCTAATTCCACCCCTTTCGTTTATTTTTCTCCTAAGATGCAATTTAATAAGGCAACTTGGTGGTCCTGCAATGTGAGATTCATGGTTGGCTTGATCCTGTTTTTCATTTTTCTAATGGATTTTCCTCCCTAATGCTGCTTTTTTCCCCTAGTCCTTGACATATTCTGAGGAGCTCTTGTTCACCTCTGAATTCTTTATTAATCTGAGCACACTGGAGCGGGAGACGATTGCCAGCAACGGGAGGAACACTGGGCTAAATGTCACTTGTCTGAGAGCAGCTTCTGTGCAATTGGTGCTGCTTTTTCTTTGTCACCAGAGGAGGAGAGTGGGGAATACTGGTGATAGAAAGCAAGTCTTGGAGAGCCAGCCTTTGTTTTGGGGAGGAATCTTTCTCTTTGAGCTGCACAGCCTTTGACACCAAGGTGATCCATGTCTGTGTGCGTACGTGTGCATTCTGTATAAAGGATGTAATCAAAGAATTCTTTTTGAAAGTTAGGAATCCAATCATTCAGAAGTTCTGGCTGTACCATTTACTTTATTCTTCCTCCTTTGGTGTTGAGCCTAAGGTAGGAACTTGGTGTAGCAAAGGAGTGATTACAGATGATTTCATGATAAATCTGCGCAGCAGAGGTGAATTAATTTTGCCTCAGTAACTCCAACATTGGTGTTACCAACACCTTCACTTCTTACATGTCCTTTTTTTGTGGGTAACTTTGTTTCAAAAGCTTTAGAAAATTCTAGTTTGTATTGCTGAAAACAAGAAGGAGCATTTCCTACTTTGGAGCAGGATTAGATTTCTCCTGAAGTCTTGCTGAATTTCATGAGTATTATAATTTGAGGCATGCAACCAGTGGCTGAGGGACATTGTGTGTTGTCAACGGCTCCAAGTTCTTTCAAATCCAAGGTGATTATTACTCTTCAACACCAACTCCTTACAAACCAATCCCTAGTCATCCCTGTGACAAAGAATTAAAGAACTTATTTCGGATTAACTCCAGAAGGTTTATAGCAGTTTTTGAGTATTTGTGCCTCTAATTTGGAAGATGGAGATTTGTTTCTGCCATGATTTCCTGTTTGGTAGAAGGAACTCCACTGTTCTTCCCTGCTTCCTTGCCAGCCAAACTCATCGTATGGGTTGTGTTCCCAAGGCTTTCAGCCATGGCATTACACAGATATTTTTCTTACAGTTTGAACCAAAGCTTTATTTTATTTATCTATAAAAAGTGTTTCTAATTGTTTTGTTTGTTTGGGTTTTTTTTTTTTTTAATTAAGAAAAAGTGATTTGAAGACAAGGGCTGTTGGTTCAGATCATCCTCTACTTCCACCTTGGTGGTACAGCAGCTCAAGGCTCTGCTGCTCAGCTCAAGGCTCAGCTCAAGGCTCCTGTGCCTGCTGCAGCTCCCCAGGCTGGTGCTGTGGCTTTGTGCAAATCATCATCTGCCCATTAATCGGCTATTGAAATCTCATTCCAGTGGGTTTCGCTTAGTTTCTCCTGGAACCAATTACTGTTGTGAAATGCTAGCTTTTCTGGTGTTTTAAAAGAATTTAAACTCACAATTTTCATATCTTGCTGGTGTTTTTATTTGAAAATTAAGCCTTGCATTTTATATATTCTAAAGAATTTTTGCAATCTCCTCACATAACGGTCTTTATTAAAAGTGCCCCCTTGTTCTGATGGGAACAGACAAGAAACATTCCTGTTTCACATTCCAGGTCTAGCTGTGCCTTCTGAGTTGTCTCCTCTCTTACCTGGCTTTCTCTCCCACAGAGCATGGGCTTCTCACTGCCTGCAGCACCACAAGGAGCCTGCTGAGTGAATGCAGGGGGAGGACAAGTGAGCTGCTCTGGGATGATGCCACGGGTGCTTCTACATGGCTGTGGAATAAGGTCCAGCTGACAAGCAAGGCTGGGGGAGCTGTGGAAGAAAAGTGCCCAGAGGAGTACAAGGGATACAGTGCAGTCAGCTGGAGGTTTTATTGGAAGCCACACACACCCAGGGTTGACAGGTGAGAGGCTTTTTAAAATTTGATTTTTGGGTTAGCTGTTAGATGCAGGGAATACACTTTTTTAATAATAAAGAAAACAATCCCAGAATCACTGAGATTGAAAAAGCCCTCCCAACCCTGGAGTCCAAGCTGTGTCTACTCCCCACCTTGTCCCCAGCCCAGAGCACTGAGTGCAATGTCCAGGCCTTCCTTGGACACTTCCAGTGATGTGGGGGGTCCTCCCATCCAATTCCTGACTGCTCTTTTCAGGAAAAAATTCCTCCTTGTGATATCCAACCTTGTGATTTGGTTCTAGTACATGTCTTTATTAAACTTACCCACGTAACCACAGGTGTTAATTTGCTTGAGTTTAGTAAGTTTACCTAACGTTTAATTTCAGGTCGGTTCTGGTGATCAAATGTCCTGGAAATAAAAATTTGCAAGGAGCTGACTTATCTGACAGTTTAGAGGTGCAGAGATGGAATGAAGTACTTGAATACTGGAGGCAGACTGGAGTGACAGGAGCAGGATAAGATCCTTGTAAGAGGCTGAAATAAGAAAAATACAAAATGGAAACTGAGAGTAAGAATGAAGTTTTCAAAAGTAGCTTGAAGATGAGATCGGTTATCACATTACTCAGTGCTTTTAATTAACAATTCTATAGAATTCAAGAAATGCCACGATGGAGCTGGATAAAACATTCTTAACTAGGGTTTGCAGGGGATATCCAAATACATGAGAGTAATGTTCCCTTCCAGCCTTTTGTTATCTGTTTGCAGCTGATGGAAAGCATCCTTTTCAGGGTTGAAATCATGGAGGATAAAATTGTAGCTGGCAATTAGTGGCAATTAGAAAGAGAGTGTGAATTGTCTTCCATGCATCAGAAAAAGAGCTGCTCTTGTTGAGTTTTAAAGGGAAGCATCTGATGTGGGAGGCACAGGTTGGGTAATTTTCCAGGTGTGACATTTAAGTATTTGCTCATCACACAGTTGCCTGAAAGGGTTCCTTCCCTGTGGGGAATGGGAGTTATTAAATGTTGCAATAGATTCGCAGTTAGTGTTCTTGATCAGGTACAACCTGACCTTTATTTGTGTCATCACCTAAAACTTGATGTAATTAATTCCAGTGCGTAAGATTACTGTATTCACATCTGTTTCCTTTGCCGGCCAGCCTGGTTAATTAACATTTGAGCTGGTGATTCTCCAAATATATACAAAAGGCAACATTAAAATTTCTGGGCTGGTTTTCTTTTGTTTGTTTGTTTTTTTTTTTATTGGAGGGGGTAATATTTTGTTTTAAATTTTTGGGGGTTGGTTGATTATTTTTTAATATTATATGTTATCTTTTACACATTCTCTCCTAGCTGATACTTCCTCTACCAAGGTGGGTCCCACGGGCCTGGTGAGGTTGAGTTAATAGACAATGAAATTTCTGTGAGGTTTTTAGGGTTGTACCTGTGCTTTCAGTTACAAAGAGTAGTCAGACAATCTATCAGGAGTAAATTCTCATTTGTGGCAGGAGTGGAGTGGCAAAACCCTCCCAGCCTCTTCAGCTAATGAAAACTTGCACACAAAATTCCACAGTTTGATCCTGTTGCCTGATAGGTTCCTGTGCTAGGTTAGATGTTATCTAGGCAGTAAATTCCTTTATTTTTGTGGAGACAATAGGTTTACAATCATCCTAGACAGAAAGTTTTAGGTTATTTTTTTTATGTTGCTGTTTAAGAGCATGTACCAAAATCACCCTCATTTACAAAGTCAAATGATGACACAGAAGAATAGAAAATTCAAACTGAACAGGTTGATAATTACTTATAGTTTATATTTAACTTAATTTTGTAAGGCCTAACTAGGATTAAACTACATCCAGGCTGTATTAATGCAAAATGGCAAACATCAAGGAATTCTGATAAGTTATTGACATTTTTCTATTTAGCATTGCAGGTGTTGTTCTCTTAGGAATTTAAACTGAAAGCAAAATGCTCAGAAACAGGATAGTTTTAAAATGTTTATTATATTATAATATGAGCCATCCCAACCAATTCAATAAATTCTTACCTCAAAGGTGATCCAGAAAGCTCTTTCACATGGACCTATTTTCACTACTGCTCTTATTTATTGCAACCATTATGAGTAAAAATTACACTTCAGAAACTCAGAGTTTCAGCAAATCCTTGGAATAATTATTTCCCCGAGTGTTTTCCACTGTTGCCTTATATAATTTATACCATACACACACACAAAATAGGTGAAAAGCAATTATGTTAAAATCAGTTTTCAGTCATGTAAATAAAATGTTTTTCTCATGTATTCAACCAAATTCTTTCAAATGCTGCTTGGATTGTGGTGTTTCATCAGCATTAGCTGTGGTTTGCAGTCCAGTCTTGGGGGAGGATTGGAGTAGGAGCTGTAGGAAATAAAAAACTTGTGTCATTGTTTTTCATCCCTTTACAAGTGCTCTTTTTCTCTCAGGTTTATTCAGGCAAATATGGTAAATGATTTCTAAAGCTCAGTCACTATTTTCTTCCATCCTCAAAAGAAAAGCCTCCACTTGTTCTTGAGGGCAGACATAGTAGCAAAATTATTCTTTCTATTTATTTAGTATAGAATGATGTCATGGCTGCTTAGCTTCTACCTTCAAGTAGATTCAGCTTCTAATTAAAAAGAAAAGAAAAAAATCCCAATCTCTGTGTGTGGAAGTGCCTTTTTGCTTTTCATCCCTAATTAAATTCAGAGAGTGTTGAAAGAGAAAACCCTGTTACGAATATTGGCCCTTTTGCAGGCTTGAAGGGATGAACTCTCATCTTGAGCTGGTTATAAAAGCAGTGTTGGAGAAAGCTCCTCAAGTGGTGGCTGATAACCTATTTGTCCACCATTTACTGGCATGTAGATTACACACCTCTTCCTAAGTTTTTTCCCCTTCCCCAAAGCTGGCAGCCACTTTAGATTTACGTAGAGATTTCCTGGAAACTTTTTATTTCTTAGCAGTGGCACCTATGCTCATGTCTGGAAGCTTGATTGGAATCAATAAATGTAATGAGTAGTAAGATTAATTCTCCCAGCACTCCAAAATCTTTTGGCAGTTGCATTAAGCTTTCAAACCCTGTATAAATTTCTCAAGTAAATTTATTTAGTGAACTCCAGTTATGGCTGTCTTGGACAATACATGAATGTAATAAAAGCGTGGTTCAGAAAAGGGAAGAGGTGGGAGGGAGGGAGTAGTTGCTCAGTGCTGCCGAAAGTCAGGGGAGCATCAAAGTGCTGTAAATCATATCTCATGGGCTTCATTTACAAAGAGAACATTCTGTGAACTCACTGCAGCACTTAGGAATATTTTTCAGTAATTTTTCTTTTCACAGAATCATGGAATTGATTGGAAGAGATCTTGAAGGACATCTCATTCCTGCCAGGGGCAGGATCACCTTCCTCTTTCCCATGTTTTCCAAGCCTGGCCTTGGGCACTTCCAGGGATCCTGGGGCAGCCACAGCTTCTCTGGGCATCCTGTGCCAGGGCCTGCCCACCCTCCCAGGGAACAATTCCTCCTCAGTATTCCATCTAACCGTGTCTTCTGGTATTGGAAAGTAATTTCTTGTGTCCTGTCCCTTCATCCCTTGTCCAAGGTCAGCCAGAATAATCTGATATAACCTTCCCTTTAGGAAAGTTGCTCTGCTATATAGAACAAGACAGGTGTAACCAGATAAAGTGGTGCTACAAAACCTGAGAGGGATTCCATCCCTCAGAGCATTGTTTTCTCTTTGAGACAGCTGAAAATGATCAGCTGTTATCCAGTCTGGAATGGCCAGTTTTGACTGACTCATAATAACTCAGTCCTTGCATTTTTAGTTCAAGTCTATAGATGGTTCTCGAGTTGTTCAGGAAACAAGGTCTTCCTAAGCTGAAAAAATCCATGTGTGAATGAATTGATTTCACAATGAGTGCCTTTGCATATGTGAAATAATCAGTAGCAGGAGGGAATATTCAAAAAGTCTGCTTTTATTTAAGCAGCTGTGGTGTTTAAATAGTGGATTTCACAGGTCAGACTGCATGAAAAGTGATTAGATGCCAATGGAAATCTCACAGTTTCCTGTATGATATCTAAATTATCAAGAGCAATTGTTGCTGTTACCTTGCAATAATACTCTTGCTTTAGAAAGAAAGGTTTAAAATTTTTTTTTTTAGCATAAGAATAGTAATATTTAGCACAAAAAATATATTCTGGAAAGATACTGGCTGAGTATTCACTGAAGGTTTTGGTGCACTTTGTGACTGTTTTGTATAAAGAAATTTCCTTTGACAGTGTTCAATACGCAAAACATAAAAGCTGTTGTGGTATACTGTGATCAGAAAGACAACACATAACAATATTAATTAATTTAATAATAATATTAACACATTTATTAATTCAATAAAATAATCCTGATGCTTATGATTTATTTGTAAGGTAAGGAGAAGGAAACCTGGTGCCCTTTGATTTATTTGGGTATTTTTGCCAGAAAAATGTAAACTGGATGTGTGTATCTTATGACCATGTACAAGTCTCTCTGAAGTTGCCCAAACCAACCTAGTGGTAAAATTTCTTTTAAGTGCCTTATAGACCTTGAAAAGTTGTAGATTATCTTTCATGGCATTATTTTCTAATTCAGTCTGTTGGTGTCACTATTAAGAAATAATTTTTTCCAGAATCAGTCTCTCAGCCTGACAGCCTGACAAACCTGTCCTTGGCCTGTGCTGTGTCAGTTCTGAATTTCTGGGATTCTGGACCTGTCTGCTTCCAGCTGGATGTGGGGGTCTCTCAGATATAATCAAAAGAATCTGTGATATCCACTGGCAAATTTCTTGAGAAAACAATAACCGTCTCTGATAGAAGTTGAAAGGAAGATTTCTGTACACAAATCTTACCCTGGCTGACTGTCAGAGACTTGAGGGCACTAATTTTGCTGCTGTTGCAGGGCACAGTGATACAGCTTGTCTAGCTCTTCTAATAACACATATCTGGTGAATTCAAGATTCATCCAAGCCACCACCTTTGGGTCTGTCTTCTTGGTTGAAGTAGCTTGTTGGGCAACAAATAATGGATGGGCTTTTGGAGAAGGAATCTGTATCAAGAGTTTTTGGCCTCAGATCCTCACCAGTTGTGTTTTAAAGAAGCTCACCACTGGAGTGAGGAGCACGTCAGGATCTCTGTTGCTCAGTATATCCTGAAAAACAGGCTTACTGAGGATATTTAGTGATGCTAATAATTGCTTTGGGTATTCTGAAGGTGAAAGCTGACAAGGAAGATCTGCAGAGGACCCTGTGAGAGGGATTGCTGTTAAAATGCTAAGTGAAATTCAGTGTAATTGGCAAAAGATGCAGGATAAGTAATTTCGACTTAATATCTGATCTAATTGTTGCAATTTGGAAGCAGGAGTTTGAACTTGCAGTAGGTGGTTCCATGAACATGTCCGGTCAAGTTTAACCAATACACTAAAAATGTGCTGTGAGAGTAAAGAGGAATCAGTTGTTCACTATAGCTTTAAGGACCTCAGCTGAAGCTTGCCAGGAGCCAGGGCTCAGTGCAAACAGGAAAGGGGAGTTTTCACCCCATTGGGACAATTCCAGGGGATATTAGAAATTCACACATGCTAAAGGGAAGAGCAGATGTGGTTTTAGGGGAGAAACCCACTGCAAGTTACTGAGCACCTGAACTGAACATGGCTTGATAAAGACCTGGTCTAGAAATGGTGGGAAGGGAGAAATGTTCAAGGATGTTCCACTGCCTTGGCTTGTGCTTTTGATATGATTGGAGGTGAAGAACTGGTCTACCTGGTTCTGGGAGAGCTGAGGTTGCTTTTCTTGTTCTGCTGGAGCCTGAGGGCAGAGCTGGTCTGCAGCTTCCCCCAAGGGCAGCTCCAATCTCTGCTCTCTGTGACAGGGACAGGACCCAAGGAATGCTGGACCTGTGCAGGGCAGGGTCAGACTGGATATCTGGGAAAGGTTCTCCCCCCAGAGGGTGCTGGGTGCTGGGTGCTGGGTGCTGGGTGCTGGCACTGCCCAGGCTCCCCATGGAATGGGCACAGCCTCGAGGCTGCCAGAGCTCCAGGGGTGTTTGGACAGCACTGCCAGGGGTGCACTGGGTGGGATTGTTGGGGTGTCTGTGCAGGGACAAGGTGGGATCCATGAACCCTGTGGATCCCTTCCAGCTCAAGCTGTTCCGTGAGCCCTTCAGCCTGCTCTGGTATGGTGTTTCTAACTCCAGGCACTATGCTAAGTGTTTCCAGGGGATCTGTCTGAACAGGAGTAGGCCCAAAATCCCTTAATGCCCATTCCCCATCTCAGCAGCAAATGCATCTTTATTACTTTTAGCAGGTTCCCTGTCAGAAATGAGAGCATGTTTGGGATGGACATGCCCCTGCAATTTCTCTGTGGGAGCACAAGCTTAAATAGGATGTGGTAACCTCAGGATTGAGCTCTATTTATGAAGATTTCAGATTATTATTTCTGCCTATTGGCTGCAGTCCACGGGAAAGTGTTTGACCGATGTGGAATCTGCCTTCAGGAATGTTCATTCCAGCCATGTGTCTGGGCAAGAGCGCTCCCACTTTCCAGGGGTTTTTCCCAAACATCAGGCTGGAGTTGGCAGTTTGACACACACCTTAATGACACCTGGAGCTTGCACAGGCAGATTGACTCTCCTGAACAACAGGGAAGTCGCTCATTTAGAAAATCTCATTCATCTCTTTTAAGCTTTTAGATTTAGGATGATGCTCCATTGTTTGACATTGCAGAGAAAACCCAGGATTTCTTATACCTTAAAGGTTAAATCTGTTTACTGATGGATGAATTAATCTTTCTGATAGCTTTGTATGATCTTTCAGACATGGCATAAGAGCCTTGATCATTGGTTTGGATTCTTCTGAGTTGCTTGTGGGTCTAATATCTGTTCTTGACAAAACGTGAAATTTGAACTTGTCATTTGATATAGAAGAAAATACAGACATTTCAAACTTTTTTTAAGTGCAGTTCTTTCTCTCCAGGGTTGACTGGTAAAAAGCCTACTGGTGAAGGTCTTAGAAAAATCCTGATTGAGATCTCTGTCCCAAAATATATTCTTGGACCAGTTTTGCATTTTCACACCCAGATCACACCCGTTTCCAACTCTGTTTACCTTAGAAAATAAACTAAAAAAATTCCCAGATTGGTTTGAATTGGAAAAGACCCTAAGCATCATCTATTCCCAGCCCCCATATATTCAATATATTTAATTTTCAAAAGAAGACAGGGCTTTATTTGTGTACCTCAGACCTCTTTTGATGTATCAGATGGTTTAAATTCCAGCTTAAAGGAAGTCCCTTAAGCAAGAAGGTTTTTTACCCCTGTCTATTTCAATGCAAGTTGAATGTCAACAGAAGAAATAGCTCTTCTCACTCTGTGCAATAATGGTGTAAGACCTGTTGAGTCCTTGAGGCTTTCTTGGCACTTTGCCGAGGAGAGAGGGGACATTTCCTCCAGGAAAAGACTTTAACAAGGGTTGTATCAAATGCTTCACATGTGCATCAGTGAAGGCTCTGAATGTTCAGGTCAGCCAGTGTGGAGGTGGAGTATGAAAAATGAGCTTTTCTTGAGAAGTACTTGTACAAGTACTCGTAGGCATTGTCTTATTGTGTTCCAGAGAACAGTTATCCATTAAATGGAATTCTGGATCGGGACACCCATGTCCAGTGTTCTGTGTCAGTGCAGCAATAATTGCTTGGAAGTGGCTGTTGGTTTGAAAAGTGGCTTTTCCAAGGTGCTGTGTCTGACTGGATAAGGATTGAACATCTAATGGCTCTTCATTTATCCATGGAAAGTTTGTCTTCCCATATCTTAGACAAACCCTGACTTTGAGAGCATCAACCTGAATCTCTTTGGCCCTCAAGTTGGGGGAGAAAAGAAAAGACAAAAGGACAGAGTGTGCATCTCATGTGCTTTGTTTTGTGCTGAGCAGTTTGGGCTCAGATGCAGCCTCAGTCCCAGGCTCTCTGCCCACCTGTTTGCCACCACCCCACCACAAACCCTGCAGAGAGGTCACCTCCAGGGCACAAGCACTGCAGTCACTCACACTTCAAGAATATTGAGTAGCTTCTGGGGTTTTTTGATTTCTGTCTGGAATTCCCTGTTGCTCAGAATCATAGAACCATTGAGGGTGGAAAAGACCTCCAATGTCATTGAGTCCAGCCTTGGACCAGACACCACCTTACTTGTAAAGGTTTAGGATTTCACCAGGCCCAGAGCACAGAGGCCAGAGTCCCTTACTGGGATGAGAAATGTGCTGGGTTTCCTGCAGAGTTGGAGACAGCTCCAGCCATCTTGAAGTTGGGAGTAGTCTGGGAGTCATAGAAATGTGCCTGCCTCTAGGATGGGATCAGGAAATACAGAATCCCAGAATGATTTGGGCTGGAAGAGACCTTAAAGCCTATCCAGTTCCACCTCCTGCCATGGGCAGGGGCATCTTCCAGTATCCCAGCTTGCTCCAAGCCCCACCCATCCTAGCCTTGGACACTTCCAGGAATCCAGGGGCAGTCACAACTGCTCTGGACAACCTGTACCAGAGCCTCACCACCCTCACAGGGAACAATTCCTTCCCAATACCCAATCTAAACCTTCTTTCTTTGGGTTTGAAGCCATTCCCTCTCATCCTGTCACTACAGAAAGCAGGCAGAAAAGCCCATGTGTTTTAAGCATCCAAAGATTAAATGACTGGCTGCTTCCCTGCAGGCCAATGTTACATCCATTGGTGTCCATGGATAATTTCTTCATGAATGTTGGAGACAAGTTGGATGTGGGTATGGAAGCCTGACAAGTGGGCCCAAATTATAAACTCAGCTTCTCAGCAGATGAACACAAACTATTCTTCAGTTATACACATGGAGATGATCAGAGTTGCAGTGTTGATATTGCTATTTTTCAGTCCATGTTCCCTAACCTTAGCGTGTGCTTGAACTAAGATTAAACAAAAGCACTCAGTCCCTAGCTCAGCTGCAAATTTAACTTCCAAAGTTCAGCTTTTGTAAAGAATACTGTATTTGTAGCCTTCAAGTCCTTGGCTGTTTTCATGTCTCGCCTTTAGTTTTTGGGTGGGTTTTGTTTGTTTTATTTACTATTATTACTATTATTATTATTATTTACCTAATTTAGAAACTTTTTTTAGAAAGTTTCAATGCAAAAGCAAACAGGCTATTTTTTTTCTTTCCAATTAGCAAATGTTTCGTGCATGAGCAAGGTTGCAATGCTCTCCAGGCTGAGATAGCCTAAGTTTTCAAATTTGAAATTTTTATCCAACCATTTTTGAGGATGGATGCCTGGATATATGTACTTGGATAATGAGTTTACAGAAACAGGTAAAACTGCTTCTCAGAGCTGTTTTGGGGTTTGCTACTTTTATGTTTACACTGGAATTGTTCCTTTGTTGTGGTATTTTTGTAATTGTGTGGGGCATTAAATTGCAACGGCAGAAGGATTCAGGCCAAGAAGGCACTTTCCTATGCAATGTTTGCATTATAGCTGAGAGTTCAAAGAGGTTTTGCAGTAATTGACTCTCTCATTCCCTATATTTCCTTCTGTCTGTAACCTGGGACCAAGAGAGTTACAGGGATTGTCCCAAATACACAAAGCTTTGGGGAGAGAGTTCCTGCCATGGGAATCTTCAGTACTTTGCTCTCCCAGGCACTGCTTCATTACAGAATAAATCCAGAGTTCACATTTTACTGGAATAAGTGTCCTCTTCTGTGTATAATCAATTTATCTTAAAACCAGGAACTTGACGGATTGCATTGATGTTTAGGGGAAGGTATTGCGGTAACAATAGGGAAAATAGGGGCAGGAAAACAAAAACTGTAAAAATGTCACTTATTTTTGTGGTGGAGACAGGTCGGTTACTGCTGTGGAATCTGCGTGTATTTAATGTGCTTTATGTCTTTAGAGGTAGCTTCAGAAATCTTGAATTTTCATTTTTCACTGGGACAAGAGCCAAACCAAGATGGTTTTCTGTGGAAAAGAGCATCAGCTGACGTCAGAGAGGAGAGAAACTTGTGCCCAAGCCATGCCCGGTATCACTGAGACTTTGCAGCAGCCTTGGAACACCCTGAACAATCTCCGAAAGCAAATGTGTCACCAGCAGAATCCCAAATGTGAGATGGGCCCTGACAAACTCATTTAAAGCCTGGTTCTAAGCAAGTCCAGGCCAAGTCATGTGCTACTGCCATGGAGCTAATATGTGAGTGTAATCCAATCTCCATTTCTTGATTATTTCTTGTTGACTTTGTGGTGATTTCCTTTTACCAGCGGCCCTGTTAATGCTCCCCTCGATGTGCTGATTGCCAAGGTCATGATTTTTATCAGGAGTCCAGCAGTAATGGGAATTTCATAGCAATTTTAATCACTTTTTCTGCCATGGAGTGATTTTTTTTATTATTATTTCTTTATTGCTGTCATCAAGACAAGGTATATTCTCACATCCACTTTAGACCAAGTAAATGATGTCATTATAATCATCAAAGGTAGTAATGGGCACATAAATTTTTCAGTGAGCAGGCAGTGGAGATGAAATGACATCCTGCAACTGTGCCAGATTTCTCCTGGTATCCAAGAGTTTGGAATGGAACTCATAATCCAAACTTGGGATAGGTGGCATTCCTAAACATTCCTATATGTTCTCTCATATATAATGAAAATCACTGTGTGCATTGAGAATTGGCTTTGCCCTTTCTCCCAAGCAAAACTTCATGCCAAAATCCAGTTCTTTTAGGGAATGCTGAATTTGTAGCTTTCAAATCCTTGGCTGTTTTCATTTCTTGCCTTTAGATTTGGGAGGTGATTTTTGTTTGCTCTATTCATATCATTATTATTATTATTTACCGGATCGGTTTCTTTAGAAAGTTTCAATGCCATAGGAAGGAAGACAACTTTTTCTTTCCATTTAACCAATTTGACCTGCACGAGCAAGGTTGCAGCAATCTGGGATAGCCTAAGTTTTCAAATTTGAAATTTATATCCAAGCATTTTGGAGGATAGATGCCTGGACAGATGTGCTTAGATAATTAGTTTTGGTTGAACTGAATTATAATTAATGTAAACAAAGACACAGACTGTCACAGTCCACCAAGAACATCACTTTTTTAAACAAAAAAGGGTAAGTGTTTTATGTATGAATGCATTTGAGATCCTTTAGTTGGGGTGTTGTTCTGGGGAGTAAACTAACATGACTAAGGAAAAATAAGGAGCACGTTGGGATTTCCAAGGGGGGGAAGGAAACCATGGATTCTTTACACAACAGATGTAGGAGCACCAGGATATCATAAGGTACTGGAAATCTGCTGGGTTATTGTACTTAAGGGCTGTATTACTATGTTATGTACATGATTAAGGTCAAACACGTGCTTTTTTTAATAAATAACTCTTCAAAACATTCAGTTCACTTCTTGACAGGCCATTTTTCAAGGGATACACCTGTTATTGTTTATTCCGAGCAGCTTGTCTACTGTGACATAATTATTATTTTAATGACAAGGCATTAATTGAGCAGCTCTATAATATCTGTATCATGCTGGGTTTTTGTTTTCTTCAAACTGTGACTTCTCCAACAACAGATAGATCTTTGTTCCTGTATTGTCTTGTTGGTGACTCTGCTGTGAGTCATCCCCACTATCTTCCTGCTGAGATTCTTGGAATCAGAATATCCCAAACTGAAAGGGACCCAGGGATCATCAAGTTCAACTCTTTTCTCCTCACAGGATGACCTAAATGTTAATGCTGTGTCTGAGAGTGTCATCCTGGAGTTCTGGAAACCTTGAGGCCATGCCCATTCCCTGGGGAGTCTGTTCAGTGCCCCCTGACCTGTGGGGGGAGAACCTTTCCCTAAAATCTAGCCTAAATCTTCCCAGGAAGGGAAGGGAGCTGCTATTTTGTAGATTACTCAGCTTTGCCTCAGCAGAACAGAGTGGGAGAAGCCCTGTCTTTTATGTAGTCCTTCAGTGACTCTGCAACATAGGTTAAAATATTTTGGGGTACAGTGTAGGATTCATTGACATTACCAAGTTGTCCTTTGGACAGGGGTGAAAGCTGGAGGTCAACACCTCAGAACACAGTGTTCCTGCTCATCCCTATTCCATATTCTGTGGCAAAGCAGTGTGATGACACTCAGATGTGTTAAATGCTGCCTGCTGCTAGGGTGACTTCATAGCAAAACTGTAGCTGGAAGCTGTTTTGGAAGTTTCTCCCCTTTTTACGTGAGACATTCTAATAATAAACACCCCAATGAACAAACAGTTCTGGGACTCTGTTAGGCAGAAGGAAAAGGGAACAGATTTCAAGCCCATGGAAATTGGATTTCCTCATTGTTCAAATGAGATAAAATAATATTGCAAAGATGCACAGGGCAGGCCAGAAATATATGTTGATAATCTGGTTTGTTTTCAGTTATGAAGAATTAAATTTGAGAGAGGGGAATAATAGGAGTGGGTTCCCAGGAGCAAGAGAGAGTTCTTTAGTAACCACCTACTAGAGAAGCTGGAAGTCTCCTTTTCTTCCAAGAGTAATGACCTGGAATGGATAGCTCTAATTCCCTCTTTAAAAAATGCATAGGGAACTTAACCAGTCCTCCTTGTGCCTGGTGAAGCATCTGCAATTCCATGAAATGCCTGTCAAAATCTCTGCTCTGAAACCCTGCGAGTTGCTGTTGCTTATGGAGCTTCAATTATTGAATGCCCAAAGTTTTTGTCCTTCCCTCAAGACCTGAACTGCAAAATTTTACAGGGTTTAAATTCTGGGGTTTTTTTCCAGCTTCATGGAGCTTTCAGTACTTGAATCAAAACAGCCATGAAATAAGTGGAGTAATGTGTCAGGGAAGATTCTTGGTAGTCAATGGAACATTAGCACCACACATTACTTTGTCTGGAACAAATGGAGCTGAGAACCTTCCTGAGGACTTAAAATTGCTTAATTTTCTATCCTTTCCAAGCATGAATCCTTAGTGGAGCACTGAAGAAGTGTCAAACATCAGGGTTGGATGTGGAGGCGTGTCTGGGAAGAAGCCAGGATAATTTTTCTTCTCAAAATCCCAGTCTGGTTCCCTGTTCTGTAACCTGCTGTCCAACACCCTTCCCCCCCACATTAAGGAATTGCTTCCCAAATTCCAGCCGGTAACCCTGGATCCATGGAGCTGCCAGTGTGTGTCCCCAAGGCCATAATCAGTGTCCTGGTTTAGGGCAAATATTTAGGAGGAAACCTCTGGGGGGTCTCCTCTAGGAAGAGCCGATTCCAATCGCCCCTCCCCCTACAGGTCCGGGAAGAATTTCCTTAGAGAAAAGTGGAAAAAACTATTTATTTAACAAATAGAATATTTACAAGTATAGGAAAAATTTGGATAATATGAAAACAATGAAACCTCTCCTTCCTCTGAAGAGATGGTAGATCCAGAGTCCGTCTGAGTCCGGTTCAGTTCTCCAGTGGGGGGGGCCGATTGCCGGGCCCGGCTGTAGAAGTCGGCGAGGAGGGGGCCCCCGGGGTTCCCTGGTGTCCTGGGCGCATGCGATGCCAGCCAGTCCCAGGAAGAGGAAAAAAAGAAAAAATATCCAGCAAAAGAAACAAAGTCTCTCCCTGCAAAAAGCCGGGAAAAATCCGAGGAAAAACCCTCTGCTGTGAGCTCGTCCAGCACCCACACACCAGAGAGAGTGAAAAAAAAAAAGAGATAACACTGTCTGCTGGAATGCAGCCTCTCCGCTCTCTCGGCCTTGGTTTGTAGTATCCTGCAGACAAACGGCGAGTGTTTTTTATTTTCTTCCACCTTCACTCTCACTGTCTTCCTTGGACCAACTTAAAGCTGCAGAACTTAATGTCCAGCATAAGCAAGAGGACGACTGGGGATACAAACAGGTCATATGGCCAACCCAGGACAATCAGGTTGGGTGAACCAATTACAGCAATGTGTGAAAATTAAAATTCCAGTAGGACTTTGCTGCCTTTCCCCTAAATAGGGCAGGTTTTACACCTTGGGGATTGTTTTAATTAATATTAATTGGTAACTCTAATTTAACATTCAGACTGAGCACTTTTGACCAGGTAACTGTTGAACACTGCCAATTTGAGCCTCTCCACTGCCATTTTTTGTTACTAAGTTTTAAATAAATGAGTATAGAAAGCAAATTGGACATAAATTACTGTTGAAAGCAGAGACATTTTAGAAGCTTAAACCTCAAACTTGTGAACTGGTTTTTTCCATCTTTCCCAGAGATCTTTGTGCCAAACACACTGGGAAAAGAATATATTTGTTTCCCATGCAGGAAAGAATTTCTACAGAATTTTAAATTTTTATTTTAAATAATTTAGTTTAGCTTTTATTTTTAAATATATGAGAGGTTTTCGAAGAATTCCAGAATCCCAGATGGTTTGGATTGGAAGGCACCTTAAAGCCCATCCAATCCCACCCCCTGCCATAGGCAGGGACACCTTCCACTATCCCAGGCTGCTCCAAGCCCCATCCAGCCTGGCCTTGGACACTGCCAGGGATCCAGGGACAGCCACAGCTTCTCTGGGCACCCTGTGCCAGGGCCTGCCCACCCTCCCAGGGAACAATTCCTTCCCAATATTCCATCTATTCCTGCCCTCTGGCAGTGGGAAGCCATTTCCTCTTTTCCTGTTCCTCCAGCTCCTGATGCAGGGTCCTTCTCCAGCTTTCCTGTAACCCCTTCAGACCTGGGAGATGCTGTGAAGTCTCCACACAACCTTCTCTTGTCCAGGATGAGCAGCCCCAGCTCTCCCAGCCTAGTTCCAGAGGGTTTTCTCTCATCATTTTCTGGCCTGTTTTCATCAAGTTGTGGATCATGCCTTGTTTACTGTATGCTGCTAAAATACCTGTGGATTAAAGTCATTACTTATGAGCTTTCCCTTACTGGTTATCTCTGTGTTACTTTATGTTTCTGAGAGACTGAGAGATTTGGAAGTTTGTTATCATCCTCATAAATACATATTCTCAGTTTACAGCTCAATCTGTGCCTCTTAAGCCTTGGTCATTGTAAGCAATCTGTGCCATCTCCCTTCCCAGGACCTTCCTGCCCTTTGTCCCCTCCTTCCATCCCCCTGCCCCTCTACTGCCACATGCATCATCATTCCGAAATGGTCCTCATTTTTGGAGATTTTAGCTGAGCTTTGTGATGACTTTCCTAAGCACCTGGGCACTTCTGGCAAGCTAGATTGGTGTTTTGGGTGTGGGGTTATTTTGAGATGTGGGGTTTGTCACAGTCAGGTTTTCATGCAGTTGGGAAACTTATCTCCCAAATTTCCATCTTTATTCAAAGTCTGTGCTTTGAGAGTGGTAATAGAAGAACCTCTCAATTGAAATAATGTGCAATTCTGGATGTAAAATATGGGCCCTCACAACCACTGGGGATTTGTAACAACACCAGGAAAGGAGTTTGATCTGTTTGAAGTTTTATTAACCTATTTTTAGTGCCCAGGAACCATGGGTGCTCTTTCTCCAGAGTATAATGGTCGGGGGAGAACAAAAATTCTGCTTATACAAGACATTTTGACTTTTGTCTGCAAAAGGGGTAAATCACCATTCCCAAAATTGTTCCAGTTGCTTGAACATCTGCTGAAGTGGACATTCAGGTTATGGTGAGAGCTGCTGGGTGCTGCCCGGTTTTGAAGATTTGATCCCTAGCTGCCTATTGATTAATTCTAATAAATTCTCTTTGTGAAAGGAGGCCATTTCAGCTTAAATGCCCAGTGCACGGCAGGAGCTTGGAGGTGATGGCAGGAGCTTTCCTCTTCCTGCCTGTGGTTTTCTGTTGTCCCCCATGTTTCACGGTAGCAAAGAGACATTGTTCTATAGAAAACATAAAAATCAGCTTTGCAAATTGCTGAAGCCTTTTTATTTAAACAATTAAGCCATATAGAGCATTCTCTCCAATGTCTCTCTGAATAGTGATGACCCCCATTAAAATGGTTATTGAGTTCTTCTGAGTTGCATAACCTACATATTCATGATAAAACTGCTATAATTAACTCCATTTTTATTGGCTCTTTGGCTTCAGAGGGATTTATGCTGAACGTGGGGACACAGAGCTCCAGGTTGGTGCCTTCCATTCAACTCCTGCAAATCTCAGCCTGGCTCAAAATTGGGTTCTCAGAGCCAAACTTTAAAGGTTATTGTGAAGGTGGGCTGAGAGATTAGATAAAGGGCAGTACAGAGCAGGACTGCCTTGAGTTTGGAGCAGGTTTTACAAAGCAACAGGAGATTCTGGGGGCTGTCAGAAATATGGAGTTTTGCTAATTTCCATTTCTCCTCAGATCAGGAGGATTTCCATAATTTCTTCAGGAAAATATCTTTCAAAGTCATCCTTAGGGCTTTTTTATCACTATTTTACCTCCAAACCTAACAGATGTTTTCTAGCAGTTAGCTTATTATGAGCATATGACAAGTTTTTTTAAGGTCTGGAGGGGAAAAAAAAAAATCTGTGCATCAGTCTTGTGGTAAAATTTTTATGGTAATTGAGTGAGAACAGAGGAAACCTTTCTGAAATATGGAGAGTGGCTGTTTCCCTAATAGACATTGCACGAAGGGGGTTGTCTCAGTGGGCTGTGGAAGGAACTGGATTTCACAGTGGCCATACTTTCACAATATTTCCCAAATTCAGCTTTTGGTGAGCAGGGACCAGAGCTCCCTTTCTCCCTCCTATGGCCTCCAGCAAATAATTCCACAGAGGAAGGATGATGTTCAGTGACTTCAGTTCCCTCAAGTGTGTGTCTTAGGAGGCTCCAGGAGTCCTCCATCAGGGAACACGCGTTTGAGCTGGGATAAGCCAGGTTATGTGCCACCCGAACTGTTGGATTTATAGGGCTGATCTTCCCTCACTGCACGCTGCCAGTGCCTTGGGCAGTTGCTGCCTAACTCACCTGAGGTCTGAGTGTGAATTTTGGCGAAGCTTAGGAGTGTTTCTGAACTGGCCCTTTGTCAGGAATTGTGGCTCCATAGTGGTGGAACTCTGCCTGAGAGCAGAGCCCTTCTCTCATCAGAGCTAAGCTGTCTCAGGAAGTCTATTTGTGAAAAGTAAAATGTGTATGTGATGATAAACTGTATTTATTTCACATAAGGTAATGTGCATCTATCTGCAGTCACATCAGCTGATTGATCTCCACTAGAAAAAGCTGGAATTCACTTATTTCTCCTCATTCCCAAAGTTCTTCCAGTCACTCTGCTTCCTCGTAACTTTATTAGAGCTTGACTGGGGTTCTTGCTGTAGTTTGGTCAAGCAGATGATAATATATAATTATTTTATTTCTGTTGTTATTTTTGACGGTGAGATATAAAGTTCTGTGAAGGAAATTCTGAGTAAACTGAGCTCTTTATACACTTTTACCTCTGAATTTGTCTTTCTCAAATCAGGCAATTCCTGGGGTGCTATTCAGTGTAGAAATTCTTTGAAACAAACTGTATGAAACAAAATGCTGACCTGAGACCACAAAAAGTATTTTTCATTCCTCTCGGAACAAGATTGGATTGAAAAGAAAATATCCTCATGTTTATTTTCATTGTCATCATGAAATTGTCATTTCCATTTTCATGAAGTGGCTCATTTCTATTGCAATGAAATTGTCGCTAAGTAGTAGTTGTTCTCCGGAGAGCTTTTCCTGTGAGTGTGGGCAAGGTTCTTGTCCTAGAGGACATTCCTGGGAGAGATTTTTGATTGCACTGTCTCGGAAGGGAGGAAGTAGGAGGTTGCATTACTCTTCAGGAATCCATCAGACATTCCCAAATGTCCTCTGCATGCACAGGAGAGATCAGGCTTAAAGCAAGTCAGCCCTGGAACTATGGGTTCAGTTCTAGGAAAGAGCTTGTTCATCCTCTCCAAGAGGCTTCAGAGAATGTTGGATCTCTAAAGCAGGATTTGATTTAATGAACTACAAGCAAAGCTCTTCCGATCATATCATGTGTATCAGTATCCCCTCCTTAGACCCTCCCCAAATCACAGCTTGTTCAGATGATTCTATGAAGTACTGAAGCAGAAAGGAAGTTCTACCCTTTTTTTTACGATAGAGATCAGAACTAAGGTAAAAACCTGCTAGGATAAATAACACAAGTATTGTTTTATTGATTGTGAGTGCTTTTGCTCCAGCCTGCTGTCCCCTGTCCTTTAGCAATTTTCCAGGACAGAGAACTAATACTGCTGAGATCCCTTCATTGAAATGACAATTCTACAGCTTCCTCTGGGGACAGCCAGGAGTGTGATCGGATTTGCAATCTGTAAACACTTATTGATTTGCTTTCTAAAAACTTCCTAAGAAACCCCACCTGGGCAAAAATTCCTCTGAACTTCATCAGCCTCTCAAACAAGTTTTTCAAAAGAATTATTATCTTTTAAATAGGACTGCAGCAGTGTGTTCTTGAAAGAATATGAAATTAAATGACCTGAGCTGGAGTGCCGTTATTATGGGAGGTTTAGGATGAGGTATAAAAATGGATTATACGTCTATATTTAGGATATATACACATATTAGATAATTAAAAATCATGTACATCTTCCTGGGTTGTTTGGGGGGCTTTGTTTAATGATTGGAAAGTCAATGGGTTTTTAGGGTTTTTATTCCCATATCAGTTCATACAAATACAGGTTGTATTGGAAAACCATTTAACAACAAAGAAATGGGCATTGGTCCAAAAGTGCCATCATTTTTAGGTATTGAGTCCATATATACAAAATTTTATCTACTCCTTGAGAAATGTGGTGTTTCTTAATTCTGGCTGTTAGAGTTGGATGTTGTACTCCCCAAGCCAAAAGGGGCCTGGCTTCCCTGCAAAGCACAGGAAAGTTTTTTTTACTCAGTGTCTCTTATTCTTTCTGTACACCAGAATACTTTGCCATTAAATCCTGCTTATGTGGTTACATTAATCCTGATTCCATTCAGTAGGCACAGGAATGAAAATGGGTTCTAAGATTAGAATTGGGCTTTGCTCATTCTCACCGAGGGTATGAAATACAGTTTTTCTAAGCCCTGTGCACCATCTTTGCCCAACCCAGAGCATCAGGCCCTGGCTTAAAGGTTACGCTCAGTGATCTTGGAGTCCTTTCCCAACCTTATTGATTCTTAAAGGTGAAACGACAGATGTTTTCAGGGAGCTTTGGGTCTGTGGGGATGGGCTTAGTATTTTGCTGTCAGAGTTCAAAGGGCAGGACAGTTGTGGAGCTGTGTCTGTGCAGGGGTTGCCTGCACTCCTCAGAGGGTAAACCCAGCCCTAAATGGTGCCATGGGCCTGCACCTGGGAGAAGGCTTTGGGATGGGAGGGAGTGAACAGGAGCCAGGCTTGGAATATTTTGGCTTGGCTTTGGTGTGTGTTTATTTGACTTTGAGGGAGAAGGTGAAATTTGTATCCAAGTCTAAGTAGGAGGGACCGGGCAGCAAAGCTGAGCACATCAAGTGTAAAATTCTGCTCTCGTTTCACTGAGAGAGATTTAGATTAGGCTGAAGAACATTGATCAGGACATGTCAATGCATAACACGGTGCAATTTGTGACTGTGAGAGGGGTGGGAGAGTTTTGTAGTCACAGGTTTGCTTCACTCCAGCCCTGTCCACCAGCATGTGTCAAGCAAGGATTGTTTGAAACAGAGAGAGGAAGCAGAATGCTTTCATAATTCAAGTTTGCATCAGTTATCTTCACTGGCTGATTCCTCAGCTGGTCCCATCAATATCCTTTGTGTCCTGGGGGATACCAAAAGATGAGGATGAAAAGCTCTTAACAACTGAGGGGAAACAAATGTAGAGCTTGAAAAATGCTCAGCTTTGAGTGCTGCAGGATGTGAAGTTTTATAGGACTCTGTCCTGGGTTTCCAACATTAAAGAATTTGGTAATTAATGAAAAATGTCTCTCTGGAAAAATCCCTCCCCTTTTTCTAGCTTTGAAGTGATGGGAAGATGCAATTCCAGAAATGCTGTGAGGAAAGTATATTTTCCTGCTTTGTTGAGATATGGCCCAGAAGGCTGCAGGTGACTGAAATACAAGGGTAGAGGATGCCTTTGCAGGGGATGTGAGTATCAGACAGAGGGCAGAGAGCAGGGGCTTATTTATTCTGCACAGAAGAGTGTGTGACATTCAGAAATGTAACAAACACTGTCTGAACTGATGTGAGGAAAAAGGTCATGGGTGGAAGTGCTATAAATGAGAGGGTTTTTGATCATGGCAACCCCGGGCTTGAGTCCTAGACAATACCATTATTGGAGTTAAAAGCTTCAATTCCTGCCTTGTTACCAGCACAAGGGCAGGGAGTGGGGAAAAGCAGCAGATCCCCAAAGTGAGCTGAACAGAAGAAGTGGGGAAATTGGAGACCTGTCTGAAATGTGCTTTATTCTGATGTCAAGCAGCAGTCACAGGTGGTACGTCTCATGTAAATGTGTGTGACATTCATGGTTTCTTATGTGAGGAGAGCCCATAAATCTGCTCACTCTCCCTCAGAAGTTATTAATGGCTGTGACAAGTGTAATTATTACAGGATCTTTGTCTTATTCTAAGTCAGAGAGGTATGGCATGCTGGACCTGTTTGGGATCTATTTACCTTGATTATCTGGGTCAAGTTATCTTTCCTTGTCCTTTGAAATAGAAATTTTGTCAGGAGAGCTCCTGCTGAGCTGAGAGCACCACTGCAATTTGTCCTCACTCCTGTGGGTAACCAGGGAAATCTGTTCAAAACAAGCCACTGTAAATGGGAGCCTGGAATAGTTAAAATCCATCTAAGTTGTTACTCATCCGTGGATGTGTGAGGGTCACACAGGCTGGGGAGGTAATGTGGATCTTGGGAAGGTCCCAGTTTCTCTTCTCCTCCAGCAAACCAAAAGCAGATGGTGTGGCTGTGCCCCTGGGCTGAGAAAATGCTGCACAATCGTGGAGCCCTGCTGATCATTGGTGCCATTTTGGGCTCACAGGATGATTCAGAGCCAGCTCTTGCCTGCCTGCTGCATATTCCATATTCCCACTCTCGCTGGAGCCACAGGATGAGCATTAACCACCCCATTTATATTCCCACCTGCAAAGCAGGCAGCTCCTGATAGCATTTAAAATGTGGGAAATGTTCTTGAATTCTCGGTTGAGGAAGACAGAGGAAAATACCCAAAATTAGAGCTTTATGGCTTTCCAGTGACTGGTCTGAGGAATGCATTGAGCCTTCAGAGGAATATTTCTCTGCCTCCTTTCCCTGGGATTGCTCAGCTAAATGGTATTTCCAACCTTAAGATGAAATTAGAGTACTAAGGTGAATATGTTGCTTTAGTAACAAGTAGAGAGTAGTTGAAAGAGGATGAAAAGGATGACGTTTAAAGGCACCAAAATATGAGATTCTGGTTTATCAGTGATATTGCTCATTATTTGTTTGATGCAATGTTGCATTTTTCACCCCTTTTGCTCCTTTCTGCCCTACCTTAGATCTTCTTTCCTTCCAGGGCAGTTTGCATGTGGTGGATGTTAACAACAAAGGAGATTTGGCTTTCAGTTCTCTCTTTTTTCCTCTTCTGTCTAAATACTTTTTGGATTTAATCTAATTTTTATGAGAGTTGCAAATTCAGTGCTGTTTAACAAAGGTTAAATGGATATACCAGAGATTCTGATGGTACCACAGCTGAAGGAAAATTTGAGCAGTTTGAGCATTACTTGTATCCACTATTAAATTGAGGACTCTTCTGAACTGAGCGAGGCTTTTTCATTCATCTTGTCCTACACATGAAAGCTTGTACTGAACAGCAGCCCCCAGCTATGTTATTTCATTTAAAGACAGCTCATAAATAGCAAGTTCCTGTTAGACTTTTGTATTTCTTGACTGTTAAACGTGATCTGAACCTCTCTGCGCGACCAGGGGTGTGAAGCAAACCTGTGTGAGAAGCACTTGGTTAAAATTCCCTTTTAACACTTTAACAAATTCCTGATACCACAGCTTTTCATTGGTGTCTGCATCTTCTCTTGCTTCCCTTCAGCCTTGGACTTTGCTGTGGGTGTTTCACACACTGAAATTTCTGCTCTGCATCCTGTGCTGTTATTTTCCCCCTGGCTTTAAAGGGCATATTTATCAGTCTCCTTATGCTTGAGGAGTTTTATTTAATGTGCTTTGCTAAGCTACACCTGGGGAGACTCAGTGGATGTGTCTGGGTTTCACCACAGTTGGTCCTGCTTTAAGGGTTTATTTACTTAGAAATACATAATTCAATACCATTTAAATATTTTATGAAATTAGCTCAGATTCAAACAAAAAGAAACATGTAAGTTTCATTAAAACAGTTTAGCAAACACTGTAAGATGGGTATTTTTGAAAGAAGCAAATGCAATTTTCGTACTATAAATAAGAGTAAATCCTGTTTTCTAACAGAAGTGCTTTATTGCAGTGCATTGTTACAAATAAAATGAAATTTTACACAGGATATAAAAAAACCTCCTAACAATTCTCTAAACAAGAAATGTTGGTATGCAAATAGAGGTTTGATAGATAATGCCCAGGTGTTCTCATCTGTGTCACTTGTCCCTGCAGAGAAATGTGACCAAAAAGCTCACCTATGAGCTTTCTTTGCATATTTTTTACCAAAAAGAGGTATAAATAATGGTGTCAATGGCCAGGTAGCTCTGTTGTGTCTTTAATATAGTCATTTTTACAGTTGAAGGTGGCTTTTAAAAATGCTGATCTCAGATCTCCCAAATGCAATAGGCAAGGCTGGCAACTCTGGGCTCATTTTGTTGTTCCTAAAATCTAAGAGCAGCAAATGTGGTATGAAAAAGGATTTCAAATCTTAAATAACAGCCATGCCAAATTCACAAGGTTTTGTGCCAATGGCTGGAGATCAGAAAATTAAAAATAGAATTGTTTGTTAGGGTCGAGGTGCTGTGATAAAACGTGTGGTTTGTGCTTGTTGTGAGTGCTTGCGAATATTTTTTTCTAAGACAGTTATCATGTGGAAGTTCTTAATTATGAAATCTGTACTTTTAATTGTGCTGTAACATTGTGACAATAAGGACATGGTTGTCGCTTTGCCTCAAAGCCCGGGCTACACTCCGGGATGTTGGGATTTATCTTCGTTTGCTATGATAATAAAGTGCTATGATCTGCTCACACTGGTAAACAAGATCCAATTTCATTGCTGCTGACAAAGCCATGTGTCTTCAGTGCAAAGGAAAATTTGCCACAGGCACTGCATAAGACAGTACTGCATATTCTCCTCTCCTGCTTTGTAAATACTGTCAGCATTGCTTCAGTCTTCATTTGGGGCTTTCATTTGCTCTTCCTGTTCAAGAAACATTCCTCAGCTCCCGTTGTTAGGACTGGAAGTTGCAGGGATGCTGCAGAGAGCAGTTTTAAGGAAGGCATTCACAGCACAGGATTTGTCATCTTTCCAGCTTGTAGGATGAGTGTTGGGGTGGTAGCAGACTCAGGGTGGGAGTGAGGATGGCTGGGAGAGGACCTGAGGAGGGCTCCACTCCTTCTAATGCAGGGCCAGCTCTGGGGGCTCTACACTCTGAAAAAACTGAGTGGGGAGACTGCAAGGCCTCCCTGGCAGCCTCATGCCCCCTTGCCTCCCCTCGAGGGGATTCTTTCCCAGGAACGCTGCCTGAATTCCAGCCTGGAGGTAACTCTTCCTTTCCAGTAACATTAAAAACAAAGCTTGACTCCAGCCACAGGTTATTGCTGGGGGTCAGAGAGTGAAGAAGTGACATTCACTTTTTAAAAATACTCTTCAAAAGCCAGCACTGAATCTTTTGTTTCCCAGGATATTTCTGATCAGGAAATAGTTATTTGCATTGAGGGTGTATAAATATTTCTGGATGTGTCACATTTACTTCAGTGCAAACCTTTGGAAGTGTTCAGTGTCTGGAAGGTTGGGACAGTATTTCAAGGCAAGGGTTACTCACTGGAGAACAGGAAAGAGGTGAGAACCCTGTGCAAGTGTCTTTAATGACATGCATATCATCTCTGCATGCTGCAGGAGAGTCTATATTAAGCCTCAGTGCGTGTGTGAGGTTGTTTTAAATCTGCTCTTCTAAACCACTTGTTTGCCATTTGAGATGCACTAAGATCTGGGTAACTTGGAAACAATTCAGAGCTGTAAAACATCCTTAGGAAAGTAGTGACATAAGGAAAATAGAAAGACCTGCACCTCTTTTCCCCTTCAAATCTTCCAATCCTTTCTTAATTCAATGGTGACTTCTGAGGGACAGAGAGCAGCACTTCAGCTACTGACCTTCAGCTCAGGTCATTCCCTTTCCACTTGGTTATCTGTGTCCCAAGGAATGGCAAGACAAGCAATAAAGGGGATTGAAGGGGAAAGGTTTCAAAACAACAGAGTAACCAGCATTTCAGAGTAATCCATAAAAAGGTGTTGTTGTCTATTTATTATTAAAAGTCCCTTGGTCCAATGAGCATTTAGAAAAACCTGGAAAATGAAAAAATCCTGCATGAGCTGCTTTTCTTTAATTATTTCAACTCAGTTTCTGCTTCTACCCCTGACCAGCCCCCAAATCTGTTGTGCATTTTCTCTTAAAATTACTTGTAGAGAGGTGGGAGTTGGTCTCTTCTGCCATGTCTCAAGCCAAAGGACAAGAGGAAGTGGTCAGGCATAGTCAGGCTCTGGAACAAGTTTCCCAGTTCAGTGGTGGAGTCACTGTTTCTGGAAGGGATCAAGAGGCATCAGGAGGTGGCCCTTGGTGACCTGGTTTAGGGGTTGGTGGGGAGATGGTTTGGCTCAATAATCCTGGAGGTCTCTTCCAACCCTGGTGAATCTGTGACTTGCTGAGGCTTGGAGCTGCTTTTGCATTACCATGGAAAGCGATTCATTACTACCAGAGTTCACCTATGTAGGTCTGGGAATGTCCCTCTCCCTCTCCCTTCTCCCTCTCCTTTTCCCTTTCCCTTGTATGTGTGCTCTGTTTTGGGCTTGGATCTCTTCTGTGGAATGTCACAAGTTTCCATTCAAAGCTGTTACAACCCAAAAGTTTTCTGTCAAAATACTCCTGGTTAAAAATAAAACAGTTGATTTATCAGTGTTCTCACTCAAACTGAGAATGCAAAATAACATAAATAAAAATGGACTCTCTCAGGAACAGTCATCCATGTTTATACCTTGCTCTTGTCAGGTCACAGTGATGGAGTTCAAATGGGCAAGTCTAATCACTGGATTTATCTCTAAGATTGTGCTTCAGGGAAAAAACCCAAGCATTTAAATAAGAGCTTTTGTGTATTTTAGCACAGACCATATCAGTCTAAATCCTCACACTGCAGGAATTTGCAGGATAATAAAAGACATTGTTATAAAATGTAGGTGTGTTAGCCATGACCCTGTGTCACAGAATCCTGGGATAGTTTGGGTTGGGTGGGACCTTAATGTCCATTCAGTGCCACCCCTGTCATGGGCAGGGACACCTTCCACTATCGCAGGGTGGCTCCAAGCCCCATCCAACCTGGCCTTGGACACTGCCAGGGATCCAGGGGCAGCCACAGCTGCTCTGGGCACCCTGTGCCAGGGCCTGCCCACCCTCCAAGGGAACAACTCCTTCCCAATATCCCATCCAAACACTCCCTGTAGTTGGTATTGATGACGCCATATGCACAGAGAGCATTTGTTCCGTGCTGTTTTCCCCTGCAGATGATTAATTTAATACAAGAAGGATTTTTCGTTCATATTTTGGATTTTGTTTGGTTTGGTTTGGCTTTTTGTTGTTTTGTTTTGTTTTGTTTTGTTTGTTTGTTTGTTTTTTTATATTTCCCTGTTTTCTTTTCCCTGTCAGTATCTGTTGAAGAGATTTCCAAGAGTGACTGAAAATAATGTGTGACATACTGAGAGACATCAGGCTCAGAAATGCCCCCCTCCTGATCAGAAGGAAAATTTAGTTTCCAGAGGGATTTTCATGACTTCAGGCATATAAAGAAATGCATAAAAGGCAGGAAAAATCTGGGTGATGATGTACATATTCTCTAAGAGTATATGTTACCCTGGAGGGGTTATGATGAGGCAAATTAAGTTTTTTAGGGTTTTTTACCAGTTTTTTGGCTTGCATCTGTGATAGGTGACGTTCAGGACTGTGCCTGCATCCAGCCTTAAAGATGGACAAAGAATAAAGCACCTTCTAGTTATTCCCCTCAGAGCTGCTGCAGTAAGGAGGATAAAATTTGATATTCTTTGCTTCAAGAAATCTAAGATATTGCCCCATTCTGGCAAAGGAGAATATGGGCTGCAGTGGGAGAATGCAACCTTCTGAGAAATTAATTTAAAATGAGAGTATTTAGCAGGCATCCAACTGTCTATCCTAAAAATAGTACTGATAAAACAGTAACTGCTGTGAGATGCATTGGAAATACAATTACTGGTATAAATATCCTGTCAAGGCTTGATGTTGGAGAAGGAGGAGTATTTTATCTGGGCAATTATAAATAACATATAAAGATCTTCTGCACACTGTGCATGATTATAAGTTTAATAGATTTAGTGACAACATATCCATGTGGAATCAGAAGCTTAGACAACAGAAACCAACATGAAATAACTGCAGAGTAGTAACTCGGCCTGAAATGACTCTGCTTCTCTTTTTGTTTGCTAATTGCTTCACTTAAAAATAAATACCACATTTCAGAGCAGGATTAATGGCATCCGGAACCTCCCAATGCCAATTTGTCCATTTCAATTCCCAGTGGATTTCAGAGCAAATATCTCTCGGTTTGTTTGGCACATCAATTATGGCAGATTCAATTCTGTGCCCAACAAACCGAGAGATATTTGCTCTGAAATCCACTGGGAACATGTGGAGAACTGATTTTTGGGGACATGGGAGAACTCTGCCACCCTTGGGTTATTTTTTTTTTTTGTAGTTGAGCTCTCCAGTCTGCAAAGGTGCCTGTGAAAAAAAGGCAGCCCAACCAAGGCACAAACAAGGATATATTGGAAATGAAAACCTTGGGATCTGAGCAAGTGAATCAAAGCATCCGTGATTCCTGATTTCTTGGTCTGAGCTGCAGGGTCAGAGTGAAGCAGGAGTCGAGCCCTGCTAATTAGTACTGAAGGAGGGTGTGGTTCAGGTCATTATCACCACAGCTCGTCCTGAGCATGACTGATACAAACTGGCAGCAGAAATCGTTTCTGGAGTTCCTGCAAGTTATAGCCTTACTTCACTATTTTTCAGTTGCTATTCTGAAGCAGATAATTTCCTTATGTTTGTGAGTCAGTAGCTCAGATCATCAAATCAGAAAGGGTTTTTAATAGATAATTTCTCAAGGAATTGATGCTCTATTTCAGAGCAGTGCTTCTCTCTGGGTGTGTGCTTCATCAGAGCCCAGAAAGTTACTGTGAACTGGAGAGCTCGTGCACAGCTGGAACATTTAGGAATAGGTTTTATCATGTGGTTTATTTTTAGGTGAAAGAGTTACTGGCATTAGCCACACCTCTGGGGTGGTTCTTTCCTGTTGCTTTGTAGAGTTGAGGAATAGAAAAAAAAAATAAACTATTTTTTTCCCTGGTTTTTCTTGGTTTACAACACATCCATAGTTTCATTTGCTGATCAGTTTCTCCCTGACCCTTCTAAACATTGATTTAAACATAACAGAGCCAGGGAAACACAGTTACAGGAAGGAATTTCCTGTAGGTCTGGAATAAACGAGGGGAAGAAACTATTCTCTCCAGCATGACCTGGGAAAACACACCTGAAACCCACTTTAAGGGGGACTGGGTGGCCCATGGGGGGACAGGAGAGGCTAAAAGGGAGTTAGGGGGATTTGTGGGGGTTCTGGGGAGGATTCAGGGGGCAGGGGAGGGATCTAGGGAGTGGTTTGAGATCAGTTAGGGCAGCTTTGGGGCACTTTTTGGTCATTTATGGGTCACTCGGGGTTCATTGTGGAGCTGGGGGATCATTTGGCTAATTATAACAATCAGACAAGCCCCAAGTTGATGGCTGTAGTGGTCTGCACTCAGGACAAAATTAATAGAATATAATAGAATATAATATAATAGAATAGAATAGAATAGAATAGAATAGAATAGAATAGAATAGAATAGACAATATTATACAATATAATACAATATCATATTCCTTGGGAGGCTGTGCAAGGCACAAGTTGGAATTTGGTGTGCTGGGGTTGTCACATTACTTTTTTAGCATTAATTTTATCAATGCTGATTTAAAGATGTTTGGACAATTCTGGGGTTCTGCAGCAAAGTGGCTCCTTGGAGTTGGCATGGATTTATTAAATGGAGTCATTCAAGACTATTCATGACTTTTAAAGTTTGTGGCAGCAAGGAAACATATTTTAACTTTTTTTTTCCACTTTTTGGAGGCATAAACTAAAAGTGAGGATACACTTCAACAGTAAAATTTATTTTTTTCTGTGACCACAGTGATTTGTTTTCTTGACTTGATGACACTTGATTTTCTGAAGAATGTCCTGTGCCTCGGTTAAAATGAATTCGGGTTAAAATTAATTACAGCTGCACAGCAGCTGTGGATCAGAATAAAGGCGTTGTGTCTTCCCTTTGCTGTTCTTCTGAAAGTCATAAGGAAACTGAAAAGTTCTGTATGGGATATAAAAACATAGACAAGGATTTCTGTACCCACTGTATCCATTTTCAGACTCAGATTTCAGCAGGTTTGAATAATGGATCTCTTATATTAAGGAAGCATCCATGGCAGTGTGATGGCTTGTGACTCAGGAACGGCTGGGAATTTTCCTGGGCTGTCAGGTTATATTGGTATAAAGAATAATCTCCTTTTCTTCACCCTTTTGAGAAAAATCCTGGGTTTTCTTTCAAGCTGCTAATTTGCCTTTTTTTCTTTTTTTCTTTTTCTTTTTTCTTTTTTTTCTTTTGTTTTCTTTTTTTTTTTTTCCTTTATTTTGAAAAATGCATCACATCTTTTTGGGCTTGTGATGTTCTTTTCATCTTCTAGAAAAGTTTTAACTAGTGTTGTTTACATCCACAAATAATGTTTTTGGGAAAAATGGGTTTCCATGATTATGGGGAAGGATAATTTTTAACTTTAATCCCTTAGCCAATTAGCAGAACTATTTAAACACAGAACAGAAGAAAACAAAAACTTGTTACACAAAGGCTGTTCCTGCTGTTGAATTCTAAGAAGTGTATGGAATCTCAGTTATTATTGACATGCAGCAAGATCTGTTCATTATTTATAACCTTGACTTCAGGCTTCTTTGGTGTTCCTTTATGGGCCATCCTGTACTTAGCTGAAAAGTAAAGATGTTGCAAAATGAATGGAGCATCCCCTGTGTTCACATGAGGAATTTTGTGGCAGCAGGGTAGGTCATTCCTATGGGATTTTTGGATGTGGATCCCCAAGGCCTGAAGGGGTCAGGTTCTGTCTGAGCTCTGCTCTGCAGTGACAGTGATGAGTTACTTTACTCAGAGTTGTCTCATTAAAGGAGGATGCTGTGGCAGCCCATTCTCCACGAGCAGCCTCAACATTGTCTCCTGGTCCTGAAAATTGCTTTTGTGTGCTGGATCAGAGAAGTGCTCTTTGCAGGAGTCCTGGACTGCTTTGGGCAGGATGGATGAGAACAGGAAATTTATACCTTTGTTTGCCAGCTCCTCTCTACCCCACTGGTAGATATTGGCACTCAGTGTGAGCCTGCCCCTCCCGCTGTGCTGCCTGGCCCTGCTTGCCAGGGCAGAGCAAGGATCAGCACTTGAGCAGCAAAGCCCTCAAAGCCATGTCCGTGAGTATCCCACTCTCTTTCATGCTTAATCCCTTCAGACTTAACCCTCCAGATAAGCTGAAAATGTCCCCTGCCTTCCCCTTCCACCATGGCAGTCATCTACATGAGCTATAAATAGGTTACTGTGAGGCTGGCAGAGCAGGAGAGCCATGACTTCTGGTTATAGTGGTTGTTTAGACAAACACATTTTTCTGGGAATATTTTAAACAGTAAAATGAGTCAGATATGAAAGAAAATGAAGCTGCACTCTGGATACAGGGGCTGTGTTCCAAGAGCTTCCAAGGAAGTATAATCCTTAATTTCGATTCTGTTGTCCCCAGGTGAAGGAAGTCATACCATGGAAACTTGGTGACATTCCAGTAAATGAATTGTTTACCTGTTGATTGATATTTATAATCCTGCTTGAATTTTATTTGATGTTTTCCCCTCATTTTTTAAATTTGGAAGTCACTTTAAATAAATGATTCTCAGGCTTTTCTTCAGTGCCGAACAGGAACATGTTCCTCAAAGAAAAAACTGGGAAAATCAGGAGATGTGCTGGAATATGAGGGACACTTAGACAACCTCACTGTTATATTTCAGTGCCATTTTACTTTGGGTTTTGTGGCTGTCAGGGAAGTGTAATTTACCTCTTTAAGCAGGTTGGGAAAATGGAGCAAAAAGTCTTTTAACCACTGGGAGGAGGGATAGAGAGGGGGTGGCAAGGCTCTTTCCACCTGAGAACAGACACAGGTTAGATAAGAAATCCCATGTAAGGATTTTTATTTTTTTTTTTCCATAAGAGGAGTGATAAAACAGTAGAAAAAGGACCAAGATGACCTGAAGCAACTTCATCCTTGGAGAGCTTCAAGCCTAAATGGGCAAGGCTCTGAGCAACCTCTTGAAGTTGAACTGTGTGGAGCAGCAGGTTGAGTTATAGGTGATCATTAAGACACAAAGAAAGAGATTCATTCAATTTGAGGTGCCTGAGAAGAATGTGGGTACAGTGCACAGATCACAGGTGCATGCTGTGTGTCTGCTGAGGGCTTCCTTCTAAATATTGGTCCCAGATTGAAAAGGATTCTCTCAATGTAGAGGATCATGTGAAATGAGGGATTGCAGACTATTGCTGTGTGTGTTATACTGATATCAAGCCCTGGAGATAACACTCAGGACCACTGCAAAAAACATCTCTAACAGTACGACATTCTAGGGTCAATTAAAAGCAAAAAATTCTGTAACCCTTCATCAATATTTTAAACATGCCATTTGAGGATGGCATGAGGAGCTGCATCCAAGTCCTTATTTGGGCTGGAGTGGCATAACACGTGCTTGTCACAGCTGAGGACCTGGCCCTGGATGGCCCCACATGGCCTGACAGGAGCAGCAGGTGTTGGAGCAGGACATTAAACCCGTGGTGTCATTCTTAGCCAGCAATGAGCAACAAACATGTGGTCAACATGGATCTTGAATTCCCAAGTTTTTCTTGCAAGTGCATTACAGAGCATTAGAGAACCACACAGGCTTTTTACACAGCCCTTTCTAGAGGGAAAACATTTCTGATAGATAAAAATACAGCTTTTCCTTACCCCTTAGTGGGAGTGAGGTAAGGTTTATATATAAGAGAAAACGGAAAGAATGCTTTCAACCAGCACAAAAACTTCTGAGATTACTGAGGAATAAAATTAGTTTTATGTGTTTCCCTTTTCTGGAGAGCTGAAAAAGCCTCCCCACTGCTGGGTGCAGTAACATAAATAAAGTTATTTGCAGTACAGCCAAGCATTGAACTTCTATATTGTGTGTGGCGTAGCAGTTAAAGAGGTGCTGCTGCTGGTGTTTATTCCAGGTTGTTGGTAATCATGGAGTCAACGAGGGTGGAAAATCCCTCCCAGCCCATGGAGTCCAAGCTTTGCCCGATGCCCACCTTGTCCCCAGCCCAGAGCACTCAGTGCCACCTCCAGGCCTTCCTTGGACACCTCCAGGAATGGGGACTCCAAACCTCTCTGGGCAGCCCCTGACAAGGCTTGAATACCCTTTCCAGGCAGAAATTCCTGCTGCTGTCCAACCTGAGCCTCCCCTGGCACAGCTTGAGGCCGTTTTCCCTTGTCCTGTCCCTTATAAACTCAAAGCTTTACAGGAGGTGTTTGTGCTGGAGCTGCAGTGAAGCAATTTTTTCTTCCTAAGCAGTGGGTTTTCCATTCAAATTCGGAATCCTTTTTTGTAGGGTGATCTGCTTCCAAGTGTTTCTAATTGAAAGATAATTGGAATGGAAGACCTGTTTCAAGATGAAATGAATTCTGATGTGTGAATAATGTTAGGTCATCAGCTGGATATCAGATTTGAGGGTGGTAAATTCTGCTAAAAAGGTGCAAATGCATTTTAGTGTGCATTTTGTAGTTAAGGTAAATTTTGTCACTTGGCATAGATTTATTCCCATAAAACAGATAGGCAGGTCTGGAAAAATGTTGACAAATTTTAGGTGGAGATCTTACAATTTATTTTTCTATTTTCTTTTATATTTATGTTGGCATTTCACTCATCTGTAAATAGAAAATCTTTCATTCTGAAAGTCGTTTCCAACTTAGATTAACTGCCCATGAAATTTATGAATTAGAGTTCTGTGAATAACCTTTTTTTTTAACCATGTTCCACGTACTCCTCATATTTTGCACTTTTTTGTTCATTAAATTGAAGGATGACTGTAGGGACAAATACAAATAAGATGGGAACAGTTACTCATTAGCCTGCATTAGTTCTGCTGCCCATTGTTTTGCTTCCCTACTCAAGTCTTCCCTCTGCCTCACTAAAACACTTTTTAAGGGATTCCTAAGGCAAAAGGGCCGTGTACCAAGTTCCCCTTTTGTGTTTCAGAGTCTTTTTCTTGCCTGTATGTCTTTTAGCTTTTTACAAGCATGGTTACCTCCAAATGTCCTCATCAACTGAAAATTCCTGGGGTAAAGAAGTTAGGAAAGACTTCTCTCTTTCTTTCTCTTTCTCTTTCTCTTTCTCTTTCTCTTTCTCTTTCTCTTTCTCTTTCTCTTTCTCTTTCTCTTTCTCTTTCTCTTTCTCTTTCTCTTTCTCTTTCTCTTTCTCTTTCTCT
>JAHLSL010000047.1:4223485-4394384 GCA_025920805.1 Petroica traversi
TCTCTTTCTCTTTCTCTTTCTCTTTCTCTTTCTCTTTCTCTTTCTCTCTTTCTTCTCTTTCTCTCTCTCTCTCTCTCTCTCTCTCTTCCTCTTCCTCTTCCTCTTCCTCTTCCTCTTCCTCTCAGTACTTCTCTCTGATTTCTTGGAAAATATGAAGTGTGCATGCCACAAGAATTGTCTGAGGACCTCACAGAAATTGCTGCTTCCAAGGCTCAGAATTGTTACAGCTTGGATCATTTTATTTTCATTTTACTTTGATTCAAAAGTGCTTTGTGGGAGGAATTCAGCCACTGCAGGAAGTACTTTATAAAGAGGCGTGGTGATAGTAAAGGGGTTTATCTATGGATATAAAGCCAACATTTTATATATTTTCTTCTAAAATTAATTTCTAGCAAACTCCGCAGCCCTCACTTTGCCAGGGTTCACCTTTGGTTATGAATTAATGAGACATATTTGCATTAATATCAGTAGAAATACATACTTTCCACTTGTTTTTTTGAATGATATTAAAAGGATGTTGTTCTAAAATTCTGGAACAAAATGAATCAGAGAACTCTCAGTTCAAGTGGCTGAAACTCTGCCCCCGAAGTACTTTGTGATGTTAATTGGGACAGGAACAGGCAGAGCTAAGGTGGGCTGGGCTTTTCTAACTCAAAAATGGCTCAGTGCTGGGAAGTGGTGGGTGAGGATCCAAACCCTTTGAGTTGTAGATTTCGTTTTCAAGGTCAGAATTCAAGAAATCATCTGTGGCAGAAGAGGGATAAAATTTCCCTAGCTTTTGGGCAAGGTGGGCTGTTAAGTAACAGACATATCCTGGAGGAAACATGCTCAGAATGTGCAGTTGTGGAACCACAGAATCCCTGACATTGGAAAAGACCTTTAAGACCAAGTCCAGCTATCAATCAGCAACACTCTGTTCCCCCTAAACCATGTGCCTCTAGTGCCACATGCACAGGTCTTTTGAACACTTCCAGGGATGGTGACTCCACCCCTACCCTGGACAGTCCCTCCCAGTGCTTTACAGCCTTTTGAGTGAAGAACTCTTTCCTCATGTCCAACCTGAGCCTCCCCTGGCACAGCTTGAGGCCATTTCCTCTCCTCCTATCTCAGTTCCTTGGGAGCAGAACCCAAACCCTCCTGGCTGCCCCCTTCTGTCAGGGAGTTTTTGCAAAGCCAGAAGGTCCCCTCTGAGCCTCCTTTGCTCTAGGCTTCACTGAGACTGAAATTTAGAAGCTGCTGATTTGAATAAAAAAGGACAATTTTTTTTTGTGTAAACTTGTTTGCTTTGGCAATTTTCTTGTGACATCACTAATTTTATATCAGTGTTTATTCTGCTGGCATCTGTTTATTCAAATACTGAGGTAGAGCAGAGATTGAAGAGAGATTCTCTCTCTTAAAAAAATAAATCTTTCAAATCCAAGTGCCACAAAAAAAAGCAACGAGTGTTGATCTGGGGTTCCCGGTACATTTTCTGCAGTGGGACCATCCAGTCGGATGGCAGGATAATGTCAGTGTGATTCCACTTCCTAAACCTGATTCCTGGGGCATCTGTAAGTACTCTTGCAGGAGAATTTAATGTATTCCAGAACAGGGAGTTCATGGCAGTTTGCTCTCTGCTTATTTTGTCTTTTTGCTAACTCATAAAAGCACTGTAGAAGTACATTTCTTTGAAGTGTTTGCAAGGTTATTTTAACTGGAAAGTTAAAATATAGAGTATTACCTTTGAATGTGCAAGAGGTGTAAAACACTGGCCTTAGTGTCATAAATACACAATGAAAAAATACCTGGGTTTTATGTTCTGTGACAGCACTTCCATAAAGCACCCTTCTGTAATGAGTGAGGAACAAGTTTCACAGAGCTGAACTTTAAAACAAACTTTATTGCTGGAGCTGCTGCTGTTTTCCAGAATGAATCACATCGTGAGAACTTCAATCTCTTCCCCCCCGCCTTTTGCTGTTTGTGAATTAATACTGTGGGTCATTTTAATTCTTACATAATTTTTGTACTTGTGTCTGCTTAGAAGCCAAATGGGATGAAAGGATGAATCATTAGTGCTCTCAAGTACGAGAATCAAAAGCTGCTCAGAATTTAAATTGGAGCTCTCTAAATATTACACGTAATTAATCTCCTGGGAATACTGGAAACTGAGGATTTCGATGCATTAATTATACATCGAGCACCTTTTGCTTCCCTCAGTAAATGTCAGGTGACCCAGATGGAGCTGCACCCTGAACAACCTGAGCACAGAAATACCAGGAAATTGGAGAAGAAATTTGCACTGTAGGGCTGAGAGAAGAGAGAGGATTTTTGCCACCGCTTTTTCTAAAGAGCAAAAACATTCCATGTTTTCTGGAGTCCCAGAGCCACGTGCAGAGTACTTTGCCTGTGTTGATGGCAGTTGTCCTCACTGCTGCTCCGCAAGTTCCATTGGAGGGACTTCTGCCTCGCTGCCTGACCCAGATCCTGGAGTCTCTCATTTTTGGCAGCTGCTGTCAGAAGTTGACATTTCTCCACAGCTTGTTTCAGGTGGCAAGAGCTCAGGCAAGAGCTTGCAAAAGCTCTTTTGCAAGCAATTCACTTAATTCCCTGAATTTCCAAGCTTCAGGAAAATAAATTACTTAATTCTCGAGTCATTACTTCAAATTCAGTGGAAGAAACTCTTCCTTGTGAGGGTGTTGAGGAGGCCCTGGCACAGGGTGCCCAGAGCAGCTGTGTCTGTCCCTGGATCTCTGGAAGTGTCCGAGGCCAGGTTGGACACTGGGGCTTGGAGGAGCCTGGGATAGTGGAAAGTATCCCTGCCCATGGCTGGGGTTGGGAATGGATGGGCTTTAAGGTCCCTTCAATCCAAATCATTCCATGACTCTCTAAATGAGCTTTCTTCACCTCAGTGTAGTTTTCCATTGCCTGTCAAGGGCACATCTGGAGAGACCACTGGGGAAAACCAACTGGTTTTGTTCAAGAATTGGGCATTTACTGCAAAATGATGGTTGAGACCTTGCTTGGAGCAGCCTTGACCAGGGCAGTGCTGTGGGACTGAGGAAACAGGAGAGGGGACAAAGACAAGAAGGATGAGTTTGGCAGGAAAGGGTCTGGGGTAAACCTGTGTGGGAGGTTTCAACACTGAGGCTCTTTAAAGGGAGCCTGGAGGTCTTCTGGCATGTCTGAACAATACTGCAGCCTGGGGTGTAAGAAACAAAATTCCTTTCTTTCTGTCCTTGAGGCAGTAAAATTCAGCGTTGTCTCCACTGTGGAGCAGGATTGTGCCCAAGCTGGAGAAAACTTTGTTTGTTCTAAATTAAAATGATCCAAATTTGCAGAGGTTATTTAATTAACTTCTTTAAGGCTGTGTATTTTACAGCCCTCTGGAGTAAAAAGAACATCTGTGAAAGTAAAGGTGCAAGCAATGATCTGCTTGGAGTATATTCCCAATTCCAAGGTGAGAAATCGCAGGGAGTCAATTACAATATTGAAATTCTAGAACATGCAATTCACACTTCAGAAACAGGGTTTAATTTGAATCTTTTCCTGCTGCAGGAGGCTGTAAATATCATGTGAAGCTGCTAACAAATGAGACATGATGATAATGGGAGAATGGATTTTAATCCTCAAAAAACCACCAGAAATATGAAATACCCCAAGCTATTTTACATTGATTGTTTAGTAAAGCAACATGTGTTTGCCTTAGAAGTTGTGTATATATACGTATGAAATAGAAATTATTGGAGTTTTAATCTACATTTATATAATTATTACATGTCTCATTGTGCTGGAGAAAATATAGAAAAATACTAGTGCATTTTTATTATACAGGAAAGCATTTCATGACAGGAAGGAAGAATTCCAGAGGATAAAACTGAGTCTCCATCAGGCTCCGACACTGACCCCCCACACTGCCAAGACGAGGAGCAGTAAAGTTGCCCCACCAGGTCACTGATGAGACCAGGAAAGTGCCAGAAACATCTGGCAGGAAAATGAATTCCAGATTTCTGCAGATGCCTACTGCCCTTGCCAAGCTGTGCCGTGAGATGGCTGGAAATTCGCTTTAGGAGTTGAATTGGTTCAATGTTTTTATTAAAAAAAGTTGAGCTCTTTTTAATTTTTTTTCAGAAAGGAACTGCACTGTTGCATAAAGAGTCAATATGGAGCTAATCCTTAAATTATATAGGTTCACAGTACAGTTTCTATTTAAATTTTCATGCTGTTTTTGGGGAATAGTTTTTCCAGTTCTGGGCATAGTGGGATACTTTTGGGAGGATGCAGAGGAAAAGGAATCAAGTGCCAGAGATGGATTTAAGTTTTAGCTGAAGTACTTCGAGATTTAATATGCCTCAGTACCTCCATGGTGGCATTAAATATGATTTTGGAGAGGTTAGAAAAGAATAAGCAAGTTCTGCATGCAGAGGCTGTTTCCTGAAGCAGAATTTTTAAGGCTTTATGTTAAATTTCTCACACTCTGTAGGAAGGATAATAAAAAATTCACTCTTGTTGCCTATCCTGAATTTTTTCTTTAATCCCCCAGTACTACCCATGGCTAATGACACATGCTTAGCAAGGTGGAGCTTCTCTGTGGTGCTCTACAGCTGCCCCTGCATGCAACAAACCCCTTTTCATCCAGGTGTGTCAAGGTCTGGGCACTCCAGAGCTATCAGTATTTTGATTTTAGGTAAAACACTTGAGAAATTATTTATCTCCTATTATGATTATCACAAAATTTCCAAGCCTTCCTCACACAGTAATTCCTGGTACTGTCTCTTTTCTTAATGCAGATAGTTCTTCCACAGTTATTTCTTCCAACTTTTTCTTCCTCACATTCTATGTCACACTTGGAATTTTCTCAGTTCAGAGTTAAAAATAAAAGTTGTGAAATTTAAGGACGACATTTGTTAGCAAGAAAATTAAAACAGCTTTCAGCAACAATACATCACATCAATCTATCTCTCTGGTAATTATTTTAATACAGTAAAATTAATAAAATAGATCTTCATATATTTAAAAAAACCAACAAAACATCTTCACTTTTGTTACTAGATTCTGCTTGCAGAGCATTTGTATTTATTATCACATTTTTCCCCAAATCTAAGTTAAATTTATTCCTTAGAAACAAGATATAAACCAAAAAGCCATGAAACAAATTTAAAAATCCACCAAAAAACCAAAAAACAACAACAAAACAAACCCAAACCATAAAGATACGCAGAAAGTTTATGCTTTTATTTGCCTCTGTTCCATTTTCTCCACTACGACATTCCCTGGGGGCACCATGCTCCTTTTCCTTGGAATGGCAGCTGGATTTGAGGGCTGCAGCTGCCTGGAGTGAGCTTTGTTCTCTGCTTTTGCTCTGCTGAATGTTCACAGGAGGTGTCAAGGTCTGTACCCCGAATTCTTCACTCTGCACAAATTTTCTGCTGCTGAGGGTGTCTCAGTGCATGTTTGGAAGCTTTGGCACCAGAGAAAGAGATGTTACCTTAATTAACTGCTTCCACAACTTCCTCAGAGGGCTAGGAACAAGTGCTGCCTCCAAAAATTAGGTGGAATAACTGTAAGTCAGGAGCTGAGTCAGTACTTATTTCCTTTTTTCTTTGAACTGTACCCTCATGGAGCTCTTCACTTTTAATATCACCCAATAAACGCTGGAAAATTTCCATTACCCTGCTCCCATGCCCTAAACAAAAGGAAAAGGTAGGATTGCTCAGCATCTTGTCAATTAAAAGCCAAACAAACACGTTGGCACTGCTGGCTTGATGTAATTAGGAGGTATGGAAGGTTTTCTGGCTCTGGTTTTTGACTAATCCTGACTAAGCTTTATCTCCACCAAAGCTTCGTTTAGACACGGCTGGATTTTGCAGACTAAATGAGTCATTAGTAAAGCATCCCCAGCAGTTCTTGACGGGTTACATGAGCTTAAGAAGAGCCCAAGCACAAGTGAGTGGGATAATAATTTATATCCTATCCAATCAAATAAAATAAAAATAATCAGCAGCGTAGAAAGAAGAAAGGACTGAAAATGAAGGGGTGAGAGGGAGAGATGCTGCAAAAGGAAAGTCCTGAAATTGCAGTGATACCTGGACAAATCCTTTTTAAAAGTGCTTGTCCTAAAAGTGTGGGTGGTTTTTGTTAATTTTAAAAAATATTTTTAGGTCAGACATCTTTCTGTTTCCATCATTATTTTTGCACTGCAGAGTTTGGTTGAGATTTTCTGCTTTCCTCTCTGACCCTAATCAGTGTCTCCAGGATTTGTTCTTATTCAGCCTTTACAATTCTCATTTAACTGGTGCAGGTTCTGTGTTTGGTTTAGCTTGGCTGGGTGGTTTGACTTGTGAATCCCTCCGTGGAAATTCAATGCAGGGGAGTAATTTTCTAATACTGATGTGGTTTTAAACTCACACTTCATACAAAGTGAGCTCTTTGTGATCACTTCCTTTAGACATAGAGGTTTTCTTGGAGGCAAAAAATAGTTGTATCTTACATTTAGCAAAAAAAAGGTGTTTTTTCCCTTTTCTATTCTTCCCTGCCAAGTTATGTGTGTGTTTTCTATGGATTTACAGCATTAACTCTTCTCTCTATTTGTGCATTGTTCTCTGAGTCAAGCTGTGTCACACAGGAAGCTCTTGAGCCCAGCTCTCTGTGTTTTCTCCAGAATGAAATGCTTTGCATTTCCTCACCTATGTAAGTGCAGCTCAGAAATTCCTTCTGCTGTGTTCCTTAGTGAAGGAGTGTGGGGAACAGTGCCTCCTTTTCCTTCCATTTGATATACCTCTCTCTTCTGGGAATCCAAGTTTGAGAGTTTGACCATGGATGTGGACTGCTGGGAATAACTCAGTATGACTGCAGGAAGAGGGGAAATTCAAACATGTTACCTTGCTGAGAGTGCAATCAAATTATCAAATCCAAAGGATTGAGTGGGAATCGAAACTAAACTCTACTCTGACTGATTAAAAGTCTTTAATATCACAGAATCCCAGAATGGTTTGGGTGGGAAGGGACTTTAAAGATCATCTCATTCCACCCCTTCCCTGGACAGGGACACCTTCCAATATCCCAGGCTGCCCCAAGCCCTGTCCAACCTGGCCTTGAGCACTGCCAGGGATCCAGGGGCAGCCACAGCTTCTCCAGTCACCCTGTGCCAGGGCCTCCCCACCCTCACAGGGAACAATTCTTTCCCAATATCCCATCTAACCCTCCTTCGTCCAAAGACCATTCAGGTCATTTGCCATCCTGCAGTTTGTGTGTGCTGGTATTGCTGCACATCTGGCCAGCCGAGATGAGCTGTGCCAAGCCTTTAATGGTTTTTCACTGTAGATTCTTCTCTAACACTGGTCATTTAGTCTGGAGAGGCCACCAGGCACCTGCCCTTCCAGCAGTCTGTGCTGGATAATCCTGCTGCACATTAATCAGGATGCTCTGAGATGGAGCAGCTCATTTTGCTCCTGTGTCCCCTGCAGTGAGGCTGTTCTCAGCCTCCTGCCTTAAACTGCCTGTGGCTCTTTTATACATATTTATCCTGTGCCCACAGCCTTCATTTTGCTGAGCTTAGTTTGAATTTGCCCTTGCACAGTTGGTGTGTGAAGAGAGCAACAATCTCATCTCTTGGCCTTCATGTTGACAGATTTAAGAAGTTAAGCGCATCTTGCCTTGTTTTGTTAAACTCACTCGAGGCATTTCTACCCCTCTAATTCCTTCTCTTCACCTCCTCTGCACTCCAAAAAGATTAACTTCAAGTACACAGCCCAGACAAGAGGTGGTGTTGGAGATAAGACCTCACATTACTCCCCAGGATCTCAGCAGGCCTCTGCCCTACCTGAAACCAGGCAAATGGACTTGGCAAAAAGCAGCAGTAAAACTGAGGATTAAAAAAGCATTTTGAAATGTGAGCAGCTTGGGGAAGTGAAGCATGAAACTGTAAAATTACACACTTGGCATGTCCTGCTCTACGTGTGGAGTCAACTGTAAGTATTTATGACATCAGAGGTTTGATTAAATATTTTGTATTATAAAAAGTAAAGCACTATATTTAATAGTAGTGCAAGATCCAGAAACAGCCTAAGCTGTTCTGCTTATCTTTTACTTTGTCAGCCACATAGATTGATCATATAAATGGATTATTTTAGGTTCAGGGTTGTGTGATTTTTTTTCAGCCAGTGGTAAATTTGGCAACTTTTGGTTAATCTCAGGTGTTAGGCCTGTTATGGTGATTCAGAAATATTTTCCTGTTCTTCCCTGGACTGATTCTGTGCTTTTCCACTGATAAATAATGGATTTAGGGAATTTAGAATGCGAACAACTGGTCTGTGACGAACTTTATGATTTGATGTTTGAAGCTGCTGCACAATCTGTGAGACTGAGCCTCTGCTGACATGACTGAGAATGTTCAGGCTTTTGTTCTGGAGTTATTGGTGTGTTTTTCCAGTGCCATCTGGGAACAGAGTGCCCTAAGGAGGCATTTCCAGGCTACTGAGTATTCTGCCTGTGAAACTCGGAATCAGGACAAAGTCCCCCAGGTTCAGGTTTTCAATAGACAATAATCATATCTCCAGGTTTCATCAGGTATTTGAGATGTAGCAAGATGACACACTTTCATCATCTCCCAATGTTATGAAGTTTTCCACTTTCTCCTGACACAATGACCATTCAAACATGCTATGGGAATGTTCTCATCTGACACATGGCAGGAATTTTTACATCTGACACATGACAGGAATGTTCACATCTGACATTTTTGGCAGATCATGTTGTTCACTCTGTGAGGACTTGCCTGTCACTGGGAGCATTCAGACAGCAAGAGCTACAAGCTCAGCACAGCAGCTTTTTCTTGACTGAGGCAGAAGAGGTGCTCCTGCTGCTCCATGGATCTGGCTCCAACCTTGAGGGGAACCTCTGTGCTCCATGTGCATGGTCTGGGCTGGAATTATTGCCAGGCTCTCCTTAGGTGTGCTTCAAACAGGAGAGCTTCTGTCTTTGTGTAAATTACCATGGAATCATGGAATGGTTTGGGTTGGAAGGGACTGAAAAATCATCTCGTTCCGACTCCCTGCCGTGTCAAGGACACCTTCTACTGTCCCAGGCTGCTCCAAGCCCCAGTGTTCAACCTGGCCTTGGACCTTGCCAGGGATCCAGGGACAGCCACAGCTTCTCTGGGCACCCTGTGCCAGGGCCTCCCCACCCTCCCAGGGAACAATTCCTTCCTAACATCTCATGAAAAACTCTTGGTGTCTGACTTAAATGCTGAATCATGGTTGCTCAAACAGGTTTTATTGAGCTGGGCTTCAGAGGTGGTGCTGTTTTGTGCACTCTCTGCCCTGGGTTGGAACTGAAATGTAGTCTCAGGGCTGGGCTGGGTGACTTTTAAAGAATTGTAAAAGAATCTGTCTGAATACGGACCTTCCAAAGGATCTGGGCCCCTTTTTGCAGAATTCCTACACAGCCTTATTTCTTATTCTAATCTGGTAAAGATGATTAATTTCCTTCAATATGTTTATTTTTAAATGTAGGTTATACCTTGGATTTTCATCTGGGTTGCAACCTAGTCTACAACAGTGTCTGTGACAAAAGCTCAATATCTTATATGGCTTATTGTTTTTAAATTGTTCTCTAGAAACTTTTCATATCTGTTGCTAATTATCACTACAATCACTACATTAATGACTTCTGCTTAAACACACTTTCACTTCAATAATTTTCATATTGTGTTAATTGCTGTTCCAAGCTAAGATTTTTTAAACAGATATTTTTCCCTCAAGCAAATATCTTAAAGTGTTCTCAGCTGTTGTTTTTTCAGGTGGGGTTTTTCTGGTGTGTGTTTTTTCTGGGTTGTGTTTTTCATTTTCTTGCTCTTCAGCTCCTGAATTGCCTTTATCTGAATAACTGCAGCTGTTCTTAACACCAACCGAACCCCTCCTGGAGGAAGGATGTGTATTTTGACTTTTATATGGTGAGAGAGCAGATTTTGAACAAATTGGGAAGGATTTCAGACCTACAACTGCTCTGGACTTAGATGGACTAGAAATAGAAACAAGAAAGCTGCTGTATTTTTCATACTTTCTGATGTAGTTTCAGAATCATGTTTCAATTCACGTGTATGTGAATGGCTTAAGCTGAATTATCCTGAGAATTTTCTGATGTTAGTCTGTGTTGGCTTCCCAGGCTTTATCCACCTGATAAAGAGTTTATTCCACCAAAACTGAAAGTGCCCACACTTGTTTTGAGAAATTTTATTGTTGCTGTCTCCTTGGCTGGAATGAGCTCTGTTATATATTTTCTATTTCTCTGTTGAGCTGTGCTGCTGACGACAAAGAACAGCCTGCTCCTACCTCTGCAATTTTTGCCCAAGTGCCCAATTCAGTTTTCTTCCAGTTGTTATTTTAATACCATTCAGTAACTCATTTCCATAAATCCTCTAGGTTTGGTGCTGTGCTGGCACCAGCTGCTGCCAGAAGTGCACAAGTGCCCTGATGAGGGCAAGAAGGATGGTTTGTGATGAGTCCTCTCCTCCTGACCTCAGCTGGGGAATTATTTTTAGCAGTGCTCTCCTCCAAGCCCTCTATTGTTTGCTGAGACTATGCAGCTGCACTAAAATACCTCTGTGCATTTTGCACAGGGCATTTTGCATTTCTTCAGCTGCACACCCAAGGTAAAAGGAAAAGATAAAATTCTTCACAGCTGAATTTTAGAATTCCAGAGAAAATTCCTATTTAATCTCCTCCAGCCTTGCCTCTGTCTGTTAAAGGCACAGAAACACAACAGCCTCTCTTAGCCCTTAATCAAAACAACAAGGAATAAACTAGAATTTTTTTTAAAGTGGAATCTGCCCTGCAACCGTTTGGATTTTTTGGGGTTCTTTCTCCTGGAGTAGCCAATAATTCCAGAAGTCACTGTCCAGAAAAACTGATTAAGAAACTGTCTTACTCTTTGTGCTGCTATCAGCCACCACTGTGTTTTAAAACATGTTGTCTAATTTAGCATATTAAACCGCAATATACTTATTCTGGTCCTTGTAAGGCATAGAAAGGAAATGAAAGATCTCTTGAAAGATTTTTTTGCCCTATTTCTACCAAGAGTTAAAAAACAATAACAGTAAAGCTGCCAAAATGAGACAGAGATCTTATCTCAGGCCTGACTGTTGCATTGGTTTTGATCAGCAATATTGGAAACACAGGGATTTTAGCTCTGTGATCGTTTGGATTACGCCTGGTTTTTGTGAAAGCAAAATTGCTCAGTTTTAGTCCACTTATGAATAACAAAAGACTGTGAAATCTCAGCAATGGTATTTGGTTTTCTTTAATGTTTATGTTGAAAACTTAGGGAAATTGGTATCTAGAGCTTATAATTAAAAATCAAATATGAAATTGAGTCTGCATCCTGCTGCAGGACTGATTCCATAGTCATCCCTAATGATGGGGGACTGCTTCTGCCATGATTAGATAGCTTCATGCTCAGAGGAAAACCCCTTAATTAGCTGGGAGAAGAGAAGCTGCTGTGGCTGAGGCTTTGCAAGGTGCTTAATTTGCCTACTTGTCTTTGGTTGCAGGTGCCACTAATGCTGAAAAAAACGCTGTAGAAAATTTTCAGGTTTTGGGGAAGAGATATTAGGGAAAGACTAAATTATTTCCTTGATTCCCTTTTCTTGGTATGTTGCCCTGTGGTATTAATCTATAAATGCATTGATTTGTCTTTAAACATCATAATTGTCTCTCTTAGCAGTGATGGCTAAACTATCTTCCTTCATTTATCCTCAAAATAATTATTCTGGTTATTCCCATGTTTTGATTGTTAACCATGGAACACACTGATTCCAGAGGTACTGCTGGCCATGGAGAGCAGATTGTCTGAAATTTTTTTTTACTTCAGTATACATGTCCTAGGAGTTTTGTTGGCTTCCTAAAAAAAATCTTTATCAGTGATATTCCTCAGCTCTTGTCATCCCTTAAGACTGGGATTCTGTTTTCAGAACTCAAGCAAATATTGCCCTTTTTAGGGTGATTTTTTCTTTTAAATCAGAGCAAGAGCAATGCAGGAATACTCATCAGTTTAGAGCTTCCTGTCAAGTTTTATACACACTGCCTGAAGCATAAATCACTTAGAAATTCATCTTTCAGAAATCATTGCCACTTAAAGGAATATTTATCCTTTCTATGGGCTGGATATGAAAAGCCCTAAAGGAAAGCAGATGCTTTTGGAAAGACTTTATGAGATACCTGGGCTTGCACTAGGATGTGTTTTTAAAAATTAGACCAAATACTTGATCTTTAGCATTTTTAAGGTGGTCTGATAATGCAGACTTGCAGCTGGACTCATTTCTTATCTGTGCTACATTGTTTAGTCCACCAGATTGACAGCTGTACTTATTTTTTATTCCCATTCTGTTCATCATCATTTATGTTTTGATTGTGTCATGTCTGAACACAGGGAGATAAATGGAAGCTGTTCAGAGGAGCAAAGAATGAAGATGGTGGTGACCAGTTTTGTGGCATTGCTAGAACCAGTGCTTAAAGGGAGTTACTGGAAATATGGGAGGTTTGGGACCTTGCTTTCCTGGAACACACCACTAGCACACTCGGGGTCAGCCTTCCAGAACATTTTGGGTACAGGTCCCTCTGTTCACCCCATCCTAATGTGATTCTTGGGCTTTTCAGGTGGGCAGCACTCTCTGTGACCAGGCCTTGTCCTGGTGTCAAAATTCCCTTTCTATATGGACAGGTAACAATAGGAAAGAGAGCAGAAAATCAATCCCTGGCACCTCACTGTATTCTGGCTCTGTTAGTACTGTAGTGAGGTGCAGAACTGATTGGAAAGATCAGAAGAAACATGGAATTCCAGGCCAGGGAACGTTGCTTGGTGCGGGATTAGGCCCCATGTGGGCAGTGTCAGTGATGGGAGCTGCTGCTGGCACAGAACTGGGGGCACTGGATCCACCTGGGAGCTGAGCTGACCTTCAGTGGGACCTTGAGAGGCTGGAGAGTTGGGTGGAAAGAAACCTGATGAGGTTCAACCAGAGAAATGCAGGTCCTGCAACTGGGCAGGAGCAAGCCCCAGTGCCAGGCCGAAGGGACCTGGAGCAGCTCTGTGGGGGAAGGACCTGGGGATGCTTGAAGGATACAAGGTGACTGTGAGCTGACAGAGTGTCCTTGTGGCCTGGAGGACCAGTCAAATCCTGGGTATGCCAGGAAGAGTATGGCCAGCAGGTCAGGGAGGAATCCTGCCCATCTGCCCTGCCCAGGTGAGCCTCATGTGGAGTGCTGTGTCCAGCTTGGGGCTCTGCAGTTCAAGAAGGACAAGAAGTTCCTGGAGAGGGTCCAGTGGAGGCCACAGAGATTATTTGGGTCTCTCCCTGATGCAGAGAGACTGCAGAAGCTGGGCCTGCTCAGGCTGGAGAAAGGACGGGGGGATCCCATCAGTCCTCACAGACATCTCCAGGGGGTGCCAGACTCTGATCAGTGGTGCCACTTCTGTTCAGAATGAGGAGCAATGGCCATATGACACAACAAGTTCCACTCCAACATGAGGAAGAAGTTTCCATGGAGGGTGGCAAAGCCCTGAAACAGATTACTTCCTCTCTGGAGACATCCCAAACCCAACTGGACACGTTCCTGTGCCAACCTGTTCTAGGTGCCTCTGCCTGGGCAGGGTGATTGGATGATCTCCAGAGGCTCCAGCTATTCTGGGATTATTTGCTGTGCCAGCTTGTGGCCCTGCAGTGGGGTGTGTATGATGCAGAGCTAGTGGTTTTGTCTGATACTGCCCTGCCTCCTGCAGCATGGGAATTCCAGGTGATTTTGACCTGCTAGGAGCAACAGCATTAATCCTTGCCTGGACAGGGACTGTAACAGTTTCCTCAGGTGGTTTCATTATATGCTCTTGGAAATTGTCTTGGCTCCCAAGCATTTCAGGAGGACACTGGGAATTCTTTATAAAACCCCCCTCAGCATGGCCGTGTATGACAGCGCCTCTATTTAGAGCAGGGGCTCATTTTCCAGTTTGCAGGGGGGTCAGAGTAAACATCAACACATCCTGGGGTCATCTCTGCATCCTCAGGGTTGGCAGTTTCTGCTGTCAAAATCCTGTAATTACTGTTTGGGAGCTGAATTATTTAGTGTCCTGTGTTTCATAGGTTCTGAAAGGATGAATTTTTATTCACTGCCTCAGGAGCTGGTTGTTCCATGTCTGAGTAGGTGGATATTCATGGAGAGAGCTCTTCACTCACTGCCCTTGCACTCCCCAGATTTGTTTCTCCTATCCAAGGAATAGCTTCTCTTTCTCGAGGAAGGGAGAGCAATGTAAACTCTGTTTAAAGGATGTAAAAAGGGTTGAGTTTTTTTATTGTCTAATCTCATGGGGAGTGAAAACATTTTTATTATAGAATGCCACACTGCCTTATCCCCTCTCACAATTCTACCTCTCCTGGGCCATTCTGAGCAACAGGTTCTTCACAAGTCTGAGATCAATGAAAGGAGTCTGTGGGATTTTAGTCTTTCACTGAGTTAAAGGCTCTCACAGGCACATTAGTTTAAGTAGACACTACTAAAAAGTGAAAAGAATCTCTGTGTTAAACTCTGTAAAGTCACTTTGTAACAGACTGACAAAAGCACTAGTTTTAAGTCCAAATCTATTTTATTTCCTGCAAGGCTTCAATGTTATTATTTGTAGCTATAAAGACATGGCTGACCTAGAATAGACTATATTTTTAATCTCATAACGAAAAAAGTTTCAATATTTATGGTCTTGAATTAATTGTATGATTTGTTTCATTTGAAACATAACTTAGGTGGCTCTACAATGATTTTACAAAAGAAAGGTGATTCTGAGGTCCCCTCACTATCTGCAGTGTGAAGTCTAAGAAAGGTTTAGCAAAAAATGTTAATTTTATTAAAAAGTTAAAAATCACTACAAATGAGAAAATTACACCAAATTTATCTAGATCTTGTTTGCTTTTAGTTTGATTTTTTAAAATGTAGTCTTAGTGTAGCACTGTTTTGGTGAGTTTTGTTTTTGTTTTTTGTGGTCTGGTTTTTGTGCCCATGGTCAAAACCCCTTTCTTAAAACATAACAAGGAGAAACCATTTTAATAAGTTTATTTTTATTGTGAATCTCATTATGTGTGTTCAGGAGGCTGACTTCTACCCTTTTATTTGTTTTAGAAGAGAGCAGGGCAGATCTTTATTTTTTTTAATTTTTCAAAATACAACCATGACTGTTAATATTAATTAGAGTTCAAGGTCAGAGTGTTAGTGCTGCTGGAGTTGTTATGACACATTTTAGGAGCTGAATCTCAGCAGCATTTAGAATCACAGTCAGCAAAATTCATTGAGAGGAACTGAGGAAGGATGCTGAATAAACTTCTGCTCGTTCTACTGCTCTTGTGCTGATTTAAAAGAACAAATCACCCTAAAAATGGCAATATGGTAGGGTCAGGAGTGAAACTGGATCCTCATGGGTCCCTGGCAACCCAGGATTCTGTGATTCCAGACAGAAATTCTCTAACTTGCCAAAATAAAAAGCCAAACAATTCTTTCAATCACTTCAGATTCACTTGAGGAGTTTTTTTAACTTTAAATCAGAGTACACAGAAAATAAAATCTGTCAGGCAGGCTGACAGGCAGCATTTCAAAGCCAGTGAATCAGGCAAGCTTGACCATTTCCTCTGCCTGGTTCCCTTGTTATGCCTATGGCATCTGGAATTTTGGATGGTAGAGGGAAGAGCTGCTCTCTGCTGTACCAACCCAAGGCTTCAACCTTCCCTTCCTGTTGCTGGCACAAACACAGGGTGGTCCCTGGTCCTCTGATGTTTAAAGGGAGACTTCAAAGACAAATTCTTCAGCTGGGACTTGGGGAATGCTATTCTGCTGTCTCTATTAGTTCAGGAAATAAGATTTTTGAAGAATCATCTTGGGTTCTGGTCCTTTGGCTTGGAATTAAATTCCTACCACTCATTTATGCACAGAAAGAAGGTCGGCAGGTCATGAGGGGGCTGGAAGATTGAATTTGAATTTCTCTGATCTCTGACAGCCCTTGGCCTCACCTGAAACCACCCTGCTCCTTTCCTTGTCCAGTAAATCCTTCCTTTTTCCTCTGTTAAGAACATCAATGAACAAATCGGAAAATCTGAGCCGAGGTACTAATACAAGAAAGACGTTAAGGAATCTTGGCTAATCAAGACAATGTATTCAAGTCTGTTATTACTGAAAGTTAATCTGGTGAGCTTTTATAGGATTTTGAGCTGGAATGACAAATGAAAATGAATAATTGTGTATTACAGAGTGTTTTCATGTGGTTGGGAATGGCACAATGCTGCAAGAGCTGTACTGATTCTAAGCTTCCTATTTATTTAACATTTGTTTAAAAATTGGGTTTGTATCAGGAATTAAAAGGATTAAATTAAAATTAGATATGATTAGGTGAACTGTTGTGCCAGTTATGGGAAATTTAAAAATAGCTTCGAGTATAATAAGAAACTTCATTATATTAATGCAAAATATTTTCCTATCATTAAATAATTAATCATTAAAAAGAAAGTTCCAAATGTTATTTTAGCTCCTAGGGGGAAAAAAATCAAAATCTTAAATTTTTTTAGTGGTATTGCTTTGTTTTTAAATGAACTGTTACTTACGAAGTGTTTTCGGAGCATTTCACTGATGTCAGAGAAAATACTCTAAAAAAATATCATCTAGCTTGAAGGGAAATAGCCATTTGAGTTATTTTCTCTCTCTTCCCTCAACACCTAATAATAAATTAATTGATTAATTGTCAGAAACAACTACAAAGCAGTGCTGCACTGTGCCTGCTAATTTTGATTTTCCTCAGAAAGTGCATTGTTGTTTTCACTTGGAGAAAGCCAAACTGTGCTTGCTGGAAATAGCAATGAGATTCAGAGATGAGCGGGATTGTCATGGGAACGTTTTACCATATATGGGAAGCGACTCATGATCATGCTGAAATTTCCCTGTGTGGACTGGGAGAGTTTGTTCCTTCCCTGCCCTTCCTACAACCAGGAGAGTAAAGCTCTGTCTGACCAGGGGGTTTCAGGGATAAAAAGGCTATGCGCAAAAATAAATGATAATTTGGGGGGGGGGGCTGAGTTTGCTTTGTGTCCAAGCACAGACATGCTGAAGTCCATTTTTTGTTCTTATTTTCTGCATCTGACATTTTGTGGGGACTCCTCAGGAGCAGCCTTCTAGCAAAGAGCCATGACCAAGTAGTGTCAGGAGTGATTTTGGTGTCATCAAAAGTAATTTCCTAACTTGAGTGTTTCCTCACAGCCAGATCTCCACTGCTCGGGGCAGAGCCTGACTTACAGGTTTATGAACTTATTTAAGGTTTTTACAAAAGCAAAAGAAACTTTGCTTCTTGTTCCTTCCTCAGCCTGGTTATAAATGCAGCCTGTGCCCTACACAGGGCAAGAGAAGGAGAGTGCCAGGATGTTCCTGCTTTTAAAACTGCAGCCTAGGAAAAGACAAATGAATAAAGAGAAGTTTTTTGGCCCTGGAATTCCTCCTAATTTTCAGTTTTATTGAGTTTAATCATATACCTGCTTGTTCTGTGTGCTTTGCCTCATCCAAACTCAGTTACTACAGCATTAAATATTGTCTGTGTACTTATGAATGTATAAAATGATAGGAGAAATAGAATTATGACAGTGATCCATGGATATATTTTGGAAATCATACATGAGCACAAGGAACCATCAATCTAGTCCTGCAACATTTTTCAAATTTATTGAGCCTGTGTACTGAAAATGTTAAATGAACTAATGTATTTTAAATCACCGTGTTTGGCACAGCTGGGCTTGTTTTGTTGGTGGTGTGGTCAAATGACCTCAGAAAATACTTATTTTCAAGTAAATTCCGTCTTGCTGAAATCAAGGCTGCTACTTGAAGGATAGGTAGGAGAATACACTCAAAGGCATTCGTTATAAATCAAACCAATCCTTTCTCTGCAAAGCCTTGATTTATGCATGTCAAATTAACTTTTCCAAACTTGTTGTAATTTATCTCAAACATGGGACTTTTCAAAAAATGGGAAATGAAATGTATTTGTGCTGTGCACTCAAGGTAAAATTTTTGAGTCAGTATTAATCAGGAGCAATGTGTTTTAGGATGAAGGGAACATAATTCAGCAGATTCCTTTGGAGCAGCAGTTGTTCTCTTTGCTGACAGAGGGACCAGAAAAAATGGTAGGAAAACTTCTTTTAACTGGAAAGTGTGTCTTCAATTCTCTCCCTCTCCCGTTTTTTGTTTTTTGTTTTTTTTTAATCCACTACATTAATAATCCAAAAATGCATATTGGGAGTTCTGATGGTGAAGTGTTGAATAGATAAAACAGGTAAATATTAAACTATTTAACTGGAATTGTGTAATAGTAAAGAAAGTGTGATGGTTTATTACCTCCAAAGGTATAACTAATGTGTCATTTCTGCTTTTCTGCATGTACAAAAAATAGTTCCTGGGTCTGGGATGGATTTATTATTCTTCATTGATTGCCTCATTCTGTAGCAGGACGTTTCTGGCAGTAAAGCAGCAGAACTGTCACATCTATCATGATGTGTCAGAGATGTGTCAGGGCTGGGGCTCTTTTTTGAACTTTACTGCTCCTGAAAAATGTAGCTGAGCATTATAGGCAGAAGTCTGACATTTCCAAGATGAAAATCAATCTTTTTTTATGTGGTATTCTCAAAGCAGTCTTGAGCTTTGATTGCACAAGGGATGGTTTCACACATTGGGGGATATAACAGAGACACCAAATAATTTGGGTAACAGATCTGGCAGGTGTTCTGTAATGAATATAAATTGGAGAAATGATCATAGAAGAGATACTTGAGTCAAGATGGCACAGCAAACATTGATCTGCCGCTGTCACGGCTGGGAACATAAAGGTGTTTCATTTTGGTTAATGTATTTTCTTGTATTTCTCTTTAAAGCTTGGAATTAACCACGTAAATACAGCCTACTGTGAATTTATATTCCGTATCATACCATATTTAGAGGAGGGGAAAAAAGAAGAATTGTTAAAATTAATTGCTAAAAGCATGAGAAACAACAAGAGATCCTAACGTACTGGAAGGGAGTGCAGAGGACACACTTTGAACTTTATAACGAATGTTAAAAACATGTTCAAGCAATCTATATAATTTTAAATACCTTGAAAAAAGCAAAGTAATTGTGTCACAGGTCCGGGGGCTCAACATCTGGGCATTTTGGTGTTATTAGAGACAAAAAATGACAGTTTCTAATGGTGGCTGCATCTAGAGGCAGCAGAAATCTGAAAAGAAGGGCAAAATGGAGCCATGAACAGCCAGACAAGCACACATTTTTAGATGCTGGGAATGTGATGATAAAATATTTTGATGTTGGTTTTTTTCCCAGGGAAGATGTTTGGAAATAATGAGAAAAGTGGTCTTGTTTTCTCATATTATTTTTATTTGGGGAACTATCTAAATAAATAAGATGATGATGCGATATTCAGTTGTCTCCTTCCAAGAGGAAGGAGCATGGAAATTCCATGTCATGGCCACTTTCAAAGATCAGTTCAAGATAATCAGCTGCTATTTGAATCAGGAGGGTTTGGCTTGGTTGTTTCTCAATTTAGCACGTTGATTTTCCCCACAAATAATATCCTGTCAGCCGCAAAACATTGATTTGATTTTGCTAAGGAGTTTAGCAAGGCATGAAATGCATAATTAGGGTAGGAACAGTTTTATCCCTTTGAGTTTCTAGCAATTATTTAATTTAGAACAAACAGCAAAAGTCCCTAGAGCACACGAGTAGTCTGAAGTTTAAACAAGATGACAGCTAAGATGGGTCGATAATTTCTCATCTCTACAGTTACTAATAATAAGGTGAAGAAATAAATATTGGTTATTTCCAAGCTAAAGGCACTGAGAGAAGCAAATCCACTCACTCCAGAGTGGACTCCATTAACACAGATTGCCTTCAGCCCATTAAGCTTCAGCACTGAGCTTTTTTAAGCAAGAGTTTGTTTCTAAAACTCTGGAAGCCAAGGAATTAAAACCCACCTGAGTTTTAAAAGTCTATTTTCTGAGCCTTAATAAAATGACACTTTGTCTTACTTTTGTGTCTCCAGTCATGCAGGAAATTGGAGGACTGGCTTCTTCCTGCAGACTTTGGGTTTCAGGCTCCAGGCTCAATTTGGCAGCTTATATTGCTCAAATTGGCTTCTAAATGAGATATTTGTTTCTAAAGTACGACTGATATCAACTTGCTTACAAATACTTACAACATGGACATGTCTCTCGTTTGATGCTGTAATTATATGATGGTTTTTCTTGTCAAGAGACCTCAGAAAATTAATATTGATTTATGTTCCTGAGTTTCTGAAACTGCAATGTGTCATTGTTGAGCATAATTTAGAGTGGCCTTTTTTCTCCCCTCTAATTTTGTACGTGCCAAGCTTGAGCTCATTTGGGGCTGGAATGATCTCAAAAATAATTTAACCCTTGTATGGGTGAGGTGTCATTGAGGTGTCTGATTTTTTAGGGTTATCTGATATGAAATAGTATTTTCAAGCAAGGCCCTGAATAAACTCAGCGTGAGTTTATTGATATTCCTATCTCTGGGTGTCCTCTGAGGTTTTATCTTCTCCTGGCACAGCAGGAAGTGGGCATGGATGCTCTGCTTGCCTGTGTCCAAAATGCACTAGAGGTGCTGCAAAGTGCTGAGCTGACACCCCAAAGTTCAGCCTGACCTTGAAGGGATCTGCCTATGCCTTCTCAATAAAGTGAATTCCTCAATGATACCCAAAATGTTTTTAAAATTTTTTAAAAAATGCCAGATTTTGATGGAATAAAAACTTAAATGATCAGTCTTTCTTGATGAACAAGGAACTATCTTCTAACCCAATCCATTCTGGGACTCTGTAATTCTATGATCAGTAGATTCTGTGTAATAATATATTAGGTGGCAACTACATTTAAGGAATACAGTGGTATTTTTTTTTCCTGTCAGATTTTTCCCTTGTATTTGCGTTCCAGACCATCTGTAGAGGCCCAGGCAGTGCCCTAAAGTCTCAGTTGAAACCACTGCACCACAATTCCTCAGTTCAAAGGAGGCTGTCATTGAGCTGATGTTAATACATGCATTTATTTATCTGCATGTTAAATACATGTTAATCTGTATTTAACATGCAGATAAATAAATGCACGAACTTGGTCCATATATTCAGTTTATTTTCATAGCAAAACTAAAATCATGATGTTGAGAACTGATTTCAGCTTTTGCATTAATAAATTAATGGGAATATTCTGAACATTAAATTCTCTTGGAATTTCTTTTGAAGCATGATTCATTATTTGACAGACAGTTTGTGGGATGTGGAACTGAATTTTTGACACATGTCGATGTGATCAGAGCTCTCAGTTTCCCAAGATTAAATGAAAACAAGGAGTTGATCCAGCAGTGGCTGGATCAGGTGGACTCTTTGTCATGGATACTTTTGTCTGTGAACCTGTGCTCCCCAGGCCCTGACTTGGGATCAGACAGGAAGTGTGGGGTGTGGGATGTAGGCAGGAGTTTGGGCTATTTGGTTTATTTGCATTGGGAGATTTTTTTTTGTTAACCATTCAAATGTATTCAGCATAGCATAAAATTATTGAGGTTTCAGATCTACTCTGCTCACCCCACGTGTTTCTTTAACTAGGAGAGGATAATTCCTGTCATCAGGAAGGTTTGAGTACCTTGAACAACACAACTTTCCTCTGACAGCTGGTTGCCAGTGGGATAGAGGGCAGTGGTGGGTTGCAGTTTTAAGAGGATCACCAGAAGCATGAGGTGAGAAGGAATCCAACAGATAGAGGGGGGTGAGGTGGACAAAGCTCGTGGAGCGTTCCCAATTGCCTTGTGAAGGGGACAACCTTGGGAACTGTTCATTTATTTGCTATTTGATAAGTGGAGCAGCATTTCTGTGCCTTCACAGACTGACTGGTGTCAGAGAGTATTGTTTATCATCAAGTTTTGTCCTTGTAGAGGGAGTCAGGCACGGGCTCAAATTGGTGCATTAGTCAGAGGGGCACGTACATGAGGGGAAGGAGCTGCTTTAGTCAGATAGAACAGGCCTCCTGTTGGAATACTATCCATGAGCAATTGTTCTTTCCTAGTTGCTCATGGCTGGGAAGTGCAGGATTGGGTGGTTCAAGCGGTGGTTCAAGCTCAGAGAATGAATGACATATTCCCTGAAGAATTTTTGGGGGCCTAGAAAGTGAGGCCCCTCTGAAGGTAGAGTTAAGTTTGGCCTTGGAAAGGGAGTCGAATTCCCCCTGCCTGCCCCTCAGTTAACAATAGTTTCTTGTGTCTCACTCTTTCCTCCCTTTCTCCTTCCTGACTGCATCCTGACCTTCAACCCTTCTCCGTGTCCTCCCCTGTACCATTATGAGATAAGTTGTAACCCTCAGAATAAAAGTCTGAATGTTGGGCTATTCCGGGTCTTTTGCCCCTGAGCCCAAGCAGAGCAGACCCTCGTGTCTTGTGTCTGATTTGGGGCTCCGGGCAAAGGAACACTCTCTCTCTCAGCAGCTTTCCGGTTTCTAGGACAGCGGCCACCATCCCAGGGAAGCCCGGCTCGCGGCGAGGGGAAAAGAAGTCCCTAGCTGAAGTTGACTTAACGAAAAGGAAGCTCTCAGAACAAGCCGCCGAGCCGCCGGCCATCCCTGTGGTCAGCTGTCTGGCCCATGCCACCGGCCACAAGTGGCGCCTCGAAACAGGGACCTGATCTGGACCCTGAGAATGACCTAGTTTTCTAGCGCATCTTCGACCTGCCACAGCCCGATGAATGAGTCCTATATCACGGGACCAGTACAGAGGGAATTCCAAGCAACTCTTTCTCCGAAAAAGAGACAGAACCTTGGAACACCGGAGAAGACCTGAAGGATTTCATCCTGGCAACGGTTTCAGAACTAGAAACCAGACGTTGAGCACTTACAAGTGTGTGGTGAGTGCGGCTCCGCTTCTAACCCTCCCCCCCCTTCAATCCTCGGGTTTCAATCCCATTCCTATGGCGGTATATAGAAACGGGAAACACCAGTTCTACCCTTGAGAGAGAGTTTTATTCCGAAGTCAAAACTACCCTGGGTTTAAGAAAATGGGATTTAAAGCGACGAAACTTAAAGAAATTCATCAGATGGATTGTTACTCATGTCCCTTCAGTTTCACCTGCTTCAGCCTCCTCCCCCTACTTTTGTGATGAAGTTGGGGAAAGATTAACTGATAACATTCGCAGAGGAGAACATAACGTTGCAAAATTCTTTTCACTTTTAATTTTAATTTCTGATACATTGGGAACACGGGAGAAAGTTTCAGAGACTCAGTCCACCCCTCCCGCCCCAATTCCGGGCACCCCCTACCCCCCCGATGAGTCCCTGCCGTTCCCCAAGTACAAACCGCATGAATCTGTGGAGAGCTGTCTCCCACCCTATCTCCCCGGGCTGACGAACTCCACTGGGGAGGGGGCTGTGCGGGGGGGGCCCGGGTCCCGCGGCAAACAGGGCAACTTGGTAATCGAACCGAATAAACATGGCGCGGGCCATGAGGAGGAGTGTGGGGGGGACTCGGACAGCGGGGGGAATTACGCCACCTCCCCTGACTCCACAGCAATTGAAACAAAGAGCCACCCGCATGGCCGGGGCAGCCACGCCTCTGCCGTGACTCTCCCCCCCCTCCGCCGGGAGCCTCCCACATGGCAGGGGCCAGCCCAGACCAGCCAGGGATCGCCCCAACTCCTGTACCTACACCGATCCCTCACCATCCCTCAGTGTAAGCGCGCCACACAAACTTTCCCCCACCGGAAAAGCCCCTCCCGCCAACCCTGAACACTTCGGTTCTGCACCACGTGGGGAGGACTCTCTATCCTACACAGCCCCCCCATCCCCTCCTAACTCACTCCCTCAATACACCGCGGCCGGCCCGACACTGCCGCCGGCCCTGCCTGCCGAATCAGCTGGCAACCCTCTCAATTCCATCAATACAAACGGGGAATCCTGGGGAGGCGGGCTGACCCCAGCCGGGGAATCCTGGGACGATTCCACAAATAAAGAATTCCTTGTTACTCCCGTGACTTATAACGCACGGGGGGGCAAAACCAAGGTGGGTACCAGCCGAAAACATAAAACCATACAGGCCCTCTAATCAAATATCCAAGAGTGTACTTCCAGGCACAACCAGAACAGGAAGCAAAGAACAAAAACAAACCCATCTGGCCTGGAAAAGAAGAAGAAAAAAGGACTTTTAGCCTGAACGGAGGAAAAACAGTGGAAGCCTACTTCAGAAAACCTGCGAAAGAGCTGACCCGACCGAAGAAAAAAGAAGAACTCCCTTCCCTGTCTTCCCCCCTGCCTCCCCTTGTGTGTTTTCCCTTACCCCCTTTTTCCCACCCCAAACCCCTAAAGAGGTAAAAGGAAAGAAGTGTTTTGTTCCTTAATTCTAGATAATCTTATTTCAATTAACTTTACTTTAGACAGTATTTACTATTCTCATTTTATTATGTTCCCTCAGTTGTCTGAAGGGTTTCATTATGTCCCTAACTAGTAAAACTTTCTCCTTATATAATAGAAAAGGGGGAGATGTAGTGGTGGTTAAGCTCAGAGAATGATATATTCCCTGAAGAATTTCGTGGGGCCTAGAAAGTGAGGCCCCTCTGAAGGTAGATTTAAGTTTGGCCTTGGAAAGGGAGTCGAACTCCCCCCGCCTGCCCCTCAGTTAACAATAGTATCTTGTGTCTCACTCTTTCCTCCCTTCCTCCTTCCTGACTGCATCCTGACCTTCAACCCTTCTCCTTGTCCTCCCCTGTACCATTATGAGATAAGTTGTAACCCTCAGAATAAAAGTCTAAATGTTGGGCTATTCCGGGTCTTTTGCCCCTGAGCCCAAGCAGAGCAGACCCTCGTGTCTTGTGTCTGATTTGGGCTCCGGGCAAAGGAACACTCTCTCTCTCAGCAGCTCTCTGGTTTTTAGGACAGCGGCCACCGTCCCAGGGAAGCCCGGCTCGCGGCGAGGGGAAAAGAAGTCCCTAGCTGAAGTTGACTTAACGAAAAGGAAACTCTCAGAACAAGCCGCTGAGCCGCCGGCCATCCCTGTGGTCAGCTGTCCGGCCCGTGCCACCAGCCATACAGGATATACACCAACCATGATATCTGTTCAATTTTTCTCTTTAAAACCCCCTTCCAGATGTGTTATGATCCCATTGATAAAATGTTAGGATCTACTTTTTAAAGTTCTTAGAAATACCCCTGCCCAAATTAAGGTGCAAACGAGACCATGTGCCTGCGACAATAGGAAGGGTTTTATTTGACAATGAGTATGAAGGAGGGAGAGAGAGAAAGAAAGAAATAGGAAATAGGTGGGGGGGGACAGAGAGAGAGTAACAGGGACAGAATAAGGAAAATATCACTACTCCATGGACCCAAACAATGCTCCGTTGATCCTCTCCCGCTGGTCTTCCTGGTGGTGAAGGTCCTTCTGAAAAGCCTGGAATCTGATGTGTTCATATACCCTGAGCCAGGCAGTGATGTCCAGGCATGGCCCCCCTGGGGGAACGGGATCAGGGGCAGTCTCTTTACAACAGACTCTGGGCTTGTTGCATCACGAGCAGTCCTGTGGTGCAAGGAATGACTCTGGGGGACAATTCAGGGGGCCTTAGGTGGATTAAGGCACCCCCTCAGCTTCCTCTCACAGGGATGTCCCATGGATGCAGCCTTCCCATGACTGAGGGTTGCACAGCCAGTTTGTGTAAGGGAGGATGTGTTCACTGCCCTTGAGCACTGAAACTGAAACTTCCTCCCCCTACCATGGCTGGAGGAGAAATCTGTGCAAACCTGCTCCCAGCAAATGGGTCTGTGGGCTATGGCCTCCCCCACTCCAAAGCAAGCCAGAGATGGATTTTAACATGGGTTGGGCTCACATTCCTTTCTTTGTTTACTTGTTTGTTTCTCCCTGGGCCTGAGGTTGATGAAAGAATGGGGTTTCCCTTTATCTAATCTCAGCAGTTTAATTTACAGTCCAAAGTCCCAGTCAGGTATCTTCAGGGAGGCTTCTTTGGTTGTAGCTTCTTTGTACAGTTTTGGTTATGATGAGCAAAACTTTGCATCAATGTTTGAGGCATGAACCATTTCAGTCTCTGACAGGATGTGCCTTTAATGACTCTTTAATTCTGAACCATTTCTATCTCTGATAAATTGCATTAATTACTCATATTCCTGTTTTCGCTTTGCTATGAAACAGAAAAAATTTTCTTTGTATTATTGCACAGCGTTCTGTGGCAAACTGAAAGCCAGGATCTGTGGGTCTGTGTCATCACAGGAGATCTTTGAAGCACAGGCTGAAGCAGCAGAGGTGTTCTGTACTCACTGGGGGTGCATTTGTGCTTTGAGGATTGCAAAGAAAGGATGTTTTCCCACCCTGTACTGAGATTTGCTGGCAGAAATATGTAGTGTAGGCCAGGTGCCCATTCAGCGATGCTGTCACCATTTAAGTTCATTTGGGAGGGAGTGTGGGCCAGCAAGAATCCCTTGCTACCTATTGTAAACAACGTGGAGTGTTGGGTTTTCCTTTACTTGCCTAGATCTGCTGTTTTGCAACAGTACCGTCCAAATCCTCTTATATCTGTGTCCATGGAATGATTTTGGAACTGTTTACACTTCCAAATCAGACTGACAGAGGTGTGGAGGAAGGGAAGGGGTTCTGTTTCCCCCAGTGATGTTCTGGGATAGAAGGGGTAGATTGTTAAGGACAACTCAAAGCTCCCATAATGTCACTTGCATGTTGGAGAAAATTTGAGTGGGACAGTAGGTTGTGCACCTAGAAAGCCAATGGCCCCTGGGCTGTGCCAGCCATAGGGTGGCAACAGGCCCAGGGCAGGGTCTGTCCCCTGGGCCGGCCCTGCTGAGGGACCTCAAGGGCTGTGTCCAGTTCTGGGCATTCCTGGCCAGAGAGCCCTGGAGGGGCTGGAGTGTGTCCAGGAAAGGGAAGGGAGCTGGGGAAGGGGCTGGAGCCCCGGAGAGGCTGAGGAAGCTGGGAAAGGGGCTCAGCCTGGAGAAAAGGAGGCTCGGGGGGACCTTCTGGCTCTGCACAACTCCCTGACAGGAGGGGGCAGCCAGGGGGGGGTCGGGCTCTGTTCCCAGGGAACAGGGACAGGACAAGGGGAAACGGCCTCAAACTGTGCCAGGGGAGGCTCAGGTTGGACAGCAGCAGGAATTTCTGCCCGGAAAGGGTGTTCAGGCCTTGTCAGGAGCTGCCCAGGGAGGTTTGGAGTCCCCATCCCTGGAGGTGCCCAAGGAAGTCCTGGAGGTGGCACTGAGTGCTCTGGGCTGGGGACAAGGTGGGCATTGGGCACAGCTTGGACTCCATGGGCTGGGAGGGCTTTTCCAACTTCAGTGATTTTTGACTCTTCAGCAGGGCTTCAGTGGTAATGAGTGGTAGTGTGTTTTTAAAAGCCAAAAATAGCTCCAGACACGGAATCAATAGTAAAATCCTGAGATATTTTTCTATGTTCTTTTAATACAGGGAGGCACCCAACTTTTGGGTTATTGGCACCTTTACATCTTAATAATTTCTGAATTTTGTCTTGAGTTATCTTTAAAGGACCGGTCAGTTGGGGCACTGGCAACCTGTTCTAGGGAGTGACATCCCTGCCCATGGCAGAGGGACGGAAAAGGAGATTTCTCAGGTGCCTTCCAAAACATTCCAGGATTCTGTGATTCTAATTTAGTGTTCCATTTTGCCAGAGAATAGCTGGTGAGCCAGAGCTAAATGCTGGCAAGCATTCCATATGCCACAGTGTAATAATTTATGCTTGAAAAAAGCTTGAGGATAAAGGTCTTCCTTTTGAAGTTACAGTTCCTTCTCTCTGTAAAATTGAGGGGCAGGGGGGTTTGTGTATGTTTCCTCCCCAGCTGGAGGAACAGGTTGTGCAGTTTGCTTGGGTTTGGGGGGCATTCCTGAAGAGACAATTCTGCCCACACAGTTACAGACTGGTGCCGTGGAATAGCAAATTCACTTTTCCAACTTTTCTTTTAACCCAACAGGTTTGTGTTATCAAACCTATATATATTAAAAAAGTGTGTGTATATATATATATTAAAAAGATTATATATGTTTATATATATATGTGTGTGTGTATCTTGTCCCTAATGAATATTTCTGATTCCTTCAAGGTTACAAGGACATGGTTTCCAAGTATGACTCATTCTGCTGAGAGTTATCTCAAAATTGAATGCAGATTTTGTCTGTTATGAAATTCAAAAATCTCTTAAATTTTTCTAAATTTATTTATTAAATATACATGTATATATAACATGCATGTTATTAAATATATTTTCCTAATGTGTCTTGCATAGAGAGTTTGCATATTGACTGACTGTATACACCCTCAGACTCCCTACCATGGTATCTTAGAGAAGACTAACTTAAAACTTTAGTCCCAATTTTTATAAAGGATGAAAAGAAAATCAATTCTTTCTGTCCCTGATGCGAAACTTTCTGCACTGCCTCAACTTGGGGTTTACTGATTTCCATGTCTGTGATGTCAGGCATCCCTAAAAGTTCTGTAGCACTGTGACACCAGGGAAGGTTCAAATCAGATATCAGGGGAAAAAACTCACTGACAAGGGGTGGTCAGGCACTGGAATAAATTGGTCAAGCATTGGAATGAGTTGGCCAGGAAGGTGGTGGAGCCACCATGTCTGGAAGTGTATGTTCAAAAGTTGTCTGGATGTGGCCCTTTGAACGTGGTTTAGGGGTGATGCTGGTGGTGCTGGGGGACAGCTGATGGTCTTGAAGGTCTCTCCCAGGCTGGATGACTGTGATTCTGGAAGTTGTGACATGAACTTGTCAAATTTTATTTGGGTTAATTTCTTCAGCTCCCAGGAGATCTGCTGTGTGTCTGGGTGATTCTGTTTGTGCTGGATGGATTTCCACACCCAGACAACGAAAAGTTATAAACAGCAGTGTAAATCCTGAGCAGCTACTGAATCTGTACAGTTTCCAAATGATCCCAGTGATCAGGCCACTGGAAATATTTGATGAGCAAGCTTTTCCTTCAGTTTCTCAGGCAGCCAACTGATTGTGCCGAGCAAAGCAATGTTTTTAGGAGCGTGATTTCTCAAGGGCTCTAATTGCTGTGTGCTGAGCAAGAGGGATATTGGATGTAATACTAAAACTGCTCATTTATAAATTAATGTTATATACTCAGAATTAGTGTTGAAGAGGGCTGATTGCCATTCCAGTCAGTGGTAATACGTTCCTTGAGAAGTCGTTAGTCATACTTTATTTTTCATTAAGTTGCACATTTTGGTGGTTTTTTTTCCCATGTGACAAATTTTCTTCGTATTTCAGGTTGAACTTCACCTGAGTTTAACCAGTGACCCAATGCTTCACGTTTTAAGCATTGGAATGGGCTTCCAGGGCAGGCCTGGAGTCACCACCCTGGAACTGTTCAAAAAATGAGAGGATGGGGCTCTTTCTCGTGTGGTTTAGTGGCCCTGGTGGGATTTGGTGACCCTGGTGGAGTTTGGTGAAAGGCTGTACTGGATGATCTTGGTGGTCTTTTCCAGCCTTATTGATTGCATGACTGTGGTAGCACTTTAGGTGAGTTTACAGCTGTCATGTTCTCTGTTTGCATTTCTTTCTTTCCCTTGCAGTGCAGACACAAAGCTGAGGCAAAGCCCAGCCTAAATGGATCGCTCTCAATTGTCTTCCTAACAAAGGGGTGAAGTGAGCGTAGCAGAAAAAAGACCTTGCTGCTCTCATATCTTTTGAAGCTGCTGTTTCTTTTCAAACTGGAAGGTTTTCTACTTAAATATTTATTTTCACTGCTTAGGGTAACTGCAGCTATCCGTATGTGGGGGCATTCACCAGGATGAAGCATGAAAGATCAAGCTACTTTGAAGTACATTATTCACTTTCGTTGTGGAGGAAAAATATCCATCTTTAATCAAACCACACAATATTTTTTTTTTTCGGGCGAGTAGCTCCTCAGAAGAGATAGAGATTGGAAAGATTATTTTAAAAAACCTATTCAGCAGCAGTCCATGGTCATGTTTAAGACCAGGCTGTGGTTCAGAACCCAGTAAATCTTGATTCTCATCCTGTTAAAGCTGGCAATGATTGGATTTACACTTTCCAAGATCAAGAAAAAATAAATACAGAGAGAAGTAATGGTTTTCGTCCATATATTATGTCACATATACTATATCCTGTATATTTTATTAAAAATAGGATATCAGGGAGAAGAAGAGCAAGCATGTGGTGTTGGTGTATGAGCACAGAGACTGAAGCAAGTATGAGATAATGGAAACAATGAAAACAGACAAAATCTATCAGAAAAAAAAAAAGAAAAAGAAGCAGTGCTGGAAATTAAGTTACAAGCATTGCCTTGATTCATTGAGTTGCCTGTGGTCAAAACATTTAACTCCAATATTTAAAAGCCTAAAATTCATCATAAAGAGAAGAAATACCTGATACCTATCTAGCATTTTTTTTTTTCTCTAAATGCAACCAATGCAACTTAAACTCTTTTAACCCCAAATTGTTTTCTATTGAATCATGTAGGCCGGGAAGTTCAAGTGCAAATAGCTTTTTTCAGTGTGTGGGTAGAGAGTCCCTTGCCAATTCCTTTTAAACAGCCAGGGGTTTAATACACTATTAAGGGCTGAAAAGGAAGTGCATGAGAACACATGAAAAAATCACAAACGTCTCCCAGAAAGAAGCAAAAATATGTCTGAGTGCCAACTATTTCCTGAAGGTTCCAAGAGGTTAAATGGAGATGCATGAAACAGACATAACTCATGTGTGGCATTTTGGAGCAGAATCAGGGCACTAAAGGTAGGGAACTCCTTGCTCCTGTTGCACAGTTTTCATGAAGGAACTTCTGGGCTGTGATCTGATAGAGAAGAAGTGGTCAAGGAGTGGAATATGTTAATTTTGTATGAGTTTTCCCAAATTATATTGGTTAGCAAATCAAGGACTGTGCATGTGAGTCTGTTTTTAAAGAAAGAACTCATTGCTTCCTTGAGGCAGAAACTCTGGCGTCATGTGGGAAATGGAGCTCCTGTCACTAAGGATGTTTTGTTTCAGTGTAGAAACTGAAAAATAAGAGGTCATTTTAGTATTATGAAATTATCAGGCTAATCTGTTAATTAGACAAGTGAAATCGCCATCCCTGGAGGTGTCCAAGGAAGGTGCAGAAAGGGCACTCAGTGCTCTGTGCTGGTGACAAGGTGAGAACAAAGTTGGACTCCATAGGAGTCCTTTTTCAACCAAAATGATTCCATGATTCTAAATCCATTTGCTGTTCATTCTCATTTCCCTGGTTTTTTTAAATGTACTTTATTTTTGGAATATTTATTTTATAATATCTGTGCACATTTTCCTTTATCATCTCCTGGCATTTAACAAATTATATGTGATATAGACACCACTGTGATTCAGCACTTAGCTCACAAAATTTTAGCTATTTTAGGGTATTTTGTTTATTAAAGAGCTCTGTTTTGGAGGAAATACAATGATTACAGAAGTTTCTGAGGATTCAAGAAAATGAAAGCAGCATATGAGCAGTCTTTTCTGATAAAGCTGGAAGAAAATGACTCAAAACGGTTTGAGCCAGAAATGTATAAAAATGACAGGGCTTTTTGGGGCTTGTGATTTTGGTGGCCTGACTCTCTTCATGTGATGTTATTTGGTGTTACAGTTGATGTGTACCTGTGTCATGTTATCAACTAGTAGATTTATTTATTAATTTGAAATAGAAGTATTTTTCAGGACTTACGATCTGTCATATTTTAAATCTAATAATATTCTTTATTTACTCCTGGTTTTCTATGTCTTCATCCCACTCAATTTCTATCTCTGATTGTCTTATCACCTTAGATGTGTGAAGCTTTTGGTCTTGCAGAGAGAGAACTTTTGTCCATGAGCTATAATTTACTGATGGGCAAAAGTTCTGGAGAAAAACCCAGGAATTCTAATATTCTTCCTATCTTCAATTCTGTTATCAAGGCCTGTATTTTATTAAATCACACACTCAAGTGCTAAGTACAAACATGCAAAAATAGCTGTGTGTTACAGGGTGATGAGTGTGTTAAAGGAAATATTTTAGTTGTAGTTGTGTCCAAAACACTTTTTGTTAGTGAGTTCTTGGTTGCCTGCTGAACTTCCAGGTCTGTGGTAAGGAACAGTTTATCACAATTAAAAATCCCAATCTATTTTGAAGTACCTGAGGATTTTTTCCTGAAAAATTAAAATCTTGTAGTGATCTGTCACAGGAAATTTGAGCCCCTGGATTTAACAGGATGAGACCAAGGGAATATGAAAGAAAGGGGAAAGGGGACATAACATCAGAGTATGTGGAGAGAATAACTGCAACTAGGCAAAAAATACAAGGGGAAATTGCTTGTGATTATAGAAGAAAAATGGATTAAGATTTAAATAAATTCTGGCCAGAGAAGTCCCTGACCTGTAAACTTTTGGAAGCCAGGAACTTGTTTGGATGAAAAAAAAGGAATTTTCTCACAGGAATTTTTCACTGAAAGGATTCTCACCTGATTTTCTATGATCAGAGTCTGAGTCATACAAACAGTGGGAGAAAAGGAACGGAAAAATAAACTTAGCCCTTGATGTAGGGATTGCTTAGGGGAAGATCTGTGTGCAAAAGAAACTGTTAAATAAAGCAGAAGCTAAATAATAGAATAGATGGAGTAATAGAAAAAGTAATTTGTGTTATGACATCAAGAGTAAATTAGGAGTGTTTGTTTAAATGACAAATGTTTACATTAGATCAAGAGGAAAAACCTGAAACAAAATATTCCTTGAAAGAAGCAATCAGTGTTGGGCTTAAAGACTCATGAATTGTATTGGCTCATGCAGTTTCATGCCTTGGGAAATCTTCCTTTCCAGAAAATCAGGAGCAGCCACAGTTGCAGTGCAACAGTGCAAGAGCACCTCCTCCATGTAGGAACTTCAGGGAGACCCATTTATAGTGTATTTCTCTATAGAAGTTTCCAAAATCCCAATAAAAAAAATCACAGCCAAACTGCAGAACCAAAGCCATAATTTTTTCTTCATTTTTTTCACTCTGCATTTACTGATCTGAGACAAAGCTTTTCCCTCTCTGATTTAAGCTGGAATTTGATCCTTGAGGGAAGACCTTGGCTGCACAGATCAATGTCTGGGTTTCAGGGCAGCTCTACAGTGGAAAGTACAAGGAAAGGGAGTTAAAAGGACTAGCAGGTTTCTGACCCTGCAGTTGATCATGAGGAGCAGTGTCACAGCAGCAAACACCTGAGGGTAGGTGAGAAGTTTTATCTAGCACAGGTGACTTTTAACTGAGATCCTGGGATTTATTTTCACAGTTCCAGAATGGAGGAACATGTAGGGCCTGATGGCAAATCTCAGTCATCTGTTCATTCTTTTCCTTTCAGAAAGCATAACTTTTTCTCCTCTACCTGTCAGGTTCTGTGTAATTAATGTTGGCTTCCTGTTCTCTCAGCTCCCACATCTCTTCCTTCCCATCTCTCCAAGACATTTCCTTTACAAGTTTGAGGGAACTGATTATTTCACTTAAAAGGCAAAAAAAAGTTCAAACTGTTTTTCATATGTCAGGAGAAACATCAGCTGTGGCTTTGCTTGAAAACTGATGGATCATTTCCTGAGAATGGACTTAACCTTTCCCATTCCAGACCTCTCTGGGATCAGGGCCTGGTCTAGTGGAAGATGTCCTTGCCCATGGCAGGAGGGTTGGATTGTAGGGTCTGTAAGTTCCTTTCTAACCCAGAGCATTCTAGGATTCAAATAGGTCCCCATTCCAACCAGCCTGATCCTCTCCTCAGAGGCCACTTTTCTGTCTTGGGAGGCCGCACTGGAATCGAGGTCTCTGTCAAGAAGTCTTTGGAAATCAGTGGAACACTTGGAAGTGTTTTGAGCTGCCAAATACCAGCCCCAGATGTGTGGTGGGACCACTGCTGGATCCCTAAAAAATTATGTGCTTTCAGTGCTGCCGAATTTGGAAATTATGTGGAGGATCTGGGAAACTGCTGGGTGGGTTCTGCACTTCCAAACCCCAACTGAGGTGTTAGGAGCAGCTAACCCTGCTCAAAGGCTTCATGGGTGTTCCATCAACACATGGAAGCAGTAGATTTTTGTAGGAAACCCTCTTTAAGTCGGGGCTTGACTTGGTGTGCTTTTAGAGACAAGTGACAGACATCAAAATGAGATCAGTCCCAATGATTTCATAGCAGAGCAGTGCTCCTCTGGTGCAGGAGCAGCAGCAAAATCCCTCTTGCTGGGGGGGGTTACTGGGAATGTATGGTAAGAAGGGTTTCACATGTATAAGCACCCTGAGTTTGAATCTCCCACTTCAGGCAGGGACTGTCTCCACCTGCTTGCTCAAATGTCAGAAGAATTCTGATGTGTTACAGAAAGAGTTGTAGTTGCAATAACATAAAGATTTTTGCCTATGGACAGAATAGGAAAGTTAGTGTTAAAATGGACTTGATTCTCCAGCCAGATCTCTGTTCTTTCCCTTTCCACACTGCATTTTAGGCTCCAGGGGCCACATTTTCAGAGAATATAAATTCTCATCATTTCCTTGAGGCTTGGATGACTTACAAAGATCAGCTGTGTTATGAACTTAGCTAAGAATTTTTGGTCTTTTGAGGGTTATGTCACAGCCTTATCATTTCTTGCCATCATGTTTTTATGGGTTCTGTTTCTCAGGGAAACTTGTGTGGCAGTTGGGGATGTGGTTTGGTTGTGGCCTTGGCAGTGCTGGGTTATCAGCTGGATTCAGTGATCTTGGAGTTTTCCAACCTAAATAAATAACGATTACAGGTGGAAGCAGACCAGTCTGAGCTCTCAGATTCTTACAGACTGGCTTTCTTCAATGTGTGCTACAATTTATGCATAGGATTTGTTGATGTCTCAGGATTATTGGTAGATGGCATTCCTGGGTCACCCATTCCAAGGATTTATGGCTGATTGTGTGTAAATAATAGGAGGTTACTGGACATGCTGACTGCAGCATATATTTTCTAAAATACACATCAGTGTGAGCTTTTTTCAGCTTAATATAGTTTCATTTCTTTGCTCTTCCCAAGATTTGATGAATCTGATAGCTTGGTACCTTTAATCCCAGCAGCTCAGACAGATTGCAGATGCTAAACCTTATGTTCACCTCATAAGAATATTACTGAAAATTATTGGAAACATCTGACTTGAATGCAGATATATCTTGGTCTGTTTATATTCTGTGAAACTCAAGTTGGCTCTAGAAAAGCAAAATCTAGGAAATGTATGATCAGTAGTTTTTTTAAGTTAAGAGCATTTCCATGGGCATCTACCCTTATGCTTGCTTTCTTCTTTATTTAAAATTCTTTTTTCATAAGTTATTGCTGAGTGGGGGGGATTTCCAACCCCTTTTAGATACAGCCCAAAAAATCATTTTCTTGTTTCTCAACCCAGTTATCTTCTGATTTGCCTTCCCTCATAAAGGTTTTTATGTTACAGAGACTTCTCATCCTTATGGTATTGGTCTATATCCACTCAGTTTAAGTTAGAATTGCTCCCCACCTGTCAGGAAACTTCCTGTGTGCTGATCCCAAGCCAAATAAGCTCCATCCTTCTGTATTTTTACCTCTTGCCATTGTGTAGGAACAGATGACCCTCAAAGAGGAAAAAGAGATCTTCACACATAAAACATGGGGTTGTTCTGTGGTGGTGTTATCCGTGTCCCATGGTCTAAAGAATTGGGTTAATTAAGTTCCTGCCAAAGAATAGAATGAATTTGTCTTTCTGCAGAGCATCATAGTGTGATCATTCTGTGATCCCTGGAGGTTTCTAAAGGACATGGAGAGGTGGCCCTTGGGGACATGGGTTAGTGGTGAACTTGCCAGTGCTGGAGGAGTGGTGGATTCACTGATCCTGGATTCTCCTATCTGAACCATTCTGTGATTCTGTGATAAACGATCTCTAACAGGATGAGTGCAACACGGTGCTCATAAAACTTTATAGAACTTTATAGCTTTGTTGGGCTTGAGGAAGGTTATTTTTTTGCAACAGTGGCCACACTGTTAATATGATCTCTGGGAGAAGGGTCATTTAAAGGTTCATTAAATCTGCTTCCTGGGGCCTTGATAACAGTGCTGGCAGGGAAGAACAGTGCTCACTGATTTCCTACAGTTGTCTTGAAAAACATGTTTTTATGGTATTTGTTGGGATGTTGGGTTGCCAAAATCGAGTGAGGTACCCACAGAGAGCTGGGGTGTGTCTGAAGCCCTTTAGAATGAAACCCTCCACTTTTCTGCCCCTCAGTGATGTTACTACTACATTACATCACTGAAGTGATAACACATTTAAAAGAAGATGGTATGAAAAAGCTGATCTGTTTGGAACTTTGAGAATTCTAACTGACAAAATCAATAAGCTCCCAGCTAGACTAGCACCTCTCTTTTTTTAAATTTTCCACAATTGCATATCAGGCAGTGATTTATCACCTGGCTTCCTATTTTTAACAGTTTTTCCAATACTCCTTTCTCATTGCTAGCCCCAAAAATGTGCCCAGCTGCTTCAAGACAGGGAATACATGAGAGCTACAAATACTTTTTAAGTCTTTTGTTGCTTTATTATTTCAGGGGTAGCAGTTTGAGACTACAGGTTAAATAGATGCTGTTGTAACCTTTGTCTGCTAATTGCTCCCTAGAGCAGCTGTGACAGGCTGGACCCACCTTCTTTTCACTGAGTTCAGTGGAGTGTGTGGTACCTACATTTCAATTGAAATGGACAGGGCAGCATTTCATACCTCCTGCCTCAGCCTGAGGGACTCTCTTCCTAATCAAGTTCTTCTACAAAGTAAATAAAAATGTGGTTGTAGGAACCACTTGACAAATCACAGGTGAATGTTAATCCTGAGAGGTGACCTTCCATAGAGCTCAGTGATATTTCAAATTGGGGGATAATGAACATTTAGACAAGTCTGACATAAAGATGGGGTGGAGTCCTACACCAAGAGCTGCTATGTAGTTATTAAAGTCCAAAGCAGCTGTTTCAGAGGTCAAGCCTGTAAGCCCACTGTTTATTCACAACTGACTATGATGTGCAAACAAAGAGAAGTCACATGAATCAATCCTTAATCACTGCAAAACCCAAGAAAGCAGAATGAATGATCTCTGAAAGCATTTTTGTTTAAAAGAGAGTTAAATACGCTGCTAAATTTGTTTGCATTGTCTTAGAAAGTCTTGATTAGATAGAGAAAATAGATTGTTCATCATAATGTATTTTCCTGCGTAGCCAGTTACAGGCAGGGCAGGCCATGGAAGAAATCAAAGCAGCACAATAGCACTGAAGATGAGATTTTTTTATAAATGCCTACATTTTAAATTATTTTGTTATTTATACAAAACTGATTTGGAAAATAACTCAATAACCTCTCCCTGCAAAAAAAAAAAGAAAACAAAAAAACCACCAAAACCAAAACAAAATAAAAACCCAAACCATTCAAAGCAATATCTATCTAGAATGTCTGGTCTTATGTCTGGAACTACAGTTTTGTCTGTGATTCTGTCTCCATTGAATATTGTGTTTGGGGCTGAGGGTGTGGTTTTCTTCTCCTTTTAGCCCCTACATCATTCCCTAAACTGGATCTAGAAACTCTCTGGTCCTTGAGGCTTTAGGTGAGCCAGCTCACCCTGCCAGAACTCCACCTTGCAGAGAGCACGAATGGGGGGGGGGATGAGTCCCACCACAGGATTTCTCAGCTGTCAGGAGATGTCTCTGAGCCATGGTTGGACCCACACAGTTTTAGAATTCTTTCCTCTTCCATCCGCAGCTGGGAGCAGTACTGTGTGCTGATCCCATCTGCGGATGAAACCTCATGCATTGGGCTCCTACAGAAGTTAGCAAAGTTGCAGATATTCTCAGAGAGAATCAGTTTGGTTCTGCTGTATTTGTCTGAGGCCCTATTTTAATGGGACTTCAGGTAATTCCCTGAGGAAGAATTGGTTTACAGCAGGGGTTGACTGTAATCAAAACAGCTGGAATAAAAAAAAAACCCCAAAGGAACACAAATCATGACTCTGGTCATCATCTAAGGGGTGGGCAGCTTCCCAGTGCCACAGCTGATGCCATGGGCAGATGTACAGGACAAATTATGCAAATTATGGATTATCCAACACTGGCCTGGCTGCCAGAGTTTAATGCTTTCCTGGTGCCAGTCTCAGGGCTTGGGAAACTCTTAGGAAAAAAATCCCTCATAGCGCTGGAAGTTAGACCTCTTGTGCCTCCTGGTAAAGTTGTAATGGTTTCTTCAGGAAACATGTTCAGTGTTGGAACATATGTGTGCTCTGGCATGGAATTGCAGCCCCGTCCACTTAAAATAGCAGGGATATCACTTACTTCTCAACTGAACATATTTATCTGAACTCTCCTACCAGATCTGGGACTCTTGCCGTGTCAAGCTGTTGCCTTACACCCAGTGTCTTCCTTATTCTTTTTATGGTCATTTGCCTAAAGAGCATTTTGATTCTCTTAGAGCAGGCAGCTCTTGATTTTACTACTATTGAGGAAGTCTCAATAATTTCCTGTGATTCTGCAGAGCAATTTCAATTGCTTTTTGTGGAATTCAGTGGCTGTGTTATATTTTGTCTCTGTGTGTCTTAGAATCATTTAGATGAGAAAATTTCTCTTAAGATTTTCCAAATCCAAGCATTTTTCCAGCATTGCCAAGGCCACCCATGTCCCCAAGTGCCACATCCACATGGCTTTTAAATCTCTACAGGGATGGGGACGACAAACCTCCCTGGGCAGCCCCTGACAAGGCCTGAGCACCCTTTCCAGGCAGAAATTCCTGCTGCTGTCCAACCTGAGCCTCCCCTGGCACAGCTTGAGGCCGTTTCCCCTTGTCCTGTCCCTGTTCCCTGGGAGCAGAGCCCGACCCCCCCCTGGCTGCCCCTCCTGTCAGGGAGTTGTGCAGAGCCAGAAGGTCCCCCCTGAGCCTCCTTTTCTCCAGGCTGAGCCCCTTTCTCAGCTCCCTCAGCTGCTCCTGGGGCTCCAGCCTCTTCCCCAGCTCTGTTCCCTTCCCTGGACACGCTCCAGCCCCTCCAGGGCTCTCTGGCCAGGAATGCCCAGAACTCGACACAGCCCTCGAGGTCCCTCAGCAGGGCCAGCCCAGGGGACAGGCCCTGCCCTGGTCCTGTGGCCACCCCATGGCTGGTACAGCCCAGGGGCCATTGGCCTGGTGTCCCCTATGGCACCCCTGGTCTCCTGTCCAGCCCTGACACAGCACCCCCAGGGCCTTTCCCAAGGGTCCTTTGCAGCCCCTGTGCCCCAGCCTGGAGCTGCAGGGTTTGGGGTCACCCTAGGGCAGGACCCTGCATTTTCATATTATGTTGCTCTGTAATGCTTATCTGCATAGAATCCTCTTTTCTATCAGCATTAGGGAATGGTGATATCATTCACTGGAAATTATTATGTCTTTTCACGGTATTTTGGTGTTCCATAAATGTGTAAACTCTGTTACATTTTCAAAATACAAACTCCAGAGGGGCACTAGGTTGAGGACATTATTGTCTTAGACCTGCTGTGCTGTCAGCAGCATTTTCCTGGGTGTTGTCTCCTGTCAAGCACCTGAAAACAAGCTCTTCCTTGAGATGAGCCTACAAGCACGATTTTCATCGTGGGCTGCAGGTATTTTTCAGTTGTTTCCCAGTACCTGTTTTCTGTTTGCTCTGGCTTCTCCTTATCTCCCATTCCTGCTGTGGTTTCCCATAGTGTGGAGTACCTGTTACAAGCTGCAGCAGCTCTGAAGCCATAGGCTCCCGGCCAGGTTTTTATTATTGTTCTTATGAACTGTTAACTCTCCTTTTTCGAAGATGGATGAAGGAGACAGACCTGGAGGCTCTTACTTGTACAGCTCTTCTGTCTGTGTTTTCTCCTGGCAATGCTTTGTTCTCAACATCTCTTGTTTGTGTAGAAAGAGGTTTTTATTCCCTTGGTGTTGGTCACAATTCTGAGCCACATCTTGTACCATCCCACCCCTCACTGTGCTCAAATACCTGTTTCTAAAATATGAGCAACAAATGTGTATTAAAATTTACAGGAAACACATTCAAAGAACTCAAGAGTAAATTAGAAGTGTAATTCTCTCTCTTTTTTGTTTTTTTTTTTTAAATTGTTATATTGGATTTTCATAAGTGTCATCCTAATGTACTTAAAGAACTTTTTTGTTCTAGATGTTTCCAAACAATTGAATTAAAAATTTAATGCAAACACATGATAGTACCCTTATTATCCTTAATTTCAGTTAGCAAGGAAAAAAATAGGTTTTCCATCTCTCTTGACCAGAGAAGCTGTGGCTGCCCCTGGATCCCTGGAAGTGCCTAAGATCAGGTTGGGCAGGGCTGAGAGCACCGTGGGACAGTGGAAGGTGTCTCTGCCACTGGCAGGAGGTGGCACTGGATGAGCTTTAAGGTCCCTTCCAACCCAAACCACTCCATGATTCTATGATAATACTCCTGCTGAAATATTTAGCAGCTGTTTAATCCTAATGCTTTGTCACTCTTATGTGGAACTGGATTTCCTCTGTGGATTTTGTGGTCATAATCTGCAGTATTTGAAATGCTGGTGTCTTATTCCATGTGCAGTGACTTCTGTGGATGTTTGGAAATAGAACACTTTGTTCTGGTACAAAGTATAGTCGACTCCCTTTTTTCCTCGGGGATAATGGATGATCACATCAATACACAATAAGAAATAAGAAATCAAACAGCATTTGTAAGTTCTCCTTTTGATTCCAGCAGCATATAGAAACAATAAAACTGAAATTGCATTGCTTCTTGGTAAAGTTAACTCTGGTATTTGAGTGGATATCTCTTCTCTCTGCCATCTCCCCATGTCACAAAACTTGTCATTTCCCAGCCAGCAAAGATCTAGCTTTCACCTTAGTAAGTGCACCAGGCATCCCCATATCCCTGGAATAGAAATTGTTCAGGACAGCAGGACTAGGGAGCTCCTGGAGCGGGGCCAGCGGAGGCTGTGCAGCTGAGGAAGGGCCTGGAGCATCTCAGTGCCCAGGAAAGGCTGAGGGAGCTGGGGCTGGAGCTGGGAACTTCTGCCCTGGGCAGTGCCCAGCCCTGAGCACATTGTCCAGAGAGGCTGTGGGCTCTCCTCCCTGGGGCTATTGCAGAGCTGTGTGCACACAATGCTGTGCCCTGGGCTCTGGGATGGCCCTGCTGGAGCAGGGAGGCAGCACCAGGTGCCCCACTGTGGTCCCTTCCAACCTTACTACTCTGTGGAAATGACATGGTTTTCTCCTTCCCAAGGGAATAAACCAAAGATGAAGGACCCCTTTCCCAAAAAGCTAGTAAAGGGAAGGGAACATTTGCAGGCCACTGTGATGTGTGCTGAGCTCCTGCAGAGGTTTGTAAATTAGAGCTGCAGGGGAAGGAGGGAGCTTAGGACCAACACTCAGAGCCAAACAGTGGAAAATTCACCCAGGCAAGATACATGCAGCATGAGGTGTGGCTGTTGAGGCTTCGGGAGATTTTAACTCAGGAGTTGTCCAGCAGTGTTTGGTGTCCTAAGATGACATTTCAAAGGCCCAGTGCAATGTTCTGGTTTGCGCTCAAGTTTAGCAGTGGCAGAGAGAATAAGTGACTGGATCTCCATGTGTCTCCAATCCTGTGTGCCCAACTGTTCCAGTTTGTTGCAATATCACAGCAACTTCCGATGAAATTCTCCTTTTACTTATCTGCATTCTGGCATGTGTAAAAGCAGGAGTGAAATCTGAGTTTGGTGGCACTTCTCCCATGTTCAGAACTCCAGAGAGCTGCAGACATTATTTTCTTGTCTTGGGGAGTATTGAGTCCAAATCCTCCTGTAAAGACAGGTGCAAGGTTTCCAAACTATCCCTATTTTCCTCTGTTCACATATAACAATTTTTATTTTGCCTCCAAGTTTAACCAGCTTATTGTTTTTCCCATTCTTTGTGCGTGCTTCTCTTTCTTTTGATTTACACAAGATTTCATTTTCCATGTCCCTTTTCTGTGCCTGATTCCTATTCTCTGCTCCAGCCTGGTGCTTTCAGCTGCATTCCTAGGCCATCTCCATGGTTAGTTCTTTCCAGCTTTCCAGCCAGTTCATGTTGGACTTAGGCATTTTGGGAACATTTTAGAGAAACACAGTTAAAGGCAGTGGATAAACTTGCAGTGGGTTCTGCCAATGGTATGATGTGGTGTTGGAATTTTTGCTCTCATAGCAGCAAATTGGAAGCAGATGCTTGGAAGAGAAGTAGCAACTCCCATGGAAGTGCCATAACAGCTGTAGTTAAACCAAAATGAAAGAAAGGAAAAAAAAGGTCTTAAAATTTGTGCTTCTTTCTGTCACAGCTTTTCGGATTAACTCTTTAGGGTTTCATTAGTAATGAAGGAAAAAATGATAATTTGAGACATTTTTATAGCTCTGATTCCCTTTAGGTAATCAGAGGTATAAAATAAATCAGAGTTTCCTCCAGGAAATGAAGTTTCTGGCAGCAACTTCAAATCCCTTACTGATTATTTTTAAGTCCAAAGGTGTATTCGTTTATTTAAGTACTAACAGGCTCTTGGCAGAAGTTAAAGGCTTCTGAACATCTTTTCTTATCAGTGAAAATTGTTCTGTCATTGGAAATTCTCTGATGGCGCTCTACAGATGGGTGGCACTCAGTCTTCAAGTGGTTCTTAGCCTGTAGAATGACAGAGAGATTTTATTTTTATTTCTTGGAATCACAGGATCACTAAGGTTGGAAAAGACCTGCAAGATCATTGAGTCCAACCTTTGACCTAACACCACCATGTCTACTAAACCATTTTGTGCAGTGCCATGTCCTCATTCCTTACACTATACCAGAAAATGTTAGTGGAAAACTGGAAACAAAGGTGTTAAAGGAAATACAGGGCCATGGATCAACTTTTTGGTAATTATACTAGTAGATAATTCTTTCTATGTTTTGTTTTCTCACTTCTCTGTTAATTAAAACACCTGTGTATTCATGTCTTGGATAACAAGTGAAAATGGTGTCCTCCACCTGTTCAGTTCTGCTCTGCCATCCAGAGGGACCTTGTTTGCTTGCTTAAAGATCAATTAAGACAAAAGTCATCGCAAGAACACAGGACCATTGTAGACAAGGAAAAAAGAGTAATTGTGTAGTTTCCTGGTGAGCAGAAAAGAGAAAGACATCGCCTTGACTCCTGATTGCTCCTGACAAAACAAACAGCTATCTCCAGGATGATTTGCAAAATGTATCCCCATCACATTCTTCTCTTGAGAGCCGGAGAGGGATTTTGGACAAGAGATGGAGTGACAGGACAAGGGAGAATGGCTTCAAACAGACAGAGAGGTGGCACTGGATGGGCTTTAAGGTCCCTTCCAACCCAAACCAGTCTGGCATTTTATGAGCAGGTGAGCATCCATTTTCCCTTCAGTCTACAAAGGTATCTGTAACATCTCACATAGTGGGAAAAATGGTAAAACATGATTGTTTGTTACTTGTAAAACATCAAAGGGAGTGCCCTGCCACCAGCATACCAGGATTTGAATAATGTCCATGCAATATTCCTCACAAAATCTTATCTTGCAGTTTAGGGAGGAGTGTCTTCTTTAAAGAATTAAAAAACTTGATCAAGGAAAACATAATTAAATGTAAATACATAGAACTGCCAAAAAATATTCAAAGAAAATAAACTAGTAAAACACTTGGCTCTGGGAAGCCTCTCAGCTGCTGGAATCTGACATTCCCTGAGCAAGAGTGGGATAAAGAATTGCAGTCATTTTTCCTATTCTGCATTACAGAATATCCAACATGGAATGGGATGGGAATTGCCTTGGTACCTGCGCTGGTTTTGGCTGGGGTAGGGTTCATTTTCTTCCCAGTGGCTGAAATGGGGCTGTATTTTGGATTTTGTGCTCGTGTGCTCCACAAACCCATCCTACCTGACTTTCCAAACACCTCTGGAAAAAGCATTTCAGAAACTCTGATGACCTTCACAGATCTTGGTTTAGAGACAAATTTAGAAGAAGATGCTCTGGAATTCGTGTTTCCTCTGAAGAAAAAGGGCTTCAGCAATCCCTTTGCTGCCAAAGAGAAAATGAATACCAGTGGGTGAAAGTGAAAACAACCAACTTTTTATTGACAAAGTGCCTGCACGGCATGGGGAAAAGAATGAATAAATGTTAGATATTGAACTGCCAGAAGCTTACCCCCCTACAACACACACAGCAGAACAAAAAAAAAAAACCCGAAAATGCCAGGGGAGGAAACAAACTGGCTGGCCACATGGCAGGGGGGGAACAAAATGGCACTGGCTTTTTGTCTCAGGGAAGGGGAAAGTTCACTCAGCAGCTCAGGCAAAACAGATGCTAACCTGTTGAACTTTTGTTGTTGGTCTCCTCCTCACAGCAGGTGAAGCTGGTGGATTTTGGTGTCCTTTCTCTTGTTGGTTCAGCTTTTCCCAAGGTCTGGAGCATGGCAGAGTGGTTCCTGTGGCTCCCCACAGGTCCCAGCTGACTGTCTGGGATTGTTTGATCACAGACCTAAACCAAGCCAAGCCATTCAAGAAAAAAACAAAAGCTGCTGAAGGATTACTGGTGCAGTCTCTCCGGGCCAGGGAAAGGGGTAAAAGAAAATTCCTGCTTAAGCTAGCAAAAAACCAACCTAACTAAGCAGCAAAGTAAGTGCCAATCTGCACTGCACAGAGTGCAAACAAAGCCTGCGCAAGAGCCCCAAGGCTCCCGCCTCTGCTCCGGACCCACCTTAAAGCTCCAGCAACCATTTCTGAGCATAAAGCAGATGATTAGGGAACAGAGTGTCGTCATAAAATCAACCCAAGACAACAGGGAGAGTTCTTCACAAGTTTGAAACACATGAGCCTGCTGGGATTCACACAAGAAACAGTCGGGCAAAGGGGTTCTCTGCTTCAAGTACAGAAAGCACCAAAAAAAGTGAGAGCCCAGCCCTCCTTTAGTACAGATCAATGGCCTACAAACTCCAAGGAATGCTTTTCCAGCATTGTTGCCTACCCACTGTCCCCTTGGCTCCATTTTTTCTGAATGATACAGGAAGTAACCAGGTACAATTTTTTTTTTCAGTCTTCAGTCCTGCAAACTCCTCTTCATGTGCCCATGGTCAAAGGCAGCAGGAGTTTCACAGTAAGAAACCTCTCAGAGCTACAAATTCAATCACCTGGAAGTTCAGTATTTATCAGCATCTTCCCTCTTTTTTTGTTAGAAATGAAGGCACGATTCTGAAGTAAAAGGAAACACATTGGCAACTGTCAGCTCTTGGGAAGACATCACCAATAATTTTGCTTTGAGAATAAGTGTACAGCCCATAACAGTGCTGTTATTTAAGTCTGTTAACACCCTAGGAGTAATCTCTCATAATTATTTCACTCCAGCCCTCAGGATCTGCTGCTTTCAGGTAACACAGAATATAAGGAGTTATCAAAAGGTTCATGTACTCGATGTTTTCTGCTTTAGAGAAGAAAATAAATTGGATTTTACTTGTTTTCTCATACTATGCCAATCTCTGGCCCTGAAAGAGAGCAGTCCTTTTTACAGACTTTTAGTCATTTTCTTTATTAAAAATAACTGCAATACAAACACAAACACCTGCAGCCACATAAGATCTGTGATATTTTAATAACATTTGCTAATCATTTTGGTGTCCTTTGTAACTCCTTTGAAGCTCAGTTTCTTACAACTGCATCCTAATACACATCTTCTTTTAATATCACTGTTTTCAAAATGTCAAATTAATTCTTTAACAATCTTGTTGACACCCAAAAGCTTTTGAGCTTCAATCAGATAAAACGAAGCTCTCTTAGCCCAGCATCAATCTCCAAATGTTATTAACTTTGCTTTGTGCTTTGTGCAGACACCTGAAATATTACATGCAATTAAGAGCCTTTTGATCTTCAAAGGCTGACGTGCAAGGGCTGAAACGATCCCTGGGTGCCAGAGTCACAGGGACATCTGCTTGTGGATTAATTTCCCAAACCCCAGACAATTTCCACTGATTTCACAATATCTCCTGCCTGAAATACATCTGGACTTTTTACCAAAGAGATGAAAGAAGACAGTAAAGCTTGTTTGTATCTCCTGACTGGTTTAAAAATCTTCTGTAGCATATTTTTAAATGAATATTTGACCTCATGTTTTAAATAACCAGAACTATTTATCAGTCCAAAATGATGACAATTCATACAAGGCCCAACAGCCAATAAAAACTGAATTTTCCAAAAAGCTCCCTTTCCAGGTGCACTTGTTCCTTTGGACAAGCCTTGTTGAAGGCTGGGTGGCCACCTGTTTCAGGGTGGCAAAATCAGGACTTTTTTGCTCCAAAAGTTGAGCCAATTGCTTGAACAGATAAATCGGAATTGTGATGTACAGAGACTGTCCTAAGTTAATCAGAGATGGGATGGTGGAAAATCCAGAATCACCTGAATGGGATCATAAACCAAGTCATTCTGTATGTACACTGTGGCCCCTAATCCATGGGGTTTGGCAGGACTGGGACAATATTCCTTTGTCATTGACAACTTACCCAATTGTTTTGCTGTCAACCTCTTCTGAATACATGGTTTAAATTTCTCATCTAAGGATCAAATAGCCCAGGCACAAAACTCTTCTGAAATTAAGGTGTTGAGTATCTGAAGGCCTTTTGTCATTGTGAGCTCTACATTGAGTGTGGACAGTACAAATGAGGGCAGAACATCAACAGTTGTAATGTAAAAAAATTCTAATTTATAATTTCCCCATTTGCTTATCATGGGAAACACCTGGAAAATTATTTCCCTGAATGAATCTACAGTGAAATTCAAAATTAGAGCTTCATTCATCAGAGGAATATGTTTCAGGAGAAATCTCTAAAAAGCAGCAACTGGCTAAGAACACAAACCACCACTCAGCTGGAGCTTGATTTCCTGCAAGTAAGTGCATGGTGGGACAGCTTGAAGTGAAGGCAAGGGGAAATCCCTGGTCCTTACAGACTTTTTGAAGGGAAAAACCCACAAATGGGTAAGAAATATTTAAGTACTTCTGAAAATACCTGAAGTATTGCTAGAGCCCTGCCAAGGAAGTGGAGATCTCCACCACAAAATGAAGACTTCATTTCAGTGAGAGAAAAAAATACATTGGGAAGATAAATCCTGTGAAAGATGAGGACCAGTACAGTAGTTGAAAGAGAAGGAAAAGGAATATAAAGCCATCCTAATGCCATTTAAAAGCACAGTATACAATTCTGTGTAGCCTTAAAATCTCCTGATTATTCACAAACAGCCAAAGAAGAAACATTTTATATGTCAACCCATGATAACTCTTATATTGCACTGCTTCCCAGCTGCTTCCCTGGTTATTGCATTGCTCTTCCAAGACTCCCAAAGTCCTTGCCTCATAAACCACAGAGATAATTCCAATGTATTATCCCCATCATCATCTGCTTACAGACCTTTATGGTCCTTACTCATTCCAAACCAGTTTTCCCACTTGCCTGTATTGACAAGACATGAATTTTGCCACAGCACCACAGCCAAGGCTGGCTCAGCCCTTGGTCTCAGTGGGGATCTGTAGGTACAAACTGAATTAATAAAAATGAATACAGGACCCTGAGGAGCTTCCAATAAAAAAAATTCCATGTATTTATATATATTAAATATATATATTGATATATATATTTCCAGTGGATGTGGTACTAAACCTACATGACAAAGCAGACCTTAGAAATGCTCCAAATATCTTCATTTTCATCTCTTATTTCAGAAAAAAACCCAAATTAATATCTTCATTTTTTTCTTCTAAGTCATATGATGGAGGGCTATGTTCTCTTACTTTTCCTTCCACATATAACTACTTACTTCCATACCCATCGAAGCATTCCAGCTGCAAAGAAACATCTACTGACATAATTGTGAAAAATTACACAAGAGATTTTTTTTCTCCTGTTCCTCTTCTGCTTCTATTTAAAAAAATAAAATTATATTTGCTCCAATTTCTTGATTTCCAGATGAATAAACTGGTCTTGGTTCACAGAGCTGGGAATTGCTATTAACTGATAATAGAAATGAATAAACCAAAAGTATTTTAAAAATATCATGTCAAATTTCACTTTTAGTTTTAAAAGCTAGATGTGATTAAGTAATCAAATACTTTTTTATCTTCATATTAACCAAAGGAAATTTGAGAACATTTAGTATTAGCATCTATTAAATGAAAATTACAGATATGAGAAGTCCAGGTTTTCATTTCAGGATTAGTCTGCATATTTAAAATAGATTGGATAATGCTCCAAAGATGTGAAACATGGGATCTGGGAATAAACCATAGCTTGAGAGTTGAAGCAAAAACTTTCCAAGAACATTTTGGGGAAGTATCTCCTGTATTTAGTGGAAGATGGGAAGATTTCAGTAGAGTTTTTCCTACTAATTGTAAAGAAACACTTTGATCCTGTGTCCTTTAGCCTGCTTTACGAAAATTTTTTTTAGAACCCTATTTTCGGTTAGAATGTCTCCACTTTTGCTGTGCATGGGATCTTGCTGAGTCCACCACTCAGGCACCGACATCCCCTGGAGGTACAAACCCAGCAGGGGCTCCTCTTGCATCTGCTCTCAGAGGGGAGGTGAAAGGACATCCTGGCTGGGAACTTGATCCAACCTTTCTTCCCTTTGGAAAAAGCCCTTTGTAGTCACCGACATGTTTGGAGTATGTTCTAAGAAAGCAAAGTTACACAGGACTGGGGAGCAGATCTCAGACACCATTTTCAGAGAATCACAAAAACCCAGAATGGTTTGGGTTGGAGGGACTTTAAGGCCCATCCAGTTTCACCCCTGCCATGGGCAGGGACACCTTCCCCCATCCCAGGCCGTTCCAAGCCCCATCCAGCCCAGCCTTGGGCATTTCCAGGGATCCAGGGGCAGCCACAGCTTCTCTGGGCACCCTGTGCCAGGGCCTGCCCACCCTCCCAGGGAACAATTCCTTCCCAATAGCCCATCCAACCCTGCCCTCCGGCAGTGGAAGCCACTCTCCCTTTTCCAGTCACTCCCACCCTTGTCCTAAGCCTATCTCCACCTGTCCTCCCATGCTTCCTCCTGTCATTTTCCTGCTCATGAGAAGCTCCACTTCTTTTCCTATTCTTCACTGTTAATTTCTCTGGCCTGTAGCTGAAAATATTCTGTCTCTTGATTTTCATGAACAGCTGGTGCATAGCCAGGACTTCTTACCAGGCTTAAAAAAAGAGGAATTTTTATCTCAGTGATATTTATTTTCTTGCTGGTGACTCAGAGGAACAGTCCATGCTTAGGCCTCCTTCTCTCACACATTTGATGGTTCCTCTAAATCAGTGTAAAGAACCCAAGAGATTCCCTGCCCTACCTTGCTGCATGTTGAACTAGGATGTTTAACATCCATGTAAGCAGTGTGAACCTAAATTTGATGAAACAAATTTGATGAAACACTCACATTAGTGGGAATATTTATGTTTCTGAAGGTAAAAATCTGGTTTTGCACAATAGAAGTCCTCACTCTCTTTAGCACCAGCTGTTTAAAGAGGAATTTAAACTATCCAGCCAATAATTCCTAAGGAATGGAAGTAATTTCTATTGAAATGGTATATTGTTTTATCCTGACAGAACCCTTAGAAATTATTATTATTCTTCTTCACTCTTTTCTAAGCTTACATAAGGAACAGTCCAGGATGTTGCAGGAGGATGTACCACAATTGAAAATATCGATTTACTCTTTCATGCTTTTAGCAGGCATTTATTTTCTTAGGGCTATAACTAAGTGGAGTGAGCAGGGTTTAAAGGGTAAGTTTTTTTGGCTTTCTGCATTCCCTAAAGTTTCCAGGTATTCCAAATGCATGGAAGCACATTTTCCCTCCACTGACAGGGCAGTGGCTCAGTGACTGCCTCAGTTATCATGGAAACTAAAACTGATTTAATCAATGCACCCTTAATCCATTGTGAGCTCTGGGCCTGCATGATTTGATTTGACAAGTTCTTCATCATTTTTTTGTGATTTTACATCCCCTTCAAGATGCAATTCCCCAATTCCGTGTGGGAATTGTCAGGTAGCATCTGGTGAAATGAAGCTGACAAGTGTATTCTGTCAGGTTTAGTAAACTAACATGTGAAGAAGTCAGGCTTTGGAATGGGTGATAGAATCTACAGGAGGGTTTTCTACCTTATTGAGCCAGAAAAGAAGCTCGGCTTGTCTCTGGCGCAGCATCTACCTTGAGGTGGCAGATTTTACATTTTCTATAGTTTTTATTTGGATTTGTTGTGCTCAAAACTTGTTGAAAACAAAGAGAATGTCTGGGCTGTCCCAGCCATTCTAGAAAAACAAATAATTTTATTCTTGTGCTACAAAAATGCCAATTTTTCTGTGAAAAAATCCAATTTTGGTGGTAATTTATTGGATATCATATATTAAGTCCTCATATCCTGGGAATTCTGGAGAAGACTTTCAATAGAGTGTCTTTTACAACAGAAAGCCTGCCTGTGTTTACATTTTAAGAATTTTTGTGGCCCTCTCAGGACTATCTGCACTCTGAAACCAATAAAAATCATGTAGCTGCTGAAGCTTGACCTCCTTTTACATCAGAGTACCTTGTGCAGAGCAACTTTATGACCTTCCCTGATAGAGATTTTAAAAAGATCCATAAGAACACCCCCAAAACTCTCCTTGGAGGTCCAGGAGTAGGAGTAGGAAATGCTTTCAATTCATAGTCATGAGATTGAAAAAATATTCACTGAGATTGATTTGCGGTTGGCATTTCTGGCTGGTTCTTTTTTGCTACAAAACACTCTCAATCCAAACTGTTCCATGTTGTGGGGGGAACAGCCTGGATGTAACATCGTGCTGCTCATAACCAGGGCACTTTTAGCCTATTTAATGCATTAAGTCCATTAAAGGCAAGTTCTGTGAGGGCAGTATTTGATCTCTCTGTGGGATTCTGCACCCCAGCCTGCTTTTAAATGTGTTCAGTGCTATACATGGTGTTTTAAGAATGAGAAAAAGGCATCAATATCTGAAATCACCAGGGAAATGGAAAACACAAGGGTCAGAATCTGGGATTTAGCTTTTGCATGTGTGCTTGAGGTGACTGCTGTCACCTCTCGGTGCTGTGGGGAGCCAGGAGTGAACATTCTCCTCTGTGAATGCACTTTGCAGTCACCTAGAGGGATAAGGGATTGTTTTTCCCTTCTTTTCCCTGGCATTAGGCATGCTCAGCTGGGACTGGTGCAGTTTGCCAGTTCCACAATAGTCTTTGTAGTCCTGACCCATGTTAAAGATCTGAGCAATGACATAATAACTGAACCTGCCCTTGGTACACACATTTAAGGACACTGGGTATCAGCTCATCCAGGTAAGATGTGGTCACTCATTAAGCAGAGAAACGTTGATGTCAGCCTGAATCTGAGCTTCTGTTCCTTATGTTTTAACAAAACCGTTGATTTAAATGATTTTCAAATAATTTCTTTGTGGAGTCTTTTCAGCTTTACAAATATATTGCATAGCTCTGAGATGAGCCTGAAGATGCTGTCAGATCTTGTCAAGTGCAACCCTGAGTAATTGCAAATCAGCGTGATCAGTCTTTACATCACCCCCTTTCAGTGCAATGCACAGAAAAATGGTGCAGGGAAAAGGCACTTTTGCTGATATTTGGCAGAGGTTTGGAATGGTTCAGTGTTCTCTCAGAGACAAGCTTGCTTGTGGTGTGTGGAAGAAACCCACTGACAGTTGCATAAAGTGTCAGAGGCCCATCAGAACTGAAAATGCTTGTTACCACCAGGGCAGCACTGCAGGAGATCCCATTTTTGTATTTACTGCCTGCACAAGGAAAGGGCACAGGGCAGAAATCAACAAAGAGCATGCAGTGACCTTCTAATGCCATAACACCAGGAAAGTTCCTTGCAAATCTTATGAGGAATGATTTCTCTGTTTGCTTTGTTTCTTATTATAGCTAAGAACATGTTGTTACCTCCGCTTTCCATTCTTTTCAGATCTTCCCTCTTTTCCTAGGTTTCAGAATGAATATGATATATATATATCTATCTATATATATTATTTTTCTTTCAGTGTGTGAATGCATAGTCAGAGGGAAGGGAAGGGAAGGGAAGGGAAGGGAAGGGAAGGGAAGGGAAGGGAAGGGAAGGGAAGGGAAGGGAAGGGAAGGGAAGGGAAGGGAAGATGACTGATCACTTCTTGTAATGAGAATCACAACTGAAGTGGGTACAGTGTGCTGACAGCTGTAAGTTAAGCCAGGGTGGTTTTAGCTTGGGAAAGGTGATTTAGTCTTCATTTCCAGCTCAGATGTTCACGCTGTACAAAACACACAGAAATGATACTTCTTTTTTGTTAAATTTTCTAATTCAGAATGCTCAGCCATAGGCAGGGTTTGTAGCTGACCTAAGAATAATTTCCTATGAACTCAACAATTCAAATGCTCTCTTAAGCTTAACAATGGAAATTTGGAATCTTGAGCCACCCAAGATGATGAGTAAAATAGTACTTGGAATTGATGAGTAAAATAGTGCTTGGAATATTCCTTTAATGAGTTCTCATAACCTGGATCACTTAAGGTGTGCACTCCACTTATTGAGAGAAGTGCTACCCACCAGAGCTGCAGAGCAAGAACAAAGCCCACACTTTCAGAAAATGGTTGTATTAAACCAAATTACTGCTTAAAAAGGATGCCTGTATTTGTCAGAGAGGTTTTCCATCTCACTGTAACCATGAGTGCTGACCTGTTCCAACATAGTGCCACTGCACAGCCCTTCGAGGCACAGCTGAAGTATTTAGGGGCATCTGTATGTGTATTTTAGCACATTCAGAAAGAGCAGAAAGTGTTAATTTGTGAAGCAAACTATTTGGTTGGAGCAGGAAACCTCATAATTCCATGTCCTGTTTCTCCATGCTTACATCCTTTTATCTCAAGCTGTTTTGGCTGGATGTTGTTAATGTGGAACCAAACATTGAATCCTGGAATTATTTAGGCTGGAAAATCCCTCCCAGCCCATGGAATCCAAGTTGTGCCTGATGCCCACCTTGTCCCCAGCCCAGAGCACTCAGTGCCACATCCAGGACTTCCTTGGACACCTCCAGGGATGGGGACTCCAAACCTCTCTGGGCAGCCCCTGACAAGGCCTGAGCACCCTTTCCAGGCAGAAATTCCTGCTGCTGTCCAACCCGAGCCTCCCCTGGCACAGCTTGAGGCCGTTTCCCCTTGTCCTGTCCCTGTTCCCTGGGAGCAGAGCCCGACCCCCCCCTGGCTGCCCCCTCCTGTCAGGGAGTTGTGCAGAGCCAGAAGGTCCCCCCTGAGCCTCCTTTTCTCCAGGCTGAGCCCCTTTCCCAGCTCCCTCAGCTGCTTCTCTGAGGACTGTCTCTAAAATATATCCTACATTTCACAATGTTGAACTCCCTTCCTGCTTTACTCCAGGTAGCTTCGCATTAGAGCAGCTGTGCTTGTGCAGGTCTGATTTTTGTTATGTAGACCATGTATAAATTGATATATATAAAATAAGAACAAGTAAGAGTGATTCTGCATATTTTATGTACCTGCTAGCATAAACAGAGCAAGCCAGTGTAAGCAGATGTCTTTCTTCAGTTTTTGTGACTGCAAAAGGTTTAAATAGATCTTCATCTTCCAGTATCTGATAGCAGCAGTCCCTCATCATGGGATAACTACTTTGCATTAGTTTTCTATGATCTCTTAAATGTCAATAATGGATCAGGTGTGGGCAGGACTTTGTGGGCACTCAGTGCCCAGGATCAGTCCGATGTTGCTCCCTGGGACTGAGCACTGTGCTGTCATGTTCTCCAGGAGCTCCACTGGGTTCAGGGAGATGACTCAAGGCAGGAGGTGCTGCTCGGTTTGGGAAGAGTGTGGGCAGAGCTGATTCTTCTGTAACTGCTCTGGATGAGGCTTTGGACAGGGCAGTGCTTGGTCAGCAGCACTGGCTTTGTAGGCAGGTGATGTTTGCTGTTGTTATCCTCAGAATCCTCATTTGATGTTATAAGGGGTTGTTTGGGGGTGTGTGACATAAAGCCTCAAACAATTCTCAGATGCTCTGTTAATATGGGCACAAGTTTCTCACACTCCACTGAGTATGGAACTTAGACATGAAGAAGTGAACAGAGGGATGGAGCAGCTCTGCTGGGAGGAAAGGCTGGGAGAGCTGGGATTGTTCACCCTGGAGGGGAGAAGCTTTGGGGTGACCAAATTGTGGCCTTCCAGTGCCTGAAGGAGCTACAGGAAACATGGAGAGAGACTTTCAAGGGATGGAGTGCTGGGACAAGGGGGAATGACTTCCCAGAGGGCAGGGTTGGATGGGATATTGGGAAGGAATTGTTCCCTTGGAGGGTGGACAGGCCATGGCACAGGGTTCTCAGAGAAGCTGTGGCTGTCCCTGGACCCCTGGAAATGTCCAAGGCCAGGTTGAACAGGGCTCGGAGCAGCCTGGGATGGTGGAAAATGTCCCTGCCATGGCAAGGGTGGGACTGGATGGGCTTTGATGTCCCTTCCCAACCCAAACCATTCCATGGTTCTATCCATCTAAGTTTGACTTACTGGCATTAAAGCAAAAACTAGTTTCCTCCTATTTGGAAATGACGTGACAGTGTCCTCTGGTGGCCTGACAGCTGGAGTTCTGCTGCATCTGCTGATTGCTCACCTTTTTTTCCTTTTTTTTCTTTTTCCATTTTAATAAAAGAAATTTTGGTATAATTGCAAACAAAATGGCTGGAATTTAATCACTAGCAGGAATTTATGGAATAATGTTATAGTGTGTGTATAGATCTTCTTCAGTAGCCTAATGACTTGTATGAAGGGCAGGGAGAAGTTTTTTAGGACATTTAATACATGTATATGTGTATATATTTATTTATTATACACCTGTGTTATACCTGCACAGGTGAAGATTCAAGATAATCCACGAGATTGAAGCCAGGAATTACTGACAAACTTATTACATAAAAGAGCATTAAATAATCAAAGTAAAGCCTTCTGGCACTGTTAATCTATTAAGTGGAGAGGAGATTTATTGTTTTTCCCCTATATTTGTCTGTGTAGGCAGAACTTCAAGCCAGAGTCTGCTCTCCTTGACCTGTAGTGCCCAGTTTTAGGTACCAAAATTTAATGCATTTTAACCCAAGCATGGCTTCATCTCCCAAGAGCAAGGAATATGAACTGATTCCCTGCATCGAGATATCAATGTCTGCTTCCTGAAAGGAATGCTAGTTGGAATAGTAATAGCAGAATTCAGTTAATCCAGAAACCAAGGAAGGCAGAAAGTCAGCTTTATATCTCCTCACAATGCAGATTCTGAGCCTTTTGCCTTGGTAAGTGTTTTTCATTCAAACTTTGTGGGGTTTTGTTTGCCTCGAGACTGCATTTTTGGAAGCTACAAATCTGAAGAAAAAGTTCAGCAGGCACTCCAGATATTTGAGGTTTCTGCAAATAAGTACAGGTCCCGAATAAACATGCAACAACAACAACAACAACAACAAAAAAGGCGGGCGAAATCCCATGAAATCCCAAAATGGTTTGGTTTGGAAAGGACCTTAAAAATCCAGTTCCAGTCCCCTGCCATGGGCAGGGACACCTCCCACTGTCCCAGGGTGCTCCAAGCCCATCTAGCCTGGCCTTAGACACTCCACTTTTAACCATCTGAATGCTGAGCTGTTTTTTGACTTATAGGGAAAACCTCTAAGTTTAAATGTTGGAATTGAAGAAACTCTTGCAGTTCTTGTCTGGGAAATTATCTAGCCCTGGCAAGTTGTCAATGACTGCCTAAACCCTGTAAGGGAATTTTCAAAAACAGACAGAGAAGTCGATTTCTCACGGAGAAATTGTTTGAGGGCCTGACTCCCATTTCTACCTTAGAAAATGTTGCCCTTAAATTTTGGTTCCAAAGTGAAATTGTTGAGGATTATTGTGTTAGTCATGGCATTTTTTATCTGAGCAGAGTCTGACCCAGACCTGAGTGAGTGCAGTTGCAGTTTGGGTATTTAAACAGCTTGATTTTTCTGGGCAAAAATAGAAAATATCCGCTACAAAAACATTGCTTACAAACACAGTCTGATTTATGAGCCTTCTGAAGAACTATTTACTCAGCAAAGGAAATGTGCCAATTAGCTGGGGTGGCACAAAGTAGTTTAAAGTCGTAATTAACAAAACAAATCAGACACTCTGATGGTTCTTATATTTCTTCTAAATAATGAACACACTTTCCCTGTCATTAGAAAGGTCAGCTCTGGATTCATGTTCCCTATTTGGCCATATAAAATATAGTGAAAATGCTGGAATGTGATGGAAAGTATCAGGAAACTGAGAATCTGAGAATGGAGTTTTGCTTGCCTCTCAATCTCATCCTTCAAATGTTATGTTCAGGTAGTGATTCTTCCACCATTTCCTTTATTTTTGTTGTTTGCTCATCCTTTCACTCGTGAAGAGATGGGGAGTGAAACTTTTGCAGGAACACTGATTTCTCCATACTAATTCACCCCTTTCTCCTCTTGCATCAAATCACTTGGGTCTCACCAATTCCATGATCTTCCATCACTTCTGTTGGATTTCTATTTAGTATCTTGGTTGTGAGTATCCAAATGTGAGGTTTTGTCCAGGTGTGCTCCCACCTCTCTGCTCTGGGATATAGGGCAGGTGACAGAGGAAGGGATCCCTGTGCCTTGTGTGACATCTGCTCCTTCCCTTGCCAGCTGGAATAACAACTTCCCACCTGCTCTGTACCACCAAATGTGCCGTGCAAATAAGGGGATGGGAGACAGAGCCTTGCTCTGTCTGAGGGAGTAATTAGGATTTATTTCAGGAGGAGACATCCTGATATCATAATTGCAGGGAAAACACAGCCACATGGATGGATTGGGATCAAAGGAATGGTTAATCAAAGCAATAAACGTCCCGAATTTCAGAATAAAGATAACATAGTTCAGATAACAGATTATGGATATGCAATGATCAGGGAATAATCAGAATCCCAGAAGGATTTGGGTTGGAAGGGACTTTAAAGCTCATCCAGGGACACCTTCCACTATCCCAGGCTGCTCTAAGCCCTGTCCAATCTGGCCTTGGGCACTGCCAGGGATCCAGGGACAGCCACAGCTTCTCTGGGCACCCTGTGCCAGGGCCTGCCCACTCTCCCAGGGAACAATTCCTTCCCAATATCCCATCTATCCCTGCCCTCTGGCAGTGGGAAGTCATTCCTGTTTCCTGGCACTCCATCCCTTGAAAAAAAGTCTGTCTCCATCATGTATTGCTTTATTTACTGGAAATTCATCTGAGAAAGTTTTCTGGGTCTCAGCACTTTTAATGGGAGAATTTTTACATTTTCTGTATATAACCTCCTAAAAAGCACAGTAATATTTTTTATTACTGCAAAGTGGTTCAAAGCACAGCCTGTAGGTACCAAGGTGAAAATTAATTTGTTGAATAACACTACATTATTGCAGACCCTCCAAAGTTAATCATAGTTAACAAAGAACCTAAACATTCATGCTGTCACCTGACTAATTGGCTTTTGACATCGAGATATTTTAGAAGATGAATTGTTCTGTCCAGCCAACCTAAAGATTCTATGCCAAAAATAGCCTGCACTTCAAATAGAAAATAATTAAACAATCAATATGTGGTCCAGAAATGTCTCATGTTTTATTTTTAACATTGCATATGATTCATAGGAACAGCAGAAATGCTTCAAAAACATTCTGTGGTGTGAACTCCACGATTCAAGGCAGTGACTGCAAAGGTCGAGGGAGAAATTCACTGAGAAATCAGCTGCATTTGTTTAGAGGTTAAAAGAGATGAACCTGCAAGATCAACTAATGTATAAAATAAAATCATCAGTGGTTTGAGGTTGCAGCTAATCAAACTGATATAAATTCTTTCCTGAATGTTGGAACTTGGATTGAACACATCTGCACAGGCCATTCAAATGTTTGATTTTTATTAGTGAAAGTTTTGGTATTTAATTAATTAGCACAATTTTCAAGTGGCCTTTTTTTTTTCCTTAGGGTGGTAATTGTTAAGCAAGACACATTTTCGTAGTCTATTATTTATTTGAAATTTGTGACGGAAACCCCTGAGTGGACAATTTTGTCCCTCTTAGGGAGGCCTTATAAAGTTTCAATCCTGCAAGTGTCAGTTTGGGGTGTTTTGTAGTGTTTTTCTCCCCTGTTTTGGCCCATGTTATTCACTGCTGCTGCTATTCAAAGAAATGTAGCATTGCTTTTTCATGGAAAATGTACCATTAAATTGCAGATGTCATGGATGAGAGCACTGTAACGGCAAGAAAAGAGATTTGACATGCAAATATGTCAAGATCTAATTCCATTCTCTCTGAAGTCAATGGGAATTGTAAAATTGACTTCAAATGGGGACAGGAGCTAACGCACAATACCGAGGTTAAAAATGAAAAGACCTTGCTGTTTAATCAGAGGTGCTTCTTATTGTCCTGGACCCTCTTAAATCTGCAAAGTAGCACTGCTTAAAAGTGCCAGGGTTTAATTATTTGTTTAATGATGGTGATGCAGCCTTGCATTTGAACAGAGGAGTCTGTTCAAAGACAACAGAGGTCTAAGTGCTCTCCAGTGCCCTAGGAATTCCATGGACAGTATCAGGCTGGCAGTGGGGCTCCCAGCCCTGTGTTTGGCTACTTGAGATCTTTGATCAGTTCCCAGAGGAGCAGAGCATGGGGAAGGGTCTGTGGTCTCTCTGGCAATCTCCAGTTGCTTCCTGACAATCCTTTCAGCTCACGGCTCCATCAAGCAAAGTGGTGACATTGTTTTTCATGACTGATTTTTTCCTTGATGCCTTGTTTTCCAGCAAGTGCTTGGATCACTTCACAGAGTGTGAAGACAGAGGGGTTTCTCTCCTGTGTTGTGCCATGGATGGTTCATCTTAAAGTATGTTGGTTTCACCTAAGCATGTACAAGTTGGAAGCTGGAACATTCTGGATGCACAATGTGCTGGTTGGAAAAAGGATGCTGTAAAACCTTTAAGAAGCAATAAAAAAAAGGAGCTTTTCAATGGAAGGTGGACAATTTTAGGGCAGCTCTGTGCAAGTTTAGCACAGTGTTGGGATCGTAGATCTTAGTGATGGTGAAATACACTTTCCCTCATGGAGGGCCCTGGGGTGGAGTGAGAGGAGGAGGATTTGGGGGTAAATCCTCCTGTACCATGCAAGGCCCTGCACATGCAGAGCAATGACATCTCTCTTTCACAGCAGCTGAGGTGTTATTGAGGCTTTTTATTGTTGCTGAAATCTTCACTTGGACACACCACCAGAAACAGTCCTAAACCTTCAGTGTGTTTACAGTCAGGAAACTCAAGCACTTCCTTGAAAGCCCTGAGAGAATGCACAGCCCTTCTTTGGAAGAGCTGAGATTTATGCTCTGAGACCCAAGATTTACACTCTGCCTCTGCTTTAAACCTCCTCTGCTCCTTAACAGTCCTTTCATTAAACTCTCAACAGCCCCATATATCCTCTGCTTTCCTGGGAAGACACAGGGTCTCCTGAAACTCTCTGCTCTTAAGGATGCCTGCACTGTCGGGAACTGCAGCTCCCTTGGAATTATACTTGTAAGATACCTGGTTTGGTTAAGTTTCCCTAACTTTTGTCTGTAATTCCATGAAGCAATAACCATATTTAATTTGCTTTCAGAAATTATTTCTTTAAGTGTTGGGTTTTATTAGTTCCTCAGAAAATGACTGGGGAGGGGGAGAGAAATAATAATACAGAGTTAGTTGCAAGCTAAAAAATGAGGATTTGTTCAGTTACACCTCTGTCTGTCCCTGCTTAAAATGATTTTGGTAAATTACCATTGTCTGAAGGAGGGGGGGATAAATAAGATTGCCTTCATAAAATCTTTATGGACACTTGGAATTATCCCTAAAGTGTGTTTGGAATTCTTATTTCACGATGTTTGCTAAAACAGATAAAATTTTCTGACTCAGATTGTTGCCGTGAAATGTTAAAACTCACTTTTGAAAGTATAGAGGAGAAAGAAACTTTTGATGGGATCTCAAACAGCATTTTTGAATTTCACTGATGATCAAGAACATGATCACACTGAGTTTTTCATTTTGACATTATGAGAATTTTGCTGTTTTTTTTTTTTTTACTGAAGTGAAAAGAGATTTGACTGAGCCTTGAAAAGTGCCACATGCAATTCAGTGATATTTTTGTACTTGTCCCTTTAAATTGCTTCCCTCCTTTGTTCTTGTCTGAAGGAGGGGGGGCACATATGCAACAGGTTCCTGTGAGGAAACAGCCTCTGCTCACTCTCCCCAGCCCCATGAGGTGTCTGTGGATTCAGGGTTAACTCTGTGGCTGCTCTCAAGCGAGTTGATATGATACAAATAATACAATTCTTCCCCCCAAAAAGTCACTTGCAAAAGCTCATTATTGTCTAATTTTTGGTTGTTGCTGACCGTAATAAACGCTTTGGGGAAGAGTGAAGGAAAAGATAAAAATTTATAGCAAATCACCAGGAAGGATTTTTTTTAACAGTATGAGCAGAAGCAGTACCCTCCACAGCCCTGATTTCCTATCAAAACACCTCTGTGACACAAGTAAGGAGCTCTGGCTCCTCAATATTCCCTGGAGATGTCCCCTCAGTGTGCCACATCTTGGTGTTCCTAGGAACATCTTAGCTCCAATGAACTGTGCCAGACCCCTGGCTCAGCTGGACTTTTCTTCACTGCATTCTCGGATCATTCCATGTGGATACAGCATTTCCAGGGATCCCTTCTCTTTCCTGTAGTTGAAGCCAATATGCAGAAATACTTTGTGGTGATTTTTTCTTCTTTTATCTTCCCCCCCGCCCTTCCTTATTTTTCTATGGTAACAACCTGGGATTCCCAGCTGTTTAGGAATGTGTTTTTTCCTTTTTTTTTTTCTTTTTGCTTGAATATTTGTAAGATTTGGTTTCTATTTTTCTCCTCCCCACAAAACCTTTCAGTGCCTGTGCACAGAAAAATGGGAATTGTGAGAGGATACCAAAATACAAAGGGAATCCAAGAATTCCAGAATGGTTTAGGTTGAAAGGACATCAAAGCTCACTCAATGCCACCCACTGCCATGGGCAGGGACATCTTCCACCATCCCACGCTGCTCCAAGTCCCATCCAGCCTGGCCTTGGACACTTCCTGGGATTCAGGGACAGCCACATCTTCTCTGGGCACCCTGTGCCAGGGCCTCCGGCCTCCCCACCTCCCAGGGAAGAATTTTTTCCATATATCTCACCCAAATTTCCCCCCCGGCAGTGAAAAGCCATTCCCTGTGTCCTGTCCCTCCATCCCTTGTAAATTGTCTTCTCCATCAGTCAGCCCCTTCAGGGATTGCAAGGCCACAGTTCGGTCACCCTGAAGTTTCTCTTCTCCAGGCTGAAGAAACATGAATGTTTACAATTAAGGCTGTTTTCTGAGAATTTGGCAAGCCCACACCAACTTTTATTTAAAGCACAGGAAATCATTCCCACCAAGTGGGGCAGATCTGGAAGACATTGTGGGCTGCTGGCCATGGTGGAGCTGCACGTACAGGGATGTCTCCCAATACGCTGCTCACAGAAAAAAGCAGCCTAATTACTTTCCAAAATGCAGTCAAGGATGTTTGAAGCATCTCCCAGTTTGACATCCATGACGAATTTTGAAAGACAGGATTGCAGATAATGTCAAGAAAAAAAACCCCCATGTATTAATTTCTCTCTACACATCTCTCCATGTGGGGCGCATCCTTCCCCAGAGTCCTGTCACTGATATTTAATTAATGTAAAGAGTCTGGTGACTCCTCTTGTATTGTATCCATGACTGTGGATGGCTCCAGGGAGAAGCTCACCTGGGAGAGGTTGTGGTCCCTCAGTGCTGGCACTGTTACCACTGACAACACAACACCTGTGGGTTGTTTTAGCTCTTCTTAGCTTGTTGGCTACACAACTCAATGTCCATGGGGATTAAGGGGTTTTTTGTGTCCTCCTGTGGTTTTTCAGGCACTGTTACTATAAAAGAAAAAGTATTATATTAAAATAGCCTTTTTAACACAAAAGGAACAGGTCCAGAGGAAACCACAAAGATGCCCTGGGGCTGGAGCACTGTCCTACAAAGACAGAGAGCCTGGGGAGACTCCAGACCCCTTCCAGTGGCTGAATGGGGTCTGGAGGGACAGGGGCTATTTTTATTGGCAGGTGACAGATCAAGGGGTAGTGGTTTTAAATTGGCAGAAAGCAGGGTTAGATGGGATATTAGGAAAGAATCGTTCCCTAGGAGGGTTGGGAGGCCCTGGCACAGGGTGCCCAGAGAAGCTGTGGCTGCCCCTGGATCCCTGGCAGTGCCCAAGGCCAGATTGGATGGGGCTTAGAGCAGCCTGGGATAGTGGAAGGTGTCCCTGCCCATGGCAGGGGTGGAATGGGATGAGCTTAAAGGTTCCTTCCAACACAAACCAGTCTAGGATTGTATATCTTGAATAAAAGATTCTTTTTCCATACTTCAAGCGGTTGCTGTTGGACTGGCAGAGTAAAGCACTCTGAGGAAAACACAGGTAGCAGTTTTCTCAGCAATGTCACTTGTAAGTGAATTATTGTGTGTTCACCACACAATATTTATTGTGTGACAATAAAATTGAATTCAGAAGCTCTTAATAATTCTTAAGTCAAATTAACTACATTTTATACTTTTTACATGTATCTAACAGTTCCTTCACACATCTTAGATGTAGTTCTTGTGATTGGATTGTTGGACTTGATGGTCTTAGAGAACTTTTCCAACCGTAAGGTTTCTATTCTTGATTTGGCAGTGCTCTGCTTCAGTTTTAATTAAGTTAGTGGTTTGTTTTTGTGTTTGCTTTGACATGATGGGGCAGCCACAGCTTTCCTGGGCAATCTGTGCCAGGCCCTCACCATCCTCATAGAAAACAATTTCATCTTAATATCCAATTTAAACCTGCTTCCTGTCAGTTTGAGACCGTCCGTGGGGCCCCCCCCCCCCCGGCCGGCCCGCCCGGCTCCCCCCCCCAGTCCCTTGTAAATATTCACTCTCCATGTGCTGCCTTTGGAGCTGGTTAAGGCTCCAAAATTCACATTTCTTCCCACACATTTGGCTGATGGACACAGATGTACAGGGACAGAGAGCTCTGGGGGGGGACTGGTGTTGGCCTGCCCTGGTGGCAACAGGACCCTGTTCCTTCCACCCCTTGGGCTGAGGGTGCTCTTGTCCACCCCAAGGTGACCCAGAGGTCTCAAAGTGAGCTGGTTTCAGCTCTTACCTTTTCCTGCAGGTGTCAGCTGTCTTTCCTCACAAGAAGGGTGGTCATGCATTGGAAGGGCTGCCCAGGGAGGTCACCATCTGCATGTGGCACTTCTTGCCATGGTCTGTGTGACAAGGTGATGTTGAGTCTCAGGTTGGACTTGATGGTGTCCAAGTTGATTCTGTGGTTCTGTAGCAGCACCTGCACATAGCCAGTCCTGTGGGCTCAGAGCCTGATGCATCTCAGGACAGTCTCAGTGCCACTTTCAGGAGGGTTGTCAAAAGCACAAGTCACCCAGTGAGGGAAAACATCATCATTTCTGTCAACTTCTTCCCAAATTCTTGGGATTGCAGGAAGTGCTTCATTCCTTTAGGCAGTGATATTGATGTTCAGGGGACTGTGCTCCCTCCAAAAGCTCCCTGTGTATATGTTTGGTGTGCCTGACCTTTCAGCAATGGTAAATAGAGCAACACTTTTTTTTATAAAACACATTTGTCTTCCAGTCCTTGACCTGGGCTCAGTAAATGAAAACATAGCAGAGCTGAATCCCCACAGGATCAGGAGAGGGGCAGTGTAAGCGAAGGGGAAATAAAGAAAAATGTACTGACACTTGTGCTAAAGAACAGCAGAGCAGAAGCCACTTTGTGCCTGTAGAAGTCACACTTCTTATCAATTATTCCTTATTCCTGGAGGACAGAGGGTGCTGCCCACTTCATTGTGACTCTGTGAGACACCACACTTCCCTGATTGTTTCCAACTTTGCATATTCATGTGACCCAGGAACAATTTCTGCATAATTTCTTTTGTTATGAATCCTCCTAAGGTTATATTCTCCCTCTGTAGAAAGGGAGAATAATCCTGCTTTCCCTTTCCTTCATGAGAAATCTCCTGTGGTAACAGCTTTAACGAGAGCTCATAAAAGACTCCCTTTTTTCAGTGATTCCCTCCAGGAATCTTCTATTGATTATTCTGTAGACAAAAGAGGGAACTAAAGAGTTGCCATGCAAGAATATTGTACAGCATGAGGAGACTAAAGGGAGAACCTGATTGCAGATTTATTGGGGTGGAGTGGGGCTTGGTTTTTCAGATACTTCAAATCAGGAAGTGCAGTTCATAAATTCAGGGGTACCCACTCCATGCAAAAATAGAAAATCAGCTGCCAATCTGAAACACAATGATTATATTATTTCTGACATTGATGTTGCTTAAAATTGTTTGAGTGGTTTAATAGCAAAAGGTTTTTCTGCAGTAGAATTTGTTAAATAGTGTCAGTGTTTGATCAAATTGTGCTGGTTTTACTGGAAAGAATAGTCCAGTGTTTCTGAGAGAGAGGAGTCTTCTCTGTGCAGGCACCATGTTCAGGTGAGGAGTCTGGGAAAAGAACAGAATTATTTGAGATCCTTGGATAAGCCTGTTTGCTTCTCTGCTTCCAGATAGGCACTGGCTGGTAAAAATGCAGTGATGGCAGAAAGGTTGTTGAAAACTTTGGGGTCCTTGTCAGCTGCTGACCATTTGCCATTCTTTTTGCTTGGCTCTCTGTGAAATGCATGCATTTATTAGCACCTTTGCATTTGGAAAGCTGCAGTCTCTGTAACACGAGCAGTGTGCATCTTGGAGGTTGTAACACCCACTTTAGGACAGAGGGAGTAGTTCAGGATTCATCCAGCCTCTTTCCCTGCCAGGATAAGAAAAATCAATTTCATTTCTTTCATCATAAGTCTTGTGAGAAAGTGAAAACTCTTGGCTGTTGGGGAATTTTGAGTATCCATCTGAGAGACAATTAAACTTTGACTGTTAACCTTTGTGTAACTAATTCTTAAAGGTTCTGATTAGTTTTTTTAATAGATTTATGTGTTTTCCAAAGCTCTTAATGCACAGCAAAAAAGAACAGGTGACCAAATACCTGCCTCCATGAAACCCACCTGTGGCCACACTGAAGGAGGGGGTTTCCTACATTTCCTTTAAACCCTTTTGCTTTCCAGATCAGATTTTGTTTTATAGTCATGAGGACATCATCGCATTGGAGGTAGCTTCCCTGACAAAGGACTGGGCATTGAGCTTTTGAATCCCTTTGAGAAAAGCAGGGAACTCATCTTCCCCTTTGTGGCTGGGAGCTCTGATATTCTGACTCTGAGCCCTGATATTCAAATATCTCAGGAGTTGCACTGTCTCAAGAGAAAATATCAAACCCTTGTGGTCTTTCTGGAGAGCCTGACTTGTGCTTCATCACAAACCTTCTAAAGGAGAATTGATCACCTCAAGGACACACAGGGGTCTCAGTTTTTTTGCTTTTCCAGGGCCTGTGTGTGAGTGCTGAGCTGTTTGTGTGCCCAGACAGGGAAAGTGATGGAGCTGTGGGCAGTGGAAGGAGTCAGGAATCAAATCATGTCCTTATGAAACACAGGTGTGAGCTCTGCCTGGGTCTGAAAGGGGAATTCAGGTCTTTCTCCCTCCTCCTACTGCTGCTGGGCACCTGAGCCTTAATAAGGTGGTTTACAAGTGTCCTACAAACAGGACCATTTTCATTCTTTGCTCCTGGCAAGTTGCAATTGGGGACATCTCTGGACAAGGCCTTCAGGTGACTTTAAATGTCCCTGGCTGGGGAGAATGAGCACTTTAGCAGGCATAACTAAAGCTGGTGCATTTTTACAGTGGGCAGGCAGTGGTGAAATCAGGGCTACCTGAAGCCTCCCTGTCAGGGTTAAGCACAGAATGCACACATATTATTTTTTCATTTAGCTCAGCTTTGACTCTTGTGGCCTTTGAGCATACCTGAATAGAATATGCTTCAATGAGCTCATATTTATTCTTTTTGCTGTAGAAGAAAACATTCGTAAGCACAAGCATTTAAGGCATTTTATGCTATTACTAAATTTAATAACAGGTGTCCTGAGAGTATTTAGTGATCTCCTTGAAAATAGGAATGGTGTAATTTAGGGACACTCTGTTGAGAATGAAACAAACCATGGAGCACAGACTTGGAAGAAACAGCAGTCCCTCCTGTTTTCAGGGTCTGGAAATGCTGTAATAGGTCCGTTCAGTGCAGCAGTGACTGCAGGAGAGTGCTGGCACTTTATTCTCTGAACAGGCTTCCCGGGAAAACTAATGGAGGAAGAGAAGGGCTGCTTGCATCATTTGTTCCTTTCCAGGCAATTTTTTCTTTGGGTTGGTTTACTGTCAGGCTTTAGCAACTTTGGTAAAGGCTGGGTTTAGTTGTATATTGATAATCTGCTCTAGGAAAACACCTTTTCTGGCCTTAATCTTTCTCGTGGCATTAGGACCCTGCATTCCAGCTGCACAATGCCTGTACTTCCTCAAGATGAGCCTCTGACAATGTTATTCCAGCTTTTGATTTGCTTGGCTTCCAAATGGAGAGAGGCTTTTAAGAGAGTCCTGAGCATTGATTTGTGTCTCTTGTTCCTGCAGCTGGGTGCATCCGTTTGAAGCTCTTTAAGGTGAATTGACACAGGTGAGGCATCTTGAAGTGCATTTGTGACCACAGAATGCCAGAATGTTTTGTGTTGGAAGGGACCTTAAAACCCATCCCATTCCTACCCCTGCCACGGGGTTGAATCCCCTGGATTCATGGTTAGCCAGTCAAGCTTTCCTTTAGTTGTTTATGTCTATATTTTTGTTAAGGATAAATCAGCCACAAAATATTTTCCCCAAACAAGCCCAAGTGGGACTTTGTGGCCTGGCAGCTTTCCATCCATATTATATTGATGATTTGAAAGCGGAGCTGAAACCAGATGTTAAATTGACCCTGCCTGAAAAAACACCTGCACATTATTCTGTTCAAGTGGCCAAGCAGTGCTGATGCAACAGATTCCAGCTTTGACCACGAGTAGCTGGCTGTAAGAGCACACTCACTGCATCCCAAATTTGAAAGTTCAGCAGGTCATTGTGGAAATTTGAGATGGTGAAGCTGAGTCATCGTTAAAAAAGGGATCTGTGTAATTCCAACCATGCTCCACACAGAAATGACAGCAGCTTTAGAATTAAGTGATTACTATTTCAACTTAGATCAACTTGTTTATGGTCATTCTGTTACTGAGACAGCATTGCTTAAAATTAATTCTGTGAATACATTTTAAAAATTAAACTTGGGGAGTATTGAAGTAAAAATTCTCACCCTGATGACCTTAGAAGTTTGCTGGATGTTGGTGTCTTGTGGCCTCTCTGCACAGCCAGTGCCATTTGCTTATTCCCTGAGGAGCTTTCATTATTACTGTGTAGGAACAGCCAGCCTAAAATTCTGGTTAATACTAAAGCAACTTTAATTCATTGAATTTCTTCCTTTTATTTGAAAAATCAGGATATTTCAGAGTCACAGCTTGCTCTCAATCCATCCAGTTCATAAGGGAAATCCAGGTGTTTTGATACATTTGTGTGGTTCTCTGACAAAATCAGAGTAGGCAAAATGAAGATTCAGTTATTTTGTTTACCTTCAGAAGGGGTTCTCACTGTCAGCAGGGCTGAGAGATGACAGGGAGATTCCATTATTTGGATTACAGGAGTTAGTTTATCAGCAAACCAGTCAGCTCTTGATAAAATACATCTTTCATGTTAATATTTCACAAGCCATTCCTTTTATACCCTCTAATTTATAGTAGGAGTTTTTAAGATGGAGATTTGAAATAATAGTAATTTGTTTTTTTAAATATCATTCAAAGAAAATGTTGTTCTTGGAGGCTCTAAAAGCTACAGAAGGGGTGGGTACCTCAGTCCTCACTGCCAAGAGCAGAAAATAATTGTTTGCATTTTGTTCAGTAATTGGGAAATTCCGGGAGTGATGGCTTGGGTGGGTGAAGGTGTGGAGTTTCTCTCCCTGGATGGATTAGTCCTTTAAGAAGTGATACTTAGATTAATGTTGCATTCTTGAAGAGGAGAAAACTTGCAGAAAACAGGACATTTTCATGATTTTGCCTACGTTATTTCTTGTGGGATGGTGTCTCAGCCAGAGCTTTACTGGGGCCTCTGATGCCATCTCTGCTTCTTTCCTCGAGTCATCAACGTTTACTTCAGCCTCCTCTTTATGTATCTTTTACTGATAGCTCAAGTCATAAAAAGAAAAAGAAGAGAGATTTTGACAGCTTTAGCCCTGCTGAACGTGTCTTGTTCTCAGTTTTGAAGAAGGATAGCCTTGGTTGGAGAAGAGCAGCAGAGTCCTCCAGTGGTATCCCCACCTTGTTTTGTGGCAAAGGTGGCCAGGCCTTGGTTTCAGCTTGTCTAAACTCTCTGTGTTGTGCAGTCAAGAGTTAAATAATATTTCAAAATTCAGGTGGAGAGTGCAGGCACAGCTCCGCCAGAGGAGATGCCTTGGAATGGGTGCTTGGAGGTGTAACACAGAACTGGGGCTTTGTTTGATGCAAGGAGAAAGATCCACAGCAAGTGCATGGTGTGGAGGAAATAAGGCAGGGTTTAACATGATAAAAGGCAATTGGAGTCATGTTGGAAGTGATTAGAATTGCATGAATAAGCTGGTGTGCTGAAAAAAGTGGTAAATAAGTGAAATCTCCAAATGCAAACTGCTGTGCGAACGTGGAGAGGCAGCTGTTGTTCCAGATGCCTCAAATGGCTTAGCAGAGAATGGCTTTTCACCACCTGATCATTGCTATTGTTTGCAGAGCTCTCATGTAGGACCAAGAGTACTGAATCCAAAGCCAGGCTGCTCTGGGAACAAGTGATTGGCTTTTCAGACGAGCATGACCCAAGGACCAGAGCACTAATTAGAGAATCTAGTGAGTTTTCCATGGAAACTGTCAGAAAAAATTCCAAAACTCTTCAGGCAACAGCCAGGTTTAGAGCACCCCTTTGTGGGATTGGTTCAAGGAACCTGCTGAGAGCTGTAGATCTTGAGACTACAGGACTTAGACTCCAAGCCTGCACAACCAAGCAAGAGCTTTTTGGGTTTGCTCCTTCCAGTGAGATCTTTGTACCCCTGGGTGCTGCCACCCTCTGAGAGGGCTATGCCCATCCCAGTTTGGAACTACTCAAGAGAAAAGATGTGGATTTAAGACTGAAATAAAAATTGTATAGAAGGAAAAGCCACAGGAGGTAAAAAGGCCTCGTTCACCATAGTGGGAGACAGAAGAGATCACTTCTGGATTCTTTTTAAAGGTGGTTGCTTGGATCTGCTTCCAAGGTTTTGGCTGCGTGATGTCATCCCAGCAGGGAAAGGCTGGATTACTCCTGGTAGCTTCTATAATCCAGTGCAGAGATTGGTAAAAATGTAATTTAACTGTAGCAGAATTTTCGATTTCCTTGTAAGATTTTCTTTTAGAAGCTTTCAATTCCAACTCTGCTGTCTGACTGACACCCCACATTCCTTCTCTGCTTGCCAGCCCCACACCCAGGCCTGCCTAGCAGAAATGCTTGCAAAGCAACTCCTGGAGGGAAAAAAAAAAACAAACATTTTAGAGCAAATGTTTTACTAGAATATCCTAAACACATCATTATGCCAGGGGAACTGTGGGAAAACTAGGATGGAAGAGAAATAATACTGTCATTAACGGAAGAAGAACATAAACCTTAATTTTTCTTGTTAAACAGTCTGTGTTTCAAAGTTTCTCCCACACATGTTGATAAAGTGGGAGAATGACAATGAGTGTTACAATAGCACAGTCATTAAGTTTTAAAAGTGTGTTTTATTTAATTTTAGATGTCTGAAACCAAGGAGAGAAACTCCAGAAGGTTTCTACCAGGAAATAGCTTCAGTGAAGGAGAAACTGCATTTGGCACAGTGTGCTTTCTTTCTTTTGCTTTTCTCATAAAGAGGAGATAAAAACATTTTGAATTATCATCTTCAAAAATGAACAAAAGTAGACTTCAAATTAATTGAGGAGGTTTATTATTACAGATCCTAATCAGCAAACATCTCACATATAATTAATCACGTTATGCTTGTTTATGGTTAACAATTGTAGTAATTGAGTTTTGATTTAAATGGTGAAATTGAGATTTGACATTTCAGATAGGCAGGCTTGGGAAACTGAGGTTAACACTAATTTTTGTGTGAATGCAGTCACAGTCTCTCACATACAAGAGTAGTTTTATTTCTGTCTTTTGATAATTTATCAATGATTGGGAAAGTCCATAAACACTCCATTTGCATTTCATTTTTATGCAAGAAAGATGTCAACGTTTGGATGAGTTTTTGAGTAACCTGGTCTAGTGGACGTCCTTGAAGGCACCATTGTGGCTGATAAAACAGGAATTGTGGTGTCTCACCCTAAGGCTTAAGTATCATGTGTCACCTGTGTTATTTTTTCATGGAATTTCTTTTAGATTTCTGCCAATTTGTGTTTGTGCCAAGTCTCTTTCCTCATAGGATTTTGCATCCCTTGCAATCAGCACATTCAAACCCTGGGCACTCTGAGCTGTGGGTGGGAGAAAGTGCCTTTCTTTTGGGTCAGCAAACTTTACCCAGGTTTACTTCTCCCCTCATCTCTCATTTTCTCCAGTAAATTTGATTCTGCTTTGCATGGGAGTTTCCAAAATTTCTGATGTCAAGTATTTGCCCTAAAGCCTTATATTTCCTGTATTTATACTTGAATCGTTATTGATTTGCTTAGGGTTTTTTTTTTCTGCATTGAGAACATTGTATGGAGCAAATTTCCTTGACATGGCGTGTCTATACTTAATCACTTTGCTTGAATTAAAAGGATACACTGGAAAGAGCAAGTTCTTTTGAACAAAATTCTCTAAAACTACTGCTCTCAAACCCCAGCCTCCAGCAGTTCATGTCTGGAACTTCCCAGCTTCTGTTAGAGCAGAGAAAGCAAAGCAGAAAGATGGGAAGTCAAGAACAAAGTACTCCCAGGGTCTTTTTGCTTTTTGTTTTGTTTTTTTTTTTGCTTTCATCTAAAAATAGAAGTGTCTTCCTTTTCTGTGGGCTGCATTCATAGCAACCAAGGACAGGAATGAATTCAGATTTGTGCCAAAGGGATCAAATCAAGCTGGATGTGGAAGGGACAAGAGTTTCTTTAGGTCACAGATAAAAATGTGTTCCTAACTTGCAGTCTAAGGAGAAGAAGAGAAGTTTCCAGTCATCTGCAAGGCCAGTCACCCCAAAAGTCTGGTCAGTGCAAGGAAAGCCTACAGGAAATTGAAGAGGATGTTTAGCAGCGGTATTTTTTGGGTGTTGGGAAATACTGATCTGCAAAGCAAATGAAAGACAAAGAGATTCCAACCCTGTGCAAGCAGAGATGGCAATGGGAGCAGTGCAGGATTCAGGAGTGGATGAAGGCAAATGTGAGTGGAAATGTCACAAACACAACACAGTTCATAGACACTTTTGTCCAGGTGTGTACCTGCTGTATTTCAAAAAGAATGTTTCAAAAAGAATGTGAGGAATTATTGATAAAACCTCTTGGAGAGGGCTCTTCCTCAGAAACTGGAGTGATGGGGCAAGGAACAATGGATACAAAATGAAAGAGGACAAATTCAGATGAGATACTGGGAAGGAATTGTTTGCTGGGGAGGCCCTGGCACAGGGTCCCCAGAGAAGCTGTGGCTGTCCCTGGATCCCTGGAAGTGCCCAATGCCAGGCTGGACAGGGCTTGCAGGCACCCTGGGATAGTGGAAGGTGTCCCTGCTCATGGCAGGGGTGGCACTGGATGGGCTTTAAGGCAGCTGCAAAAGGCAATGATTGAGTGCAGTGTTGTTCAGGCAGCAGGAAAGCTGCTGGAGCAGAGGTAGGAACTTCCAGAAGTGAAAGGGGTTATTTGGAACTAATAGAGGGACTGGGGAAAGCACAGGCGCAGAAAGTGTTCCTGTGCTTTAAAAAATATCTTGGCAAATTGAGGAACTATTTAAGCAATGATTGGTGAGTCGTGGCTAGGGAAAGCACAGGGAGTCCTGAAAGGTCCATTCCAGTCCTTTATTCCCTGCTTTCCACTTTGGGATGATGCATTTGCTGTTCTTGTCTACAGGCACTTGGCAGTCTTTTATGCTCTGTCGTGTCCAGGGGTTTAACAGACTAAACCCCTGAAAAGAGCAGGAAAATATGGAGGCAATGTCCCTTGTCTCTACTGATAATCAGATCTGGATATTGCAGGAATTAATTCATTACTAAGGCCTGGTTGGAGCAAAGATGATGCTCTTAAGCTGAGATGAAGGTAGACTTAAAAGGTGAAAAACCTTTTGATTTAATAAAAAAATAAAGGAAGAAAAAAGAGTACTGAATTTAGAATACCCTTTTCCCTGTATACAAAAAGGGCTTTTACTCATTTCAGAAACAATTTGAGCTAGAGAACACAGAATTTCCAAAACCAAGAAGGCAACTCAGTTTCCATGGAAGTCAATAGAAAAATTTCTGGGAATGTTATGACAGATCCTAGAAGAATGAGAATGATAAGTAGGGCAATTCAATAATCCCACAGGGAGAAGATCATCATCTCTGTATAGATAATTTTCACTTGTATTTGTTTCATGAAGTGCACTGAATAAGTCTCTGACTTGATGGCACAAGTAATAGTCAAATACAATCCTGAGATTGAGCTGCTGGTGAGGAGCAGCAGCTCCAGGCAGCTCCCAGAGTTCAAGAAATCCATATGTATTCTGCTTTAAAAGGAACTATAGATTCTTTTTTCCACTTATAAGTATCAGAGAGAAGAGGAAATATTTCGTGTTCATAGTGAAGCATTTTTCAGGCTGGAATCAAAGAACAATATTAGGATTTTCCCCTCCCTATGGGCCCGTGCCAGTGTCTCTCCCTTTCCACAGGTCATTCTTCGCCTCCAGAGGTGGGGCATGGAGCTTAGGGGAGAAAAGATTGAGGAGCTTTTATTGTCCCCTAACCCAAAGACCCTGGAGCTGCCTCCTGGCTCTTTCCTGGGCACAGTTTCCTGCTCTTCCTGAGTGCTTTTTGTAGCCATTTCAGTGGAAAATATGGAATTCTTTGTGGGTAAGAGCATTTCAGAACTCAGCACATGACTTCTTGTTTTGCTTTTGCTGAAGGCATTCCCATGAATGTGGCCCTTCTCCTCCAGGATTTTTGTCATGTCAGTACCTTTCCCACTTGATCTCCCGTTTTTTTTTTGCCAACTGTCCTTGGCTCCTGGCTAGGAGCCAGTCCTCTGTTTTGTGGCTCAGTCTACAGCCCCTGACTACTTGTGCCTGTCCTTTGCTGCACTGCTAAAGCCTTTGCAATGTTCTTTTTGATCACTGGAGGGTTTAGTAGGCTAAAATATTACATTATTGACACATATTCTCCTGCTGGGAGAAGTCAAATGTGGCAGTTATTTGGGAAAACTAGAGACTCCAATTAGGGATCCACAGCAAGGCACTGTTTTCTCTCCTTTTTTTTTTTCGCTCTTTGCCCTTAAAGTCATAATGGAGATTTTATTCCAGCTTCTGTTTAACTGCAGTTAAATTGGAGCATTTTCTCTTGTCTTTCATGTGTTAACAGCTCTGAGAGGATTTAAAGGGAAGTCTTCCCTCACACAGTTGTTCCCATTCATGCCTATTGCTCTGGTTTTCCATGCTGTACCTTTCCTTTGCTCTTTGGTGTGATCTCCATCCCACTCCCTGCAAGGATCCCTTGTTTTAACTGCTCAGGGGATTCTCATAGGAGTAGGGATGTGTAAGTTGCCTCATTATCTCATCCTCACCTTTACTCACATCTGATATTCAAGACAGAAAATATTTTTTTGGGTTATATTCTGTCTTTTATTTCTTAATTCTAGAGGAAACAAATTAATTAATAATAAAAATAATAATTATTAATAATATTAATATATGGATTAGTGTACCTTGCTCCAGGTACTTCATAAACTTTGTGAGTTCTGGTTTAAGAATTGTGGAATGGTTTGGGTTAAAAGGGACCTTAAAAGGCTGTGAAATCCAACTCCCAGAACTGAGCAGGGACACCTTCCTCTATCCCAGGCTGCTCCAAGCCCCATCCAGCCTGGCCTTGGACACTGCCAGGGAACCAGGGGCAGCCACAGCTTCTCTGGGCACCTTGTGCCAGGGCATCCCCACCCTGCCAGGGAACAATTCCTTCCCAATATCCCATCTAACCCTGCCCTCTGGCAGTGGGAAACCATTCCCCATGTCCTGTCCCTCCATCCCTTGTCCCCTGTCGCTCTCCAGGCCTCCTGGAGGGCCTTGGCAGGGGCTCTGAGGTCTCCCTGGAGACTTCTCCAGGTGAACACCCCCTACTCCCCCAGGCTGGCTCCAGAGCAGAGGGGCACCAGCCCTGGGAGCATCCAGCAGATCCTTGTCTTTCATGTGTGGCAAGTCTTTCATTGATGCCAGAGATCTGATGTCAACTCCCTGTGCATCCCTCTCTTCCCATGCTCATGTCTCCGTTAATCACACACTTTTTGGGGGTGACTGTCATTGGAAGGCAGCAGCTATAAAAACCTCCTCAGCTTATGTTTGTCAGCCATGGAAGTTACCTTGTCTCCTTCTCGTTGGTTGTCTGCAATTAAATCCTGAACAGGCAGCTGGGAGCTGGATTTGCAGGGCAGACAAATGAGCTGCCTTCCCTGGGGACACTGGTTGTGGTTGGATAATAACAGCTATCAAGGTTAGTAAAGAGTAGAGGTTTGGTGTGACTGAATTTTGTTGCTCAATGTCAATACAAATGCCAGCAGTGGGTTGTGCATGAGTTGCTGAATTGCAGGCAATTTGTTTAATTTTATAGGCCAGAAGTTTATAAAGGTTGTTATTAAAAAAAAAAATACATATACTGGAAGAACAGCAGAAGGAAAATAAACTTGACTGCTGGTTAGCTTTTGCCCAGGATTTTTCTTTTCACCATGTGCTTGACATTTTAGAGCTGGTTAAATAGAAATGCATCCATATCTTCACTTCATGTGCCCTCTCTGGCTGTTCCCTGGGTGGAAAATGCCAAGGCCAAAGATGTTGTGTCTTTTCCAGAATGAATGCTTTCATGTAATATAGAAAACAAGGCTGAGATGTATTTGGTATTTTATGTTCTAAGAAAAGATGAGTAAACAGACGGTTTTCAGTACCACAATCCACTGCTATGGAAGAGAAAAGTCCAAGTGATAAGAGATTATTATAGAAAGGACATTTGAGCTGGATCATCTGGATAAACCCCTGCTACATGAAAGCCTGTGTTTCACAGCAGTTGATGCAGAAGCTCCAGAATCCTTTTGGAAGACCCCTGTGAGGAGTATTCATGCAAAGCTCTGTAATAAATCAGGGACAAAAATGTTTAGATTGGTTTCACAAAGCCACTCTTCACAGAAAGCAAGTTCTCTGAAGAAATTTGTTCTATTATGCATTTAAGTAGCTGAGACATTAATCATTATGTCATTAATAAGTTGACATTAGTAATTTCTCCCATCATTTAATCCCTTTTAACGTTTCTGCTCCAAGATGCAGGCATTAAAAACAATCATTCAGACTCAATGTTTTCCCCTCTGTCCTCAGAGCTGGCTAATTTTCACATTATGTGGAGAAGTCAGATCTGCCAATTCATTAATACCAGATTTCTGGGCAAATTAAGTTGTCTTCTGGTTCTCAGTTTATCATAGTTCATGTTTCCATGTTGCAATTCTATTTCATTTAGGCCTGTGTCTGCTCTGTCCACGTTCTCAGAGGAAGATTAATTTCAGGATTTTCATACTGTTGGTTGTACAAGGTGAACTTTTTATTTCTGGGCCCTCCAGCTGTTTTCATTGTTTTGGTTGGGTGGAATTACCCTGGGATTAGCTGTGGTATCCTTATGGAGCTGTAGCTTTGGAGGACTCCAAGAGAAAGGTAAAATAACTGCAAACAGCGCCTGGATCTTCTCCTGACTGACAGAAATGAAGTGGCAGATGGATTTGTCTGTGGGCTTAAAGATGGTTAAATAAAAGCAGAGTGTTAAAAGGGTGATGTTATCAAGGATGAAGAGTTTATAAAATTTAACAGATGTGGGTTTAATTGTGTGGCAGCAGCTCAGAGCTGCACTGGGGGACATTCCTAGATAATACCAAAGCAAATGAATGTGTGCATTGCAGGCATGTGGGGGGCAGAGATAAGGCTCTATTTGCATACTGCTTTCATTTGGTTCCCTTGTTTCCAGAAGTTGCAGTTGAGGACAAGCACAACGTTGCTCTTGCATCGGTTGAGTTACTGTTGTTTGGTTTTAGAGGATTTTCATAGAAATATGTAAGTTGTTTGAGGGCTGCAATGACAGTTAAAGCTTTTGCTGTTACAGTGATGGTTTCCAGGAGGGATGGGATTGTAGCTGAGGGAAAAATCCCACCCAAGTCTGGCTGCTTCCTCTTGTAAAGCCCCATTTCTTGAGGCAGGGTGCATTGTCTGCAGCCCCAGCTGTGCATTGCATTCTCCATCCAGTTCCATTCATTTATCCCCAGCTGTATTTGGAATCCTCCTCCTCTTTTGGATGTGTGCTTGTCTGCAAACTGGCTGCTTCCCATAGTGTCCTTGGCTCCTGGGTGTGTGTCTCACCAAAGCAGTGTATGGAGAGTGAAGTCACTGCCCTGGGCTTTGCAGTGACCGAGAGTCCAACACTTTCTGTGCCCTCAAAGCAGATTCCTATCAAACCAGAGCATCTCCAGCACAAACCTTTTCCTTTGCCCTTTTTATTTACTATTGGTTCTTATTTCTTCTCCTTTTACTTAACCTTTACTCATTTTTATCACTCACCTTTTACTTCCCTCTTACTACTGGTCTCTTTGCCATCAGCCATTTTCCTCAGGAGCATGTGTTTTGCACATATTTTAGTCTATTTGCTGGCCATCTAGGAAGAAAAAGGATTTTTTTTTTTTCATGGAAATCAGTGCATGTCACATCTTGGATAGAGGGACAAGATGGCAGATCAGTCATGGCATAACCCCCAGGGCAGGAAAGATGAAGACCATGTAAAGTAAAGCTCCTGAAGAGTGAACCTGTCAGGAAGCTCAAGAGATGGACACCGACAGAGACACTGTTTGAAAAGGATTTTTTTAGCAGATCCAAGTAAAAAATGGAGAAAAAACAAAACAGGAAAGTGCTGAATGGCATGAAAGGCATAACTGTCCTTGGCACTGGTGCCATTGAGAGGAGACAAAAGCAAGATGCTAACAAATGTGAGTCCCAGGAATGTGAAGGAAGAGTGTGAAATGAAGCTGTAGCTGAGAGCTCCATTATCAGAGACTGACACCCCGCTGCAGAAAAGGATGCATTCAGTCGTGTGCAGTAAAAAGAAAAAAAAATAAAAATAAAAAGGAATCCATACTGTGTAGCTGAAGGATACATTTCTGCACTGTTATCCTTGCTCTTCGGAGGGGACAGGGATCTAAAAAAGCTCCCAGAGTGTGCCAGGAAAAGAGAAAGATTTACTACCAATTTCCTATGACATATGGTCACCCATCCCTCCTCTGAAAATGTAGGCATTAGTTAATGGATAAAATTGTCATACTTGGCATTTGAAATTAAAAGCAGGGTCTTTGAGAAGGGAGCATGCTCTCCCAAATTGGACTCTGAGAACAAGATCTCAAGATTTTATGTGATTTGGCACCTATAGTAAGTTGAGTTGTCTAATAAATGGCAGCAATTCATCATCTACTTTGGGAGTCTGAAGTTTAGTAGGCAGTCATATAGTATGTCTTTTGGTGCCTACACTACTGCAGGAAAAAAAAATAATGAATTTTGGAGGGGCAAGGGGATTATGGCTTGATTTATTCGGCAACAAAATTGACTATAAAACTACTTTTACTATGCTCAGGGGACCAAGGCATAGAGATGTCATATTGAGTAATAACGTCAGGATAGTATCAAGGTCTTTGGTCATCTCACTGATTTCACACAGGCAAAGCCACAGATATAAAACACTTGATACCAGTGGAATAGGACATTTCATGTGGATAATAAACACCTGGGAAAATTAATGACCTGTCTGGCTAAAGAGATAAACCCTGAGTCACAATAAGTGAGAGCACTGGAGGGAGAGCCAGTGTTTAACTGTTTTAGTGCTGCCTGAAGTAGCACTTAGTAGGGAAAATGTGGTTTGTACATCAAATATTCCTACAGAAGAACCAGTGCTGCATCAAAGGAATGCCTTGAGGTCTGCTGAGTGCTGCCTAATTGCAGTAGTTGATGAAGAAAGTGCATTTCTTGTGAGGTCTCTTTTCCCTGGGACACATTTTAATGGCAAGGTGAGGAATGAGGATTTAGAGCTGGCAGTACCCAGGTGTCCATACCCTATGTCAACGAGACACTGGGAATCTCTTCACAAAGGGATTCAGCTTCCCTAATTTTTGCCTGGCTTCACACTGAAGTGGCCAGGATTACACGGCAGTGTCTGGGGATGTTGAGCTTGTCTGCAGCCCTGGGCACTCAGAGCCCAGCAGGTCAAATCCCTGTCGCCCCCTCAGGGGCTGCATTGGGAATGAGAAGTACATGGCAGCAGCAGCACTTGGGATCTTGTGGCATCGGATCCCAGTGCTTTTCCACCTGTGGACATGGCTAGACAGGAGTTCAGGAGTGCCCAGGGGGGCAGATGCCAATGGCCCCTGGGCTGTTCCAGCCATGGGGTGGCCACAGGACCAGGGCAGGGCCCATCCCCTGGGCCAGCCCTGCTGAGGGACCTCGAGGGCTGTGTCGAGTTCTGGGCATTCCTGGCCAGAGAGCCCTGGAGGGGCTGGAGCGTGTCCAGGGAAGGGAACAGAGATGGGGAAGCGGCTGGAGCCCCAGGAGCAGCTGAGGGAGCTGGGAAAGGGGCTCAGCCTGGAGAAAAGGAGGCTCAGGGGGGACCTTCTGGCTCTGCACAACTCCCTGACAGGAGGGGCAGGCAGGGGGAATCAGGCTCTGCTCCCAGGGAACAGGGACAGGACAAGGGGAAACGGCCTCAAGCTGAGCCAGGGGAGGCTGAGGCTGGACAGCAGCAGGAATTTCTGCCTGGAAAGGGTGCTCAGGCCTTGGCAGGGGCTGCCCAGGGAGGTTTGTCATCCCCTTCCCTGGAAGCATTCAAAAAACAGGTGGATGTGACAGCTGAGGACAAGGCTTGGTGGTGAATAAGGTGGAGGTTCTGTTTGGCAGCTGGACTGGGTGATCTTGGAGACCTTTTCCAACTTTAATGATTCTGTGATTCCATGATACTGCCACTAATACATTGAGAACAGATGAAAGAAATCTATCCTAGACAGGATATTCAGGTTGGGGTTTTCCTCTGCTAGGCTTTTTTCTGTTTAATTTTTTTTTGTAGTTTTGCAATGCATTGCTTTGGCCTCCTCTGGTGGCTTTTTATGGGGACTGTCCCCACATTCAGTGGGATTGATTTCAGCAGAGGGTTCAAATGTGCCCTTCCCTGCAAGGCTCGGATCCTGCTGAAGGCAAAGGTGAATGGACTCCTCAGTGGATTGAGAAGGACATGGAGGGCATGCCCTGAGCACTGCTGGGTACCTGCTTAATAATCTGCTCACCTGACAGGATGTTTTACAGGACAAACTGAATTGAGCAGAGGTGAGGAAAGGGCAGTTTGGAACTTTTGCCAGAAAATCTATCAGCTTTTCTCCTGAACAAAGATTATATACACACTGAAAGGGGAAAAAACCAGATCAAACTCCTCTCTGAGTACAAAGCACATGCAACAATTGATCTGTTACACCAGTGCCTTTTCCCCCTATTCTCTAAGGTGACCAAAATTGGGACTATAAATGGCCTTGCAGAGATATATTTATGTCTTCTCCAGTAAATAGATTCATTTTAAAAGAGAGAAAAATCTGTGAAAAGAACCTTCTGAGCCTTGGGATGAATCAGGGAGTGATGAATCAATCCTAAGGAGGTAGAGCAAAATAGGGACAAAATCTGGCAAAAACTAGGGAAGGCAGAATGGTGTGTGCAGGCATGAATTGAGTCCAGATCATGCCATCACTGGAAGTAAAATTGTTGAACCAAACGTCTATCTTATGTGAGTGGAGAAAATGCCATAAGCAGAGATTTTTCAGATCCAAACATGATTTTAGCTGAGTAGTTGGGAAGTTTTGGAAGGAAAAAAAGCAAAAGCTGGCAAGAATAGGTTTAGAAATGCAGAAATGCGACCTGGACTCACTGTCAGTTGTGCTCTAATGTATTTGGTATACTTCATAAGAAAATAAGTGAATTTAGATTTTGAGAGAAGTCTCTGTGAAATTTGACCATTGTGATGCTCCCAATGCTGAATTCTATAGCAGGTCAAGTTATAAACTGCTCCAATATTTGCATTTTGAATACCTCATTACATTTTATGAGTTACAGTTGATGCTTTCCCATTTATTATCATTTTATTTGGTCTGTACATGCAGAGCTGTCATAGCAAAATTACTATTTACAGCTGTTCTCTCCCAAAGAAACTTTCAAGAATAGCCAGGAAGTGTTATCCCAAACATCTAATTACAGAATTTATCTCAAATCACTAACAAATATGTGTGCCATATAAATGATAGATTGTGCTGGGTTCTGAATACAAATAAGTCATAAAAACACCAATGCATCTTGTCAATAGATTGGCTATAAAGGAAATGTTTATAATCAAGCACAAATAAACAGGACATTTTTCACAAAATTTAGTGGCACAGAAGTGTCCCTTTCTCCAGGGATCAGAGAAACTGGAAATTCCCAAAGGAAGTATGCACTGCTGTGTGTGCACAACCCGTAGAAGCGTTGCAGTGTTGGATTATAAAACAGAAAAAAAAAAAAAACAACCCAAAATCCAGTAACCTTAACACATGGTTTTGAGAAAGTTTTAGGGTATAAAACCTTGCTCCAAACTCTCAGTGCCTGAGACAGAAAAGACAAGGCTGGGTGAGTCAAGATCTGTAGGAGACAGGGAGGAAAAATCAATTTATGATCCAGAGACCTCACTTAGTAGGAGAAAAAAGAAAAACACAGGGAGGGATCTGGTGAATTTCCACCTTGGGGACAGCAAATGAGGTAGCTTTGGGGCAAAAGAGAAAGAGGATCATCTCCCCTATGAAAGCAAACAACCTTTTGCTATTTTTCCCCTGGCTTTCACAAAGCAGCAAACTCAGAACCAAGGAGAGTCAACCAAAAGTTCAAGGGTTCCCAGTCCCAGCAAGTCCCTGGCTCTGTCAGCCATGTCAGGGGTGTGAGCCTAGGCAATGGGTCCATCCAGTTCCTGGACTGACTCTCAAGGTAAATGACCTAATTTAGCAAATTTTTTCTTTATTTTCTAAGTTCAAGATCATGGCAAGTCATTTTTCACCACTGAAGTTTACTTGCAAAAAAAAGGTGTAAATGCTAATTTGCCTTTAAGTTTCCTGAAGTACTTGAAGATGGATTATTGGGAGTGGTTCACCAGATTTGCTTGAATAATTCAAATTCCTGCCATTCTTTTCAAAAGTTGCCATAGTGCTGTTGTTACATTTATTTGTATTCTTGGAGAAAACCACTGATGATTTGGAGATCATTTAATTCCTTTGTTTGTTAGGGAGAAATAAACAAGCTTTTGCCATTAGGATGAGATTAATTTCACAGAGATGTAGAAGGTGAAAGAGAAGAGAAGGACATGATTGTGCAGAGTTATAATTGGCCATTTCTTCTGTAGCTTTCTGTGGAGGAAAGGGTTGAATGGCAGTATTAAAAAAGAAAAAAAAAAAAACAAAACCAGAAATACATGTTCTTATCTATTGATTTGACTGTGACTCCAGGAAGAGCATTTTCACAAGTGACCTTGCCTCTGTATAGGTTGGGAGATCTAAGATTAAGTGATGGAATCAAGACCTCATTTTCCTGCAATGATAATTAAATATCCTAAAAGTATAGCTCACATTTCTGTTGTGTCCTGAGGCTCTGGTCTTCACTGCTTTTAATGCCAATGGGATTTTTGTTCTCTCTGAACTGAGGTGAAATGGCTGAAGGATGAAGCAGGTCCTTGTTATTCTTTCACACCTGGACCTTTCCCATCCAACACAGAGTTTGTCCTTGCAAACTTCTTGTCCTCACAGTCGCAGTTGGTGAGGAGTAATTGCTTGCAAAAAAGATGGTGTGTTGTTCAGGTTGCTTTAAAAGTGAAATGAGATGCATTCATTATGTTATGCTTCACAAATTTAAGAACTAAACCCATATTCTCTTCAAACTCATCCTTTTTATTGTGCCAGGTCTATATTACCTGATGTATCTATGAACTCAATTTGCATCCAGTTTTCTGCTTTTAAAAAATGGTAAAAAATATTTAGAGTCACTTGAAATTACATGCAGATAAATGAACTGTAAATCTTTGCTATTATAGTCAATTAAGAATATTACCAATTAGTCATCTTAGACATTTTTATGCTGCTCCATTTATATGGTTGTTGCAGAGACTGGAACTGCCAGTGGAAGAAGGATTTTAAAATGCTCATTTGTTTCTTTAGACTGGAAGTGATGCTTTGCAGAGGCTGGTTGAGCTCTCCAAGAAATTCCCGCAGTTAAGAAGGTTGTTGAGATCTCTCCAGGGGAGAAAAGCAGGAATCCTTAGTGTGTCTGTGCAGTACATTCATTCAATCAAGCAACCTATGGGTGGTTTGGGTTGGAGGGACCTTAAAGCCCACCCAGTGCCACCCCCTGCCATGGGCAGGGAACCGTTCCACTATCCCAGGCTGCTCTAAGCCCCATCCAATCTGGCCTTGGGCACTGCCAGGGATCCAGGGGCAGCCACAGCTTCTCTGGGCACCCTGTGCCAGGGCCTGCCCACCCTCCCAGGGAACAATTCCTTCCCAATATCCAATCTATCCCTGCCCACTTCCCCTTAAACCCGTTGCCTTTGACCCTTGTGCTGTCACTACATTCCTTTGTGAGAAGTCCCTCTCCAGCCTTCTCATAAGTTCCTTTTAGGTACTGGAAAGGGGGAAATGCAAAAATTTGGGAAAATGCAGGTCTCTCTGCTTAAAATCTGTCTGATTTCAAAGTGCTCCGAGTCTGACAGTGAGCAGCTACACCTTCAGCTGTTTTTAATCACTGAGTAGGCCCTAAGATTATTTTAATTGCCTATCCCTTATAATTCTTTATATTAACGTGCTGAAGTTCTGGAGGAAAAGCAGATTTTAAATAGAGAAGGTAGAGAATAATCAATTCCTTACTACATTGCCTTGAACTCACTGTTCAAGGGAGTAGGAATAATCTTCTGGGACATGAAATAGTAGAGGTTATCCAATGTTTTCTGCTGTTTATTTTCCATTGGCAATAATAGGTTGTAGCCTGGAGTGTACAGGCACAGAGCTGAGAAACTCAAAAGAGTTCTCAGAGAGAGAGAACTCTGTCTAAGGCTGCTGATGAGAAGGGAATTCAAGAAATTCCAGGCTGAACCTCGCTGCTGTGACAGGAGCAGACTCTCTGACAATGGAGATTTTTTGGAGGGTTTTGATCTCTCAGAGTCAATATTAAATGTCAGTGTGAGGAAGCTGATAGTGCCAAATTGTTCATGATATATCTACTTTAAAGTGTCTTCAGCTTTTAGGTCTGGCAGAAGCTTTCATAAAAGTTGAGTTAATTTCCAAGACGTTGTTTCTAATTTGGTACCACGGAGTCAGCGTTAATCCTTCACATGCTCCATGATAAAGGCCATGCTTTGAGTGATGGCAGAGATGCAGTGGGAGAATAACTTCCTGCTTCTCAGAGACTCTATTAATTTTCAGGAGGTGGTATTTTCAATATTGATGTCTCTGCAGAAATAAATCAGAGCTTCGTTCAGCAGAGCCTCAGAGGAGTCAGTCTTGCCAAGAGCAGCAGCCAAACAAATGCGTCCCCTGCAGGGGCCTGGAGCAGGGTGGGCAGCAGCAGAACTGCCCAGATTTGGGCAGAACTACCCAGAACTGGGCAATGCAGCCCTGAGATGCAGTGGGTTTGAGTCATGTAAATGCTGCCCTGCATATTTGGTAGTCTCAGTTGAGTCTTTGGGAATTTTCTTGTCTTCCATGATTTCCTTAGAGGGTATTTTGTTTCACTCAGTGAGCGTTCCAGAACAGACAGCAGTGTTTTGTTTGGGTGTGTCAGCCTTGCATCCAGGATTAACTGGAGCTAGTTGGTAAATATGAAAGTGGATCATTGAAGTCTGAAGCCTCCTGTCCCTTTCTATCCTGGGAAAATCTCCGTGTTTGAAAGAACAGCAAGGAGTTCTGTGTGTGATCAAACATAGCTCCCACGTGTCAGGTTTCTTAAACTGGATTTAAAATGCTGTCATCTTGAGGAATGGTTTCTGATCTGGATCACACCCTTCACCCCTGCAGGGTGTGCAATCAGAGCTTGTACAGGCCAAGCTTTGCTCTGCTCACCGATCAACCTGCAGCTGCAAGGGGCTGAGGCAGGAGGCTGCAGGTGCAGCTGTATTGGCCTGGGGGTTACTGGCAGCATATTCAAACCTGCTTCCAACACTTTCTGCACCATGGCTTTGACTGCAGGTGTCCTGAGACAGCATCCAGAAGGATTCTGGCTCTGGATCAGGAGCAGGCTGGGATCCTCTCCATGTCAGAGGACCTTACTGTACTGCAGGACTGTCAGAAACAAGGGTCTGCTGTGGTGCTCAGGTCTGGCCCAGGGCCCTGACAGGATCACAGGATCATTACAGCTGAAAAAGATCAAGGCCATCAGGTCCAACCACCAGCCAGCACCACCACCCTGTTCACCACCAAATCATATCCTCAAATGCCGCATCCAAGTATTTTTTTAACACTTCCAGGGAAAGTGACTCCATCGCCTCCCTGAGCACCCTTTCCAGGCAGAAATTCCTGCTGCTGTCCAACCTGAGCCTCCCCTGGCACAGCTTGAGGCCGTTTCCCCTTGTCCTGTCCCTGTTCCCTGGGAGCAGAGCCCGACCCTCCCTGGCTGCCCCCTCCTGTCAGGGAGTTGTGCAGAGCCAGAAGGTCCCCCCTGAGCCTCCTTTTCTCCAGGCTGAGCCCCTTTCCCAGCTCCCTCAGCCTCTCCTGGGGCTCCAGTCTCTTCCCCAGCTCTGTTCCCTTCCCTCGAGGTCCTGCCCTGGTCCTGTGGCCACCCCATAGCTGGCACAGCCCAGGGGCCATTGGCCTCCTGCCCCCCTGGGCACCCCTGGTCTCCTGTCCAGCCCTGGCACAGCACCCCCAGGGCCTTTCCTGAGGGCCCTTTCCAGCCCCTGTGCTCAAGCCTGGAGCTGCAGAATTTGGGGGGACCCCAGGGCAGGACCACCACCTGATACGATCCCTTCCATCCCAGCCTATTCTGGGATTCTGTGATGAGTTTCCAAATCTTCCTTCCAACTTGCCCCATTTTGCTGTAGTGCAGGGTGGGGGCTGTTGTGGTTTTCTGCTGTGCAAGAGGCAAAGGCTGAAGCATGCTATCCAGACTCTTTAGTCCAGTCAAGATTAGGTTTCCCAACAGGCAAAATTAATTCAAGCAACCTCAGAATTCTTGGTTTTGTTTAAATATTTTTTACAAAATATAGACTCACAATCAGTAAGTCGTCTCCCTGTTTTCACAGAGTTTCTCTAATACACTGCCTTTTCTTCTCTGATGTGCATTAAAATTAAAAATTGTCTTCATTCTTGTAAACAGCGTTTCAAAACTATGCTGAAACACTGCAATCACAGACCTTTAAAAGTCTGAAGGTCTACAAAAATGAAACTCTACTCTTTCAAAACAGATAAAAGCCTTGCAAACGTGAACCAGGAAGGAAGGTTTGGAAACAAGGTAAAGCCTTAAAAACAGAGGTGGGCTGGTTTCAATGGAGAGTTGTGTTTTATTGGGTTTCCAATGTATTTTTATTGTAGGGATTCGGACTGGTAACTCCACTTGCTCTGTTGGGCATTAAATCTCTGGGATTCCCTAGGTGGAGTTTCCCTCTGTTGTGAAATCTAGTTAATCTCAAAACGGGTACTTAGGTCTTTTTGTGTGCTGCTCAAATCCCAATCTTTCCAACTATGTGCAGTACAGGGGAAAAAAACAAAACACTTCTGAGTTAGGGAATTACAATTTAAATTTGAAGTACTCAAGAAATCAAGTCTTGAAGTGCAAAGCTCAGGTAAGAAGTTAAAAGCAGAAGTGAAATTACAGAAGGTCAGAGGTAAAGCAGCTGTTTCTACACATCATTTTCTCCCCTTGATACATTGTCCACGCTTCCAACTGAGTGTTCCCCAAGCTGGTTTTTAAGGAGAGAAGTTTATTTTCTCATCATAAAATGAAGTTTGAAGCATTATCTCCCTCCTAATGAGGTGAAACTTGTTTTACCTTTCCCTCCTGGTGAGTGCAGGTAGCCAGAGGCCTTGCTAAGTGCTCATAAATTTGGGTTTAATTTCAGCAAATTCCAAATTCAACAGTTTCCAAATGGGGATATGCTGAGGTAAGAGACTTTGCTAAAATATGAGGAATTAATTGTGTTAAATTCTCACCTCATTAGATATGTTGGAGAATTTGCCAGAAGTAAACGCTGCTGTCCTGGTTTCACAGTTATTTAGTGGTTAGCTTGGTATAAGTGTTTTAACATTGCAATTAGAACACAGATACATTTTTATTCTTTTGTAGTAAAATGATTTAGTATGTATAATTAATTTGGTATGTATAATTAATCAGGCCTGCTCTAGGTTTCTCTCTGCATTCTTAGCTTTATGGTAGGGCTATGTGAAAAAAAAAAATAAAATATTATAGGCACTGGCATTATTTTTTATTTGTAATGCATGTTCCTGTTAAAGGAGAGAGCATGAGACCCCAATGCTACTTCCAAGGACAGCTTTTCTCCTTCAAAGAACCTTGGTTTTGTCTGGAGAAAGCAGGAGTTAGAGCAAGGAGTGTCTCCTTCCTTGGACACCTCCAGGGATGGGAGCTCCAAGACCTCCCTGGGCAGTCCTTGTGTATTGGGTGTCACTGAGGTAAAGCTCACAGCCATTACAGTGCTGTGCTTTGCATTTGTAGCAGGTGTTGATAACAGACCAGGGTTTTGGCTACTGCCAAGCAGTGCTGTCCCTCTGACATTCCTTCCCCCACCAATGGGGATGGGTAAGATCCTGGGAGGGGACACAAGCAGGCCAGCTGACCCAAATCAGCCAAAGGGATATTCCATACCATGTGATGTCAGCTCAGATATATAACTGAAGGAAGAGAGGAGGAAGAGGGGTGGCATTTGCTGGTTTTCAGTGTTTGCCTTCCAGAGGAACCATCATATGTGCTGAAGCCCTGGTTCCCAGGAAGTGTCTGAACATTGCTGCTGATGGGAAGTAGAGGCTGATTGTTTTTTTCTCTTTAGCTCTCACGTGTGCAGATCTCCACTTGAATCTTCTTTCTGCTGTAATAAACTGCCTTATCTCACCCTGCTAGTCTTTCTCCATATTATTCCCTCCCCTGTCCCAATGGGAAAAGGAGTGATAGAGTGACTAAATGGGCACCTGGCACCCAGCCAGGGTCAGCTCACTACACTCTAATACACATGACCTGAAGGAATTAGAGGAATTGCTCAGTTTAATTTCTGTGTGACTTAATGAAGTTGTAGCAGCTGAAGCTGGATATTCCTCTGTCATTCCAAGAGCAATGGCATCCATCACCTGGCTGAGGAAGGTGTGTCAGACTTCCATAATACCCCTGTTTTTTCTTCCCAGGATATTCCATTTCCTATGGGAATGTTGATGTACCTGTGCCTCCATCCCTCTGTGCACACTTCTTACAGCTGTTTATTTTGCTTATAGGTGAGGATTAAAACTCTGCTATAAGTAGGGGTACATTTTTCAGGATTCTCTCCCCACTTTATACATAAAAAGCAGCCGAAGATCTGAACATACTCTTCTTGCTTCTACCAGCTCAAGGCTGGCTCTTGCTATTAGTTAGGCTCAGGGCTTTTAAATTCCTGGAATGCTGGTTTGGCCAGAGTCTGGCAGCAGCCCTTGCCTTGGAGAGGCATCACCAGAGTAATTTCATTTTTCCTCTCTCTGGTGGAAGCAGAAAATACAAAAACTATTTGTCATTTCAAAGAAAAGCATGAAATAGAGGTTCTAATGTTGTTTCTGGTTTTCTCCTGATGTTTTCTCACTGCATCCTTCTTCCCTTGGGAGAGAAATTCAAAGTTCTAAATCCATCTACAGAGTTTTCTGTGCCTTCTTCTCAGAGTGTTCAAGCCTTTGACATAATTCCTGTTCTTGCTCAGTTGTTTTGGAGTGTTAGTGATGCATTGGTGGATCAGGAGTTTATTTTCCCTAATGGCTTTCTTGGCTGTTTTCCTGGTAGGAAAAGTGAGAAATATAAACATGAGCTTTGTAGTAGCATATGACCTGTGGTTGGTTCTTGGAAGATCTGTCAGCTCAAGCAGAAATCCTCTTGCCCTTCCTGAGAGCCCAGAGCTTGGAGGTTCATTAATTCCTTGCCCATTTTCACAGCTTAATTTAAATGAGTCTTATCAAAACTGGGATAAAATTCAAGTCTTCTTGGGGTGATTGCCCACTGGCTGGGAGATTTTGTTTTTTTCTTCTTAAAATCTCCTGCCTGCACTGCTCTTCTAAATAATATGCAGGAAATCCTGGGAAGGGCAGAGACGTGCATCCTCTGGTTGATAACAAATGGGGTTAATGCCCAGATCATAAGACTTCAAGCCTGTAACAGACTCTGATATCAATGTGAATGAAAGGATAATCTTATCCCAGGATTTCCAGGCTGATGTGGAGGCTGTGGATCCCTATATCCACAAAAAGCTGCTCACTGACCTGGAAGTGAAATTCTCCTGACATGATTCATGTGTGATATATTTGAAAAAAAATAGAGGAATATTTTGAGAACCCAGGGCCAAATTTGGTTTCTTCTTCCTATTACCTCTGCAGCTCTGACTCCTGGGACAATCTGAGAGATAACAAAAGTGCATCCCGCAGGATGTTTCTGTTGGAAAAGAGGGATATGTTGTTACATTTTCTAAAACTGCTGTTGTGTATTGGGAACCAGACCCAACCAGCTAAGGAGGTGTCATTGCTCCCCCAAGGAAGGCCACACATGGAATTCCTATTCGAACCTTGCTTCTCATCTTCATTAGATATAATTTCTAACAAGAAATATTGTCCCTAGCTCTAAAAAGAGTGGAAAGGAGGAGCCTGGGAGCCACTGCCCTCCCCTCTGTGCTGGGAAGATCCTGGGACAGCCCCTGATGGAAGCTCTGCTGAGGCTCACAGAGCACAGAGAGGTGATTAGGGATGGCCAGCATGGCCTCAACAAAGGAAAATCCTCCTGTGGCCTTCCCTGGTGGAGACCCTCCATCAGTGGACAAGGGCAGGGTCATGGATCTCATTTATCTGGAATTCTGTAAAGCCTCTGACACGGGTCCCCACAACCATCCTTCTCTCTGGACTGGAGACAGCTGGATTTGATGGATGGACTGTTGGACGGATAAGGAAGTGGTTGCACAGTCACAGCCAGAGGGTCATGGTCAGTGGCTCAGAGTCCTGATGGACATTAGTGATCAGTGGAAGCCCTCAGGAGTCTGTACGGGGACCAGTGGTGTTTAATAACTTCATTAACAGATGCAGGGACCCAGAGCACCCTCAGCAGGTGTGCAGGGGACACCAAACTGAGGGTGACCTAATGGTGACCTCCCAGTGCTTGAAGGGGCTGACAATAAAGATGGGAAGAGATTCATCACAAGAGCTTGGAGTGCCAGGATAAGGGGTAATGGCTTCCCACTGCCAGAGGACATAGATGAGATGGGATATTGGGAAGGAATTTTTCCCTGGGAGGGTGGGGATACCCTGGCACAGGGTGCCCTGAGAAGCTGTGGCTGTCCCTGGATCCCTGGAAGTGTCCAAAGTCAGGCTGAATAGGGCTTGGAGCCATCCTGGGATAGTGGGAAGTGTCCCTAGGGCAGGGGGTGGCACTGCATGAGCTTTAAGGTCCCTCCCAGCCCAGGTTCTATAGTTCTGTGACACTGCCCTAGTTCTAATCAGCTGCTGTGCAGAAGGGAGGAGAAATCTGTAGAAGGAAAAACAGGCTATCCTATCTTCTCTCCTTATTTTTCTTGTTTCTTTTCTGTCTTTATCAGACACTTGTCCAGAGTTGATGGTATGGTCTGCTTTATGATAGGTAAAACAACATATTTTCCAAAAGCAATCTCCCGCCGTGTGCTGCCTGGAAACTCCATGTGTCATTTGATGGATAATTACATATTTTATTTCAAGTAAATGAGAATTATTTTTTGTTCTTTCGCAAGGAGTGTAAAGGAGAATTTTAAGACCTAAAATTCCCATTGGGCATGTTTAAAATTCCTGCTGTTGTAGCATGGGAGAGAAGTGTTATAGTGTTTTAAAATAAATGCTTTTCCAAGCAGGAAAGTAGAACCCTCTAAATAAAATCCTTGTCCATAATGGGCAATTCCAAGGAATGCTGGCACAAGTGACGGATCCTGCCAATCTGAGGTACTGTCCCACTTAGTGATTTCCATGTGAGAAATTCTGTAACCTGTCACACCATGGAATAGAAAGTTTTATCTTAATTGAGATTGAGTTAAAGATCATGGGAGTATGGGATGGATGGGTGTCCTGCCTGTACAATTCCTGTTTTTCCCCTATCCCAGACAACCAGAGTGAGTTGTCTCTAAACTGGAGTGTGCTTTGATAAAGGAAGCATTTTTCCAAACTGATAACATGGATAAATAACATTGTGATCTCTTGGTTAAGGGTAAGCCAGGCTTTTTCTCAGAAAAAACATGTATTTTCTGTACAAAAACAATTATTACTCAGTCACGTTCCTTTGAGCCACACTGGATATTTATTAAGCCTTTTATGCCTTTTCACAGATTTTTGAAATAATAACTTTTCCCTGCTTTATGCTGAAGATTTTGAGTTTTGTATGAATCATGGAAGGGACCCACAAGGATCATCCAGTCCAGTTCCTGGCCCTGCACAGACACCCCAACAATCCCACCCTGTGCATCCCTGGGAGCAGTGTCCAAACACTCCGGGAGCTCTGGCATTCCCTGGAGAGCCTGGGCAGTGCCCAGCACCCCTGGGGGAAGAGCCTTTTCCTGATCTTCCACCTGACCCTCTCTGACACAGCTCCTGCTGTTTCCCTGTCACAGAGAGCAGAGATCAGTGCCCAAGAGCTGTTGCAGACAGTCTTTTAGTTCTTCAACTTATATGGAAACAACAAAACTCAGGACTGGATTTTCAGGGATTTTTATGGCAAATTTGTTGAATGGTTATATCAGAAAACAGGAATAGTCCCTGGCTAGGCTGCACCTAATAAATATCTATATATTGGTGTCATTTGCTATGCTCTGCTTTCTTTGAGGAGGACTTGGCAGTCGTAATTAATTCAGAAACCAACCCATCCCTGAATTCCACATTACATGGCTGAGAGTTTTTCTCATTTTTGTTAGAAGAATCCAATTTACTTGTGATTGACCTTTGTTCCTTCCTTATAGAAGAAGTTATTTGAGGAGCAGGTTTTTATCTGAAGCTAATGTATTTGATGTGTTTAGGGAGAAATTTATAAGGAAGCTCTGAAAAGGCTGCATAAAAGTTATGGATCTGAAAATATTTGAGGAATTTGGTGCATTCTGGTGCGGGTATTTTAAGGCTGTGACAGCATTGGATTCAATCTGTTTTCCTTAGCTGAAATGAACACCCAAATTTAGCACCAAGTCCCACTTGGATTGCTTTAGGTTGTTTATTTTTCCTTGTTTTTCATTTCATCTCTTCTCGCATTTAAGAATGAGGTGGTGATGCCATGCTGGCAATATTGCCTCATGTTACTTTGTTATTATTATTATTAAAGATAACTTTGTGCCAGGAGGTTATATAGGGCTTTTTCATAGAAATAAGGAATGTTTGTCTCCCTGAAGGGATCAAATTATTGACATATTTGCAATGTGTGCAGGTGTGGTATTTAGTAGGCATAGCACATTCCTGCCTGGAATGGAAGTGTGTGAGGCTGCTTCTGGAAAGTTCCTGGAGCTTAAGGGACTTCTTTCACCCAGATGAATGCTTCAAACTTGACTAGAAATCCAGAACTGGGAGATGTGGATATTTTCCTGTCCATCCCTTCCTTTTCTATCAGTCCCCTAAAGGTTTTTTTTAACATAACTGAATTTATGATGAGGGTCTTGTTCCAACATGTGACACATTTCAGGTAGTGAAGTTAAAGCTGTATTTATACTTGATGGACAGAAATTTGATGTGTTCTTTATGTTGTGAAAAAAGAGATGCTCAGACCATGCCTCATCTAATCTTTGTCTCACTGCAGAAGCAGAGGTACCGAAGACAGGCACAGCTACTCCTTGTCACAGGGAATTACTTTGCTATGTGGAATTAGTGATTTGTAGTGGCAGTGACAACAGAAATGCTCATAAAGCACCTTTCACCTTGGCCCTTCCCATTGCCCTTGGTGAACTGGCAAAGCTGGGAACCCACTGAAATCCAGGCTGGGGAAGAGCAGCTGGAGCAGCCCTGGAGAAGCACCTGGGGGTGCTCTGGGTGAGAGCTGGGACCCAGAACCCCCCTGTACCATGGGCTGAGCCCCAGCATGGGCAGCAGGGGAGGGGATTCTGCCCCTGTGCTCAGGTGAGACCCCACCTGCAGAGCTGCCCCAGCCCTGGGGCCCAGCACAGGAGGGACCTGGAGCTGCTGGAGAGAGCCTGGAGGAGGCACCAGGAGATGAGAGGGATGGAGCAGCTCTGCTGGGAGGAAAGGCTGGGAGAGCTGGGGGTGTTCAGCCTGGAGAGGAGAACCTTTGGGGTGCCCTCATTGTGGCCTTCCAGGGCCTGAAGGAGCTGCAAGAAAGATGAAGAGAGACTCTTTCCAAAGGATGGAGGGACAGGACACACGGAATGGCTTCCCACTGCCAGAGAGCAGGGATAGATGGGATACTGGGAAGGAATTTTTCCCTGTGAGGGTGAGGAGGCCCTGGCCTCATATTCTGCCTTCATTTCATGTAGAAATACAGAAAGGGTCGATTTTGATCAAAGTTTGAATAAGTTTCTGGACAGGGAACACAAATTAATTATTTCCCTAAATGTTTCATCTTTCCCGGGTCTGGAAATTTTATCCAGACACTAACAGAAGCTAACAGAAACTACTGAGCTTAGGAGATTTTAAAACCACTCATTTTTCTATAAATCATCCTCTTCTACATTTATATATTTTTTTTAATCCCTTTACATCCAACAGATCAGATGTGAGAATTATTTTAGAGTGGAATGGGATATAATGTCGGTCTAGTGGCTGCTGAAGATGAATAGTCTTTAAATAAGTAATAATGCTGAAGTGGCTGTAACTTGCTCTGAGGAGTTTGTTTATTGTTACTTTCTGCCACTTGAACTTAGATTTTGCTGCCATCAAGTTGAAATGGGCACTGCCATTGGTTTTAATTTTTTTGCTCTTTGTTTCTAGGGGAGGAGGTGGGGGTTGATTGTGGTGTTTGGGTTTTTGATTGGTTCTTAAGAAGCTCCATGAGCATTATCCTGACAGGGAAGTTATTTCTTATTACAATGTACTCCAAAGCAAGGGTTGAAATTACAATTTAAGGGAGGTTATTATATTTTACTGCATCATCTAGAAGTTTGGTAAGCAAAACATTTGTTTATGAAGAATTCCATTTGGGTTTCTGTGAGAAATTATAATTGGTCTTTTGTGTGCAAAAATATTTTTCATGCCTTCAGTTTTTTATTAAATTTATCCCAATTAATTAGTCCCCTTGTCCATATACTAATAATAATTATCTTTAAAGCTTTATATGACTCTGAATACAGCCATGACTTCCATTTTTGATCCATTTCCCAAACAGTGCCCTCTTTTTTAATGAGTTGAGCAAAAATGTGTGAATTTATCTGTGAAAACCTCAGAGAAGCTGTGGCTACCCCTGGATCCCTGGCAGTGTCCAAGGCCAGAGTGGACTGGGCTTGGAGCAGCCTGGGACAGTGGAAGGTGTCCCTGCCCATGGCAGGGGTGAGACTGGATGGGCTCTAAGGTCCCTTCCAGCCTAAACCATTCTGGGATTCTGATGCCTTCGGCTTTGTGTGTCCCTGGGAGCTGTGCTGCTGCAGCCAGTCCTGGAGCAGGGATCAGCCTATCCTGGGGCTCCTCTTTGGTGTCACATGGTGGCTTTTCCCTTCTCCATCACCTGGAAGTGTGGTCAGGCTTATGGTGCTGTGTCGGGTGTGCAGTGGGAAAGGGGATCTGGATTTGGACAGCCTATGGGGTATCTGGGTCCTGGGGTTTATTTAGGAACCTAAGGAGATCAGAGGTTTTATCTGACTTTACTGCCTCTCACACTTGCCCCTGTGAGCCCAGCATTACTATCTCCTGCCTTTCCTGCCCTTAGGGCAAATCCCTGCTGGCTGGAAAGGCTGCACAGAAATCGTGGTTGTTCATGCAGTCTCTGTTACCAAGCCTGAGTATCATCAGCCAAGGTGCCTGGGCACCCCGTGAGGCGGTCTGCACAGACTGCCTCAGTTTCCAGGCTCTCCCTGCTCTGCCAGCATCTTTGCTCCAGCCAGGATGATTGCTCCCTTCTTTCCAGGCCCTAGACCCTGGGCTACCCAGCCTGACCAGTCTGTGTGCAAAGCACACAGGATCAGCTCTATGATCTGTGTTTCCACCTCACCTCTCTTCATTAGCAGGAGGATTCAGGACGTGACAATTCAGTTTAATCCGGCATTATGAAAATTTAGTGATAGACATAATGAGTCAAAGGCTTCTGTGGAGAGTTCAAGAGTTCACTTTCATACCTTCATGCACAATTCCTTGCTGGCTGTCACCATGCACTGTTTAACCATCATAAGGAGCTCAGGCTGCTGCGTCTCCAAATGCTCTGACAGCTGCAGGGATCTCATGGCACTGCTTTTTCTCCTGTGCTCACTCAGGATGGAGCCCATTCCACAGGTGGCCATAGCTGATTAGCTGAGGGATGATTCTTCCCACACCAATGGTTTTCCAGCCCTGCAACAAATTGTCCCTTTTAGAGTCATATGATTCCTTTGCACTAGCAGGTCGATTCCAGGCCGATTCCAGCCAGCTTAATGGAGCATGTGAACACTTCTCCAAGTGCTTGGCTGACACAAGGGGAAGATGGATGTTGGTGGCAGGAACCACTGTTGCTGCAAGAGAAGCTCAGTGAGTCCCTGCTCTTTCTCTTCCTGCTCTTCTCAGCGGGGACAGCAGGAAGCAGTTCCTCAGTGCGGGAGCACTTGGGTTGCTCTGGGCTGAGCATTAAAATCCAAGTGACTTTTGGCTTTCGTCAATAAACCTGAGAGTTTTGTAGTCACTGTCTTCCCTTTTCAACTCTAGGTTTGTGTATCTGCTGTGATTTCCAGCTGTTGATTGTTCCAGGCACCACATGGGCCAGGGCTGATAAGGAGCAGTGCAGGTCAAGGTATGGGAATATCCCTCTTTCTCCATGGAAAGGATGCTCAGGCCTTGTCAGGGGCTGCCCAGGGAGGTTTGGAGTTCCCATCCCTGGAGGTGTCCAAGGAAGGCCTGGAGGTGGCACTCAGTGCTCTGGGCTGGGGACAAGGTGGGCATCGGACACAGCTTGGACTCTATGGGCTGGGAGGGCTTTTCCAACCTCAGGGATCCTGGGATTCTATAATTAAACAGTAATGAGACTCTCCTTGGTGATCTGGACTTCCAAAGGAAAGAGGGTTGAATGCAGTTGTGGGCAGAGTGGGTCTCAGGAGTGCCTTTGCCTCTTCCTTCCCTCCAGGCTTAGTTCTTGGGAAGAGGAAGGTTTTGGAAAGACGGGAGCCTCTGGAGCTGAAACAATTCTCATGTTTCACGTGGCAGTTGTGGAAAATCTGGAAATCTGAGACTACCAAACAAAACTGCTGACGGTGAGAACTCTGCAGTGGTAGAGGGTCAGTCTCTCTGTGCACCGTGGAGGTTGCTGTGTACTGTAAAAAGTTAAATACGGATTCTTGATTCTTGTTCCATCTATCCAGGAATTATACCGAGGGACAGGGTGGATTTTGCTCATGGTCTCACACACTGACCATGGTAATCACACATGATGAGACTGTTTGCTATGAATTTTGCTGAAGAGTATAATTTTAGGTACATTTTATAGCAGTCAGGATAGTTGAAATCTAATAGCTATGTGAGAAATGTCAGAATTCAGCAATCAAACAGTCAAATTCCAAAAGCTTTTTGATACCACTAAATTCTGATCATGCAGAAGGGAGATCATCACTTGAAATATTCAATTTAAAGACTCTGTCTCACTTTGAAGGCATTGAGGTTGAAATACTCACAAAAATACAGAAGGGTCACTATTTGTACCTTCTGTGCTGGCCAAGGGATGTCTGTGTACATCTGGAGCAAAACCAGATGGGCAAAAGGTGCAACAGTGTCATTTGGTGATTTCCCACAGTCTCAGAGGTGAGGATGAGTTCCAGGTCTCATCAAACTTCAATTCTTTAGTGATTCTCTGATTATTAAATGAGGAGCAACCAACAGAGGGTGGAAGAGACCTTGAGTCTTTTCCACAGAATAGAAGAGAATTGATGAGGCTCAGTGACTGCAAGGTCTCCAGCAGGCTCTTCAGAGAACAACTCCCAGCTAAGCAGACTTTAAAAGCCAGGATCAAGTAGTCCTTTTATTTAAATGCTTTCACACAGTGTTGTATCACTTTTATTAGACTATTCCATAAAAAGTTCTATGTCATATAATCACAGTAAAGTAAAATGTGAGGACTTGAAAGATTCTGCCAGATTATGTTGGCTATGACATGTCTCTCACTAGATCCTTGGTATTCACCCCTGTCTCAACCCCTAGTGTAGTACATTGTAATAATAAAATCTTGAGATATGGCTTCATTTTGAAGAGAATATAATAACTTTGTGAGAATTACTCTAGTGAAAAGTATGTCCTGTCATTAAAGATGGATAGTTCATAGAATTAATCCTGCTTCCAGAGTATTCACTGATATATTTACATAGGTGATATGTTCTCCATGTTCAGAATCCCAGGCTGGCTCAAGCTGAAGGGAGCACAGGGGGCAGCTGGTGGCACCTCCCTGCTCCAGCAGGGCCATCCCAGAGCCCAGGGCACAGCATTGTGTGCACACAGCTCTGCAATAGCCCCAGGGAGGAGAGCCCACAGCCTCTCTGGACAATGTGCTCAGGGCAGAGCTTCCTTCAGTCCTCTTCTGAGGTCACAGAAGAAGGCACATTGCCACAGCAAGGACAGAAATGAAATTTCTGCTCTCCTTTTTCCAATCCTAAGATAAATGCATGTGCTGCTGCAGGGCAAGAGACGGCAGAGGTAACTCTTAGGGTATAACACCGGGGTCCAGTAGCTCTTTTTTACAGCCAAAAATATGTGTGACAGCATTGTCTTGACTTGCAGTTTCCCTCCCATCTGCTCCCTCTGGGGTTTTCCTCCAGAGTTCCTCAAATAGAATCAATGAAATCTCCCTGCTTTCAGCAGTCTCTGCAGACCATGTGCTGAGGCCTTCAACACAACCTCAAGCCAGTTTTCCTGTGTGACCAAGATCACTTGCAGGAGATTTCGAGGCCTGGAAGGTGGGGAAAAGGTTCTGCAGATATGCTTGAACAAACACAGTCACTTAAATCACCGTGCATTTAACATAATTGCTCCTGAAGGCTGTGAAAACCTGGAATTATTTCACATCAAGTTGCCTCATTATGGAGGTTATTGGTAGTGCCACATTTAATTTGCTGGAAATGAAGTGCTGTGAGAAGAGATGCAATTTTCACAGTCACGGAATCTTGTTTTGCAGCACAGATATATAAATGCACTTCTAAAGCTGGGGTGTATTTATTGATTAATAAAATACTCTCAGAAACTTCTGGATCCAGTGGAAACATCTTGTGGGAACTCACCGATGGTTTTCAATTGAGAGGTCCCACAACTGCATGCTTTTAGTTCTAATTACAGGGATTTTCAACATCTTACTTAAAATATATATAAATGAAAATAGGAAGTGGAGCTCTGTGGTTCCTTGGTGATCTGAAAAATTTGTAAGCTGCTTGTGACAGCCTAGGATTGTGAGTAGAGAGCAAACATGAAGTTGTAAAGACACCACCAAATGCAAAATTGGTGAAGAATGGGCCATAGAAAACATTAACTGGTTAGAAACCCCTTCCTTCACACCTTTTAAGTTGTAATAGTTGAATATGTTCAATGTTTTTGCTGGCTGTAAGGCATCTGCTTTACAGATCCCACCTGAACCTGCCACCTGCCTCAAGTTCAGCAGTTCAATGGCAAAATTGAGGTTGGATATATGGAAGAAACTCTTTCCTTTGAGGATAGGGAGGCCCTGGCACAGGGTGCCCAGAGAAGCTGTGGCTGCCCCTGGATCCCTGGAAGTGTTCCAGGCCCAGTTGGACAGGGTTTGGAACTGCTTGGGATAGTGGAAGGAGTTCCTGCCCATGGCAGGAGGTGGAATTAGATGAGATTGGAGGTTCCTCCCAAGCCAAATCATTCCATGTATGATTTTTATAGCTGGGACAGCCACAGTTGTGTGGCAGGTGATGAAGTATCAACAGGAAGGTTGCTGAGGGTTCACATGCCCCATAATTCCACAATATCTTTCCCATGGAGACATCTGCCCTGCAAGATACCGACAATTTTATGATGTTTCTCGCAACCCCTGGGAGTGAGTTATGGGTTCATTTCTGCAGGGGAGAACGAACAACATTAATGGGACTTCGGAGAGCAGTTTGAGTTTCAGAATGATGTATCCTTATCTTTTGAAGTTCTCCTGTTCCAATCTTTGGAGCAGATATGAAATCATTCAAATGGTGCTTTATGACCTCCTTTTAGGAAAACAAATGCCTGTAAACATCACTCTCTTTTGATGCCCTAGGAAGTAGCTCCTACCTTTATATACTGATTATAGCCACTGTACTTATAGATCCTACACTCTTCCCCTTTTATCTTCTTATTTTTATCCCAGCTCTTGCACACTGTTTTGGTTCAGATTAGTAAAAGCTTTCACATTCACAGGGAAAGTTGGGTGTGGAAAAATATGTTCCAAATGAAGCCTAGGGATCTTGGGAATAGGTAGGTACAGATATGACTTATTTCCACTTGTATGCCACTGATGAGAATTAAATTGAGGTCAGCCCTGGGCACAAAAGTTTATTTGAGAGTGTTGGTATTGAGATGAAGTACAATTAATGTGTGACCTCAGGGTGCTGCAGCCGAGTACATCCTATTGTTCAGCAGTGAAAGCTGCTCCCCTGTTGCAGAGGGAGAGAAAAACAGCTTCAAGGGATGCTGACAATGGGGTGGTGGGACACTACTGGAGTCTGGCATCCATAAAACAACTGTGGGGCATCTTAGACTTGTTTGTTTTCTCCTTTAGCTCCAGTTTTCTGGAATCTTTTCCCTGGCACCTGTAAATTTAGCCCTAAGTGGTCTCATTCCCACCCCGGTGGGTTCATTGCTGCTTTATAGCCATTGGTGAAAGGGAAGGGAAAGGGAAGAGAAAGGGAAGGGAAGGGGAAGGTGGAACAGCCCTTCCCCTGCAGTGGTGTCTAGTCCAGGGATATTTACAGCCAGGAGCTGGATCCTGTGTCACACCCATGATGCTCTCCCAGTACAGGTGCTCTTTGCCTAGCTGTGCACCTCTGTCAGTGGAGGTACAGTGGGTCTGGGTAGATGAGGCCCAAGCAGTGATGGAATTTCTCTTCAGATCATTTTCTAGCACCTCCTGGGGCTCTCTCTGCCTTTCCCCACACCCCACAGTAGGTATTAGTTCACGGTCATTTGGGATAAACTCATTTACCCAGGCTTTCCTCACATGAAACATGGATCAGTACAATAAACACTGAAATTCATTCTAAGCCACATCCTTACACTTAGGGCCTCTTCCACACCCTTTTTTTTAGTCATGGATACTTCTGTAGGTGTGTTATTCTCATGGACTGTGAAAGAGGAGGTGCAAAGCACTGCATGGAAGCACCTGGCAGGTTTTGCAGGTTCCACCATGTGTTTGCCAACTGGTCACTTTTCAGCTCTTTTTTTCTTCATGCAGAAATTGTTTCGTGCAAATCACACTATTATTAACAGTGCATCATTAACCCCTGTGGATGGGTGAAGCTTCTTCCCACACAAACTGTGTTAAATCCATGGAGAAACAACTTGGAATGCCACAGAGTGTGCACCCAAAGGTTATATTCTCCAAATCCTGGTATTTAATAATCAGTTGGTGCTCCTTGCCTCCCACATGTTGCTTGGAAAATGTTCTCATTAATTCAATCTGAAGCAAATCCAGTGTTTTGATCTACTGAGGCTTTAAAAATCTGGCTGTATTTGGGATAGTAGAAGACTGGTAGGTGTCATCAGGCTCACACTGCTACAGTATAGTTTGTCGTTCTTGGTGTTTGGGGGGGTTTTTTTGCCCAAAATTCACGGTATTTCTCTGTTAGACCTTTATAAAGAATACATCTTGCCAGTGGAATAATTTGCGTGGCAGTTTTTTCCCATTTCACTGCTCCTGCTGTTTATGCAAGATGTAATTTCAGTTGTAATTTGGCACAGGCTCGTTTTTTGTTACTGTGAAGATTTTGGTGAGGGGAGGTTTGCTCTCCATCTCTACTTGATGAACAGTAAAATATTCAGATGCTGTGTGGACCCTGCATTTCAATTTGGCTCATCATTGGATGAAATACAAAAAATGTTCAGTGCTGTGTAATCAAATAATTCAAACTCTGTCAAGGCGAGGAGGTGAGAGGTGGGAGTGCTGAGTTTAAGAAGCAAACCCTGAATTCTGCACAATCTTTGGTAGGGTCTAAAATAGTTTTAGGAAAAGACTGAGGAAATGCAGGCCTGTCTTGAAGAGAGAACCTGGATGGTTTGGAGAACCAAGACAAATAGTGAAGTCTTTGGTGTGGGGTACATGGAGTTGGAATGCCACAAGTTGGAATAGTCTCAGGAGGGATTCATGTAGAGCATTTGTAAGGGTGAGTCGTTGTCCTGATTCCTTCCTGCTGTGTTTGGATGGCAGAGCTTGGAAAACTGAGAGTCCTTGACTTGGGGTATGCACGACCCAGCACCAACCACAGCATCAATGCCTTAGTAATGGAATTCTCATCTTAAATCCCACCCAACAGCACTTCACCAACTCCTGGGAGGAAAAATAACTCAGTCCCTGCCAAAGCCAGGGCTTCTGGGAGAGCAGGAATTTGCTTTGCTTCTGTTGGTCTTCAAAGGGGTGGGCAGGAAGAGACACAAGGAAAATTCATGGGGGCATGTTGGACTGGATGCGTCCACAATCAGAAGAATGCAGAAGCTGAGAGGGAACCGTTGAATAACTTTTTTTTTTTTTTTTCTAGGAAAGATATTTCTAACAATCATATTTTTCAGAGCCTCTCCATTTTTCTTCAGTGATTCCCACACCATTCCCTCTGGGCAGCTGGGATTTGTGCCCCTAGCATTTGGCATTCTGATGACATCAGTGGTTTTATCATTTGTTTAGTTTTTCTCTTTGTTGTTGGGATTCTGAAGTTTCTTCATCATTTCATGTGCTCTACAGACATAATTATTATGCAGAGGAGAAAATACGTAAGTTTTATTCAAGAATTTTTCACTTTTCAGGTTTGTGTTTAAAAAAAAAAAAAGTGGGTTTGGATTTTTTTTAGTGTAATTTTTCTTAGTGCAGCATCTTCCAATTAAGAACTTTTTGATAAGAAACAGATTAATAGAAGAGCTCTCATGATACGAGAATGAAATCAGTTGTTTGTTTTAGGCTTGTAATTATTCTCAGCAATGTTTTTAGAGTTGTAACTGATTTGTAAGCTTTAATAATCATAGTATGCCATCACACGTTGCAGCATTCTGTGGATAAATCCATCTCTGCTTCCAGCTTGGAGTATCAGTACATTTAACATGCTTATGTTTCCCATGGTTCAATTAAAATTTTTAATTACCACGATTTCAAATTGCCATTTCTGGCAGTCTGCAGATAAATGGAATGGGGATCAAACTGTTGCCTTGGGATAATGCAGGAATTTACAGTGGAATCTGTGGAGCCGTGCACAGCTCAGGTGGTTTTTGGTCATTTGGAAGTCAGAGTGTGCCTTCCTTCTCCATCAGTTACAGACGTTTTGTAAAATTGCTTTCTCTGGCACGTGGGCAATGAGAATTCTGTGTCCCTGACAAATAAAATGAGTATTTTTCTCTCAGAATTAGTGAGGAGAGGCAGCCGGACTGACTCCCTGTCTGTAATGCATTCATTCGGAGCAGAACAAATGGTGTGAGATCCCCGCTATCTGCTCGGCTTCCAATTTCACTACATGATGACTTAAAAAGGGAAAAAAACCATCATGGAATGTTATATTGCTCTATTTGAGATGTGGAAGGAATTTTAAGTTCTTTTCTGTCAAGACCTCTTTGGCCTAGTAAATATATGGCTGAATATTCAGCTTCAAACAGAGACAAGAATAATATATTTTGTCATATAATATAAAATAATAATAACATAATTCTATTATGTAACATAGCAAATAGCATAATTCAGCTGAGAGGCTGCAGGGGCTAAGGGTGAAACTGAAATCCTGGAAAGCATTTCAAAACCATGAAGAAAAGATGCCCCTTACTGAAGGGAACAAATATATTTAACTGTGGTTGGAGAATGGAAACAGCAAAAGCATTCAGACTTTAAAGTAGTTTTTTTTTAATTAAAATGCTGATGGCACTCAAATGTCCACAGAAATTAATGCTGTTACAAAACCTCAGTAGCTTTAAAATTAATTATTCCTTGCCAGCAGCAAAGGCTTAGAGTCACCTGTGATTAGGTAAGAGACACTTGAGAGGAAAATTATCCTTCTTTTTTTGGCTTTTCTACTTATTCTGGCTTCAGTCAAAGCCACGTTTTTACATTATAGTCAAAAGTCCTTAAATCATCCCCCCTCAACCTGCTGAAAGCAGTGAGGTTGTTCATTGGGCAATGCTGTCAGGAAATAACAAAAAATAAAGTTAAGACTGGCCACTTAAATAATGGATTTTTTAAACAATTAACTGTAGTATTGAACAAAAGCTTCTGGATACTGGGGGGGTTTTTTGGGGTTTTTTTGGGGGTTTTTTTGGGGTTTTTTTTTTGGTTTTTTGGATTTTTTTTTGCTTATGGCTGAGGCATGTGGAGGATGTGGAGCTGGCAAAGGGGTGAATTTTAATGTTCTCCCTCTTTTTGTCCTGCAGAGACTGTTCTCAGGCTTTGCCAGTGGGAAATTCCACAGTGATGTTACCAATTTCTAGTTCCTTTTTTTCTGGGATGACTCTGTGATTCAGCTGATGAAATATTTTTCTCTGCATTTGATTTCACTGCTTGTTTTGTTCAGTATGAGGGAAAAGGTCTGCACAAGGGCCATGGAACTCCATTGTTTAATTTAGGGGGGGGATGGGATTGGAGGATATGGTTTGCAGAAGATAAATATGAAAAATTACTGTATATTATATGCTGGAAATAAAATACTGGCTATAAACCAGTAGATATATTTCAGGGATAGTATTTAACTTTTAAGTAGTGAGAGCATGATGTTTGCCAGCAATAAAGGATTCATTAGAAGGTAGTAGGAAACCAACATCTGGATCATAAAACAGTCTCCCCCAATGTGGCATGAGAAGAAATTATACTTCTCATGGATGGCAGAGAAATCCTGCTGCACACAAATGGGATCAGTTAAAAGGGGATGCATGAAAGGAATCAGATTAGGATGGGAATATGCTTTGCTGAATATATAATTGCTACATTAAAAAAATTTCAAAAGCATTTCTTCTGAGCATGTTCTGATTCAAGATACAGCCAGAGCAAAGAAGGGGAAACTGCAGTCTTGGAATTCCTCGTCTGAGCTGACTCTGCTCAGGTTTGTCAAGGAAGCCCAAACTGGTTTGGATTGGAAGGGTCCTTAAATCCCATCCTATTCCACCTCCTGCCATGGGCAGGGACACCTTCCACTCTCCCAAGCCCCAGTGTCCAGTCCGACCTTGGGCACTTCCAGGGATCCAGGGACAGCCACAGCTTCTCTGGGTACCCTGTGCCAGAGCCTCCCCACCCTCCCATGGAACAATTCCTTCCCAATATCTATCCCTGCCCTCAGTCAGTGGGAAGCCATTCTTCCTTGTCCTGGCAGTCCAGGCCCTTTCTTGTCAGCCCCTCAGGTACTGAAAGGTCACAACTAGGTCACTGTGAAGCTTTTCCTTTTCAGGCTGAAGAATCCAAATTTTCCCAGCCTTTCCTCATAGCACAAGTGCTCTACCTTCCACAATCTTTACTTTTGAATTTAAAGAAAAATTTCAAAATTTCTCATAGAGTTTTCTTGTTAAAATTGCTTTTGTTCATCTCTTTATCCACTGGGACTTGCCATTTTCTTTCCTGGATGGCTTCCTGCCTATATTACTTAAATATTTTTTAAAAATTAATTTTATTTAAAAAATTTCAAGGATATTAACAATGAAGGTAACCATGGATCATGTAATGGAGTCCCCATCCTTGGAGGTGTCCAAGAAAGGCCTGGATGTGGCACTCAGTGCTCTGTGCTGGCTGGCAAAGTAGGCATTGGGCACAGCTTGGACTCCATGGGCTGGGAGGGCTATTCCAGCCTAAATGATCTTATAATGCTATAATGAATGGTCAGAAAGTCAGGGAAAATCTATCTAAGGGCTTCTTGTGGATCTTCTTTGTCATGTGCCATAGACTGAGGCGGGTTTATTTTCTTAGGGATGAAGCGCAAGGACCTCTACAAACACATTTGTATTTTGAAGATGTTGTTGGCAGCAGAAAGAATTTCAAAATTGCCTCATTATGTGGTGCCCACCAGATTTAATGGTAAAGTTTTTTTTCTTCCCCTGATTAACTGGGAAAAAAACTTAATTTTTAAGTTCCCTAAAGGGAAGATCTGAGAATTCAACAGTCAGATTGGATACCCAGCAAAATTGTGACATTCCTAAGATTCATACATGTATTAGGGATCATTCTGGGACTGAATCCTCGAGAAAAGTAGCCCTGAAATGATGCAGAAGAGTTGTGATCTGTCTGGGTGCCTCCATGTGTCCCTCTGGTGTGGGGATAGGTGCACACTGTACCTCTGATGCCAAGTGCTTTATGTTGCTGCCCTGCTTGTCAGGCAAATGGAAAAGGAGGACAAAACCCATTTCTTTTGTACAATTTTCTCTGTAGAGCACAAGCAAAGAAGCAGAAAAACACAGTAATTAGAATCCTTGTCTTGTAATGGAAATTACAATTATGAATGGATAGTTTCCACGATTTTTCTCTTCCTCACCAGCTTGGAATTCTGTATGAGCAGCCCCAAGTGCTTAGTGTTTCTGTGGATCCCCTCCTGGTTCAGTGTCTGAAGCTGGGTTCTCTCCCCCTGGACTGTTCAGAGGTGATGACAGCACACCCTGTGCCACGGAGACCTCTGGGAGGGGCAGGGGACCTGAGGAGGAAAAAGCTGCATCTTCTGATTGGTAGGGATGCAGGAGCTCTAGATCCTGCAGCACATCATCTTCCTGCTGTCAGGACACTCCAGCAGTGATTTCTCCTTTCTGTGGTGCCCTCTGGGTGACACTCTGCTGTCTCTTTGATTTTCAGACTCTCTGCAGATGTGGCAAGATGCTCGTTCAGCTGTCAGCAGCACCATGAGTGGTTTTCAGTTCATCTGGGCTGGCAAGAGATAGATCTTTGGTCTCTTGAACCCCTGGAAATGACAGCAAAAGGAGACTGAGAGGTGAAGGTGTCTGGAGAGGATTTTGTGCAGCAGGACAGGATTTTTGTGCAGGCACTTAATCTTTTCCTGCGTTCTTCCCAGGAATTTCTGTGGGTGGGAGTTTTGCCTGCTGTGTGAGAATTGCTGTGTTTGCTCCTTTAGAATGGCTAGATTTGTGCATTTTATGGATAGATGGGACTGCTGGGAGGCTGCCTTTGCTTTTGTTTAACCAAGTGAACTCTGTATTTTTTGGCCAACTGATATACAGAATCACAGCACCCTTAAGGCTGGAAAAGACCTCTAAGGTCAAAAAACCCAAACATAAACCCATCTCACCCTGTTCACCCCTAAACCATGTCCCCAGGTGCCACATCCACCTGCCTTTCGAACACTTCCATGAATGGGGACTCCACCACTGCCCTAGGCAGCTCCATGCCAAGGCCTGAGCACCCTTTCCAGGCAGGAATTCCTGCTGCTGTCCAGCCTGAGCCTCCCCTGGCCCAGCTTGAGGCCGTTTCCCCTTGTCCTGTCCCTGTTCCCTGGGAGCAGAGCCCGACCCCCCCTGGCTGCCCCCTCCTGTCAGGGACTTGTGCAGAGCCAGAAGGTCCCCCCTGAGCCTCCTTTTCTCCAGGCTGAGCCCCTTTCCCAGCTCCCTCAGCCTCTCCTGGGGCTGCTGGATGTGTTCACATGAAGATAATCGTACAGATATGACATTATACAATACTGGTTTAGCTCTTTCTCTCTAATTCTATACTTTGCATTTCTTCATTGCAGCACATTCTTTAGTCAGGGAACATGGTTAGGGAATATCCTTCCCTCTTTGCATGCAGATGAGAATGTACAAGCAAGTGAACTGATGGAAGAAGAATTTGGGTTGCTTTGACTTTTAGTGACTTATTTAGTATCTAATTAATTATGCCATGTTATGACCTTTAAGTCTTCAGTTCTCCTTTTCTTTAAATTATATTAAAGTCCTCGATGGCAGCATTTGGCTGCAGAAACATGTCCCCCAAATCCATGTCCCTCTGCTGGACCCAGGACCTCCCTGCTCCCTTTGGACTTGCTGCATTTGTGAAGATCAATGCCCCAAAGTTCCCAGCAGCTCTGGATGAGCCATGTCCTGACTTCTGCTTTGAGCCCCTGGGCTTTGAAGGTGTCCCCAGCCTGAGGAGGGGTCACAGAACCCCACATAAACCCTCCCCTTCTAAAGAGCTCTGCTTTGTGTGATCTCTGTTCAAACACAGACTCCTGGCCTTTCACTAGCAGGATATGCACTCTCCTGGGATAAAGTGCTGGAGATTTGTCTGAGCCAGGAGAGAATGGACCACATGACAGCGAGGAATTTAATGGTTCTGTTGATGCCAAGGGTATTCCTTGTGGACAACACCAGAATCAATTGATCCTGAAGAACAGTTTTATTCTTTGTTTCATTTCCAGGGCTGTGATTTAAATCCTTCAAACTCTGTTCCTTCCCATAAAATACAAGAGAAAAAGCATTAATGAGCAGTGTGACATGAAGCAATTGTGATTGTGAACCCAAAAATGCCATCAGATTTCTCTTTATCAGTGAATTAAGAATCAGATCTGCTGACGTTAAATACCATTTAGGGATTGTTTAGCCCCCCAAGGGCCTGAGGGGCATTAAAAGAAAGAAATGTGATGCTGGATGTACTGTACTTTTGTTAGTTATGTGAAATTGAAGAGATTAAGCAGAGAAAAGACTTTGTCACAGCAGGAGATGCTCCCAAAGGGTGGGATAACAGATAATCCCCTCACACTAAAGCTGAATATCCCAGCTACAACAGCAATCAAAGCAAAGCCAGGACATACTACAAAAACCTGCCTGAAAGACTCTCCGGGTGCTACAGAGGCACTTTCAAAGTTGATAGTACAAGATCAATTCCCTTTTTTTTTCTAAACACTGCGTGTTGGATGTTGGGGCTCTTCTGATGCTGCCAGCAGCTCTGTCCTGGGCAGAAAGCTCCGAGATGTCACTTTCTTCAGTAGCTGTGTTTAAACCCAAATGGATAAATGAAAATCAGTCTTTGAATGGGGTTGGTGAGTTAGAGGAATGTGAGGTTTTTTAATTCTTACTTTATTTTTTGCCAGTAGCAGAAGTGTTTTCTTTTTAGCCAGGTGGCAGCTCTGATGGATATTTTGCAGGCACAAGTATCTGCTGACCTGATGGAAATGAGGAGGAGAAGTGAATTCCACTTAGAAGTTGCAAAAGAGGGTGTTAGTCTGATCTGCCTTATAGCCAGTGTCATCAGGCAATCAGAGCAAAAATATCTGTGAGGGATTCAATTTTTAGCCTTTCCCCTGTGGCTCCCTGAGAGAGCCCTTGCCTGTGGCTGCAGCTCCATCAAAGCTGCCACTTACTGGAGCCTGGCACTGTTGGACATGAGGGAGGGACAGAATTTCCCACTGGATCCCTTCCCTTAGGCCAGGGGAGGAAGCTCCAGGCAAGGAGCTGTGACAGCAGCAGTGACTTCAGAGCTGGCAGTAATTTCCACGCTCACAGGGGCATTTCCCAGACTCTTCCACCTTTTTCTTTGGTGTAAGGATGCCTTAAGGCTGTTTGGATCTGGCTTTCTGGGATTTCTCCTTGAAATGTAGCCCTGCTTTCTCTGCCTTGCCAGAGCCTCCTGTCATATGCATTGGTGTGTGTGGGTGGCTGTGCTCCTGTGATAGCTCTGAGTGCTTCAGCACAATGATGCAATTTCAGAAAGGAAAGATTAGGGAAAGATTTTCTCTTGCCTTTCAGTTGTGAGGGCTCCTCCTGTCAGCCAGGAGCCCTTCCAGACATTACCCTGTTATCTTCCTTGAGCTGTGACTTCTATTTTTCCGGTGATATGCAGCTGTGACGTGATGAAATGCAGAACCATCATCAGGCTTTTACAGAGACAGATCTTTGAAGCTCAAAACATTTGCAAGCTAATTTTTAAGATTTGGCTTTGCCAGTGAATTGTCACAGCAAAAAAAATTACTAATTTTGTACTAAATAAGGGACAGCAGAGGTACAATTCTATGAGAGTGCTGCTGTACATCCCAAATTTAAATAGCTGTTGGTGATGATGGCAAGTCCTAAAATGTTCCTAAATTATTACCATGATGGAGATGAGTGATCCAGCACTGGGTGGCCACATGTGAGGGTAGTGTCAGGTGATCTTTGGAAACCGCCTACTGTGTGGTGCCTTCCTCCCCAGCCTCTGTTGTGCTCTTCCTATATCATGTATTTCTCCTTGCTCCCTTCTTGAATTTCCTTGCTCCTGTTTTACTTTCTCAGCCTTTAAAATGCTGCTACCTCCTTTGCATCTTTGTTTAGGACTTTTGAGGCCATGCTGAGAAAGGTGTGGAAGCACCTTGCACCCAGTTCACTGAGCTGTGTGATTTGGGCACAGCAGAAGATGGAGAGTCCTGGGGGGGCTCATCAAATCAAACCTTTATAACTGCTGAATATAAAGGGAATATTAGAAGAATAACAGAAGAAAAGAAAATCTCTTAATGCCCAGGCTATTCTCTTTTTAACCTTTGAATGCTACACAACCACCAGGAAAGCACTGAAACATTTCATAACTACCAAGTGAGGATAACAATGCAAACATAGAATCATAGAATCCCAGACTGGTTTGAGTTGGGAGGGACCTTAATACTCATCCCATTCTATGGGGAGGGGTACTTTTTGCTAGACCAGGCTGCTCCAAGCCCCATCCATCCTGCCCTTGGACACTTCTAGGGATATGGAGGTGTGCTAACATAGCTCTGTACAATGAAAATTGACAAGAGGACAGCAGTGCTGAGTCTTGGCTGAGCATTACCTGCTGAAGTAATAAAAGTTCCCCAGGAGTGGAAGGATGTGCTTGTAGCAGTCTCACTATTTAATCATTAGTTAAAATATCACACCAGTTGGTGGGCAGTGAACTTTGGGAACAAGCAATTAGAGGGATTGATTTGATGCTGAGGGTTTGTAATGGTGTGTCGGTGCTTGAACACCCTGAAGGTGTCTGTGAGGTCACAGCTGAGCTCCCAAATCCACGTGTGTGTGTCCCATGAGCACATGGCTGCTTGGTGGAGCTTTATTTGAAGAACTTGTTTTTCCCATTCTTGTGTGTGCCTGCATCACATGGGGAGCATTTTTCCTCACCACTAAGTGTCACCAAGGAGGTCTCCTCTTCAGTTCCATCCTGCTGCCTTTGCTGTTCTGCAGCATTAGGCATTCCCCCTCCTCCTCCCATGCTTCAAAGGCAGTGGAGCCCAGCCCAAAGCCCAGCTGTGTTCCTTCCTCTCAGTCAGCAGCCACAAGGCACCCTTGGTGATACCTTGCTGTTTCCCAGGGGAGGCATTTTACCCCTGGCATATGGTACACGATCTCCACAGAAAATCACCAGCCAGGAAATTAAAGGTTGTTTCTAAGGCAATGGATGGAGATTTGCCCAAAAAAGGCACACATGAACCTTAGACTTTCTTTCCTCCAGGAGAACCCAGTGGTGCCAATTTGATATAATTACATGCCTTGATGTCCTTTGGTAGCCTTGGTGTCCTTCTTGCCTTCGCACAGAATTACTGAGGCTGGAAAAGCCCTCCCAGCCCATGGAGTCCAAGCTGTGCCCGATGCCCACCTTGTCCCCAGCCCAGAGCACTGAGTGCCACCTCCAGGCCTTCTTCATACACCTCCAGGGATGGGGACTCCAAACCTCCCTGGGCAGCCCCTGCCAAGGCCTGAGCACCCTTTCCAGGCAGAAATTCCTGCTGCTGTCCAACCTGAGCCTCCCCTGGCACAGCTTGAGGCCATTTCCCCTTGTCCTGTCCCTGGTCCCTGGGAGCAGAGCCCAACCCCCCCTGGCTGTCCCCTCCTGTCAGGGAGTTGTGCAGAGCCACAAGGTCCCCCCTGAGCCTCCTTTTCTCCAGGCTGAGCCCCTTTCCCAGCTCCCTCAGCTGCTCCTGGGGCTCCAGACCCTTCCCCAGCTCTGTTCCCTTCCCTGGACACGCTCCAGCCCCTCCAGGGCTCTCTGGCCAGGAATGCCCAGAACTGGACACAGCCTTCAGGATTCTTCAGCAGGGCCAGGACATTTTTGCTACAAGCCAGAAGGCTTATTGTTTTTGAAGCAAAACTTCATTAATTGCTCATTCTTCAGAAAACTATAAACCCCAAAACCAGTAGATTTAAGAGGAAGAGTCATGGGGAAAAATGTCATCTCTGTAAAACCTTTAGTGTCCAACTCACGATAACTGTAGATGTGAGAGGTTGCAGTTTAGAGGCCTCCAGTTAAAGCCAGTCTCAACCTTGGTTTTAGTGAGTGATCAACAACAAAAAAAGGCTCTGAAAAGGCTTTTGCTTTCAAGAATTTGTGTGCGGATTCTCTTAAGGCGTTGCTGCACTAAAGCCCTGGGAACTGCTCATAGTGAGTAGAGCAACAAATTATACAGAGGTGCTTCTGTTCAGGCATAAAACTTTATCTCTGCAAACACCTGGTGGAGAGGGAAAATCTGAAATGAGGATCAGCACCAAGGTATCACCCTATCACCTCTTAAACATGGGAGATGCTGCTGAGAAGTCATATTAGCTCAGGTACCTCAAAATCCTCCTGTGAGCCTTTAGAGCTCCATAGTTTCTCTTTCCTCCAAAATCTGTGGCACTCGTGCACTGTCTCTGCCAGTCTGCCACAAGACACACTCATCCATTTATCATAAAACAATCCGAGTCAGATAAAGCAACCTTTGGGGCTTTGGAGTGTGAATGTTTCCCCACTCTGTTTAATAAAATATTTATCTTAAGGCATTTTTGAAGTTTAGTTTTGCTCCCAGGTAAGTGTAAAATGCATAGCACTGCTTTTCCAAAGGATGAAGTATTGAATGGTATAATTTATAAATATTTTATTAAATGCTTCCCCTCAGCATGAGGAACATTGGAAATACAGGCAGATTTTTTTCACTAATTTCAGGTGATAATGCAAGGGTCCAAGGAGGAATAGATAAAGTTAGAAAAATAATAAGAGACTATTGTTATTCAAGTCACCAGACTCAAGAAGTTCACCCTGAAGCATCTGCAGCAGTGGCCAGAACAGTCTGAATTGTTACCTGTGACCTACCCAAGTGCAGGAGAGGTCCCAGAGGATTGATAACGGAAATTTTATTGCATAAATAATTGGTTTAGTAGATTTGGGTTTTTTTTCCAATTCAGCTGTTCTTTTAAAAATTCAGAAGTGAAGATTAGAATAATAATGTGGGGTAAGTCTCCAGAAATGTGGTCATGGCTGAGTGTGATCCCAGTGCCTTCCATGCCTGCTGCCACTCAGCAGCTGTCCCAAGCTTGTGACAAACATTAAGCTATAATTGTCATGCTTAATTTTTATTTTTCGTCATTGAATTATGAGAGAACATAGATTAGAACCAGAAAGTTGTGGACAGAACGGCTTCAGAAAAGTCTGGAGTCATTTCAACAAGGACAGAGTTATGAGTCTAAATGATGATGACACGGGAAGAAATTATCTGAAATAATTAAGATTTATTTTAGTCACTGTGAGTACTAGGCAATGCCAAACAGAGAAAAAATGGCTGTACATAACTAACTGGTCTAAAAAAGGCTCAGGATGGGTCACTGGGTGAGTGGCATCATCTGAGGAGTTATGGGGTGGATTTACGGTGTTCAGCCTGAGAGGTGCGGCCGAGACCTGGGACTTGTGAAGGGACAGAAGCTCCAAAGAGGGAGAAAAGGGGTTATGGGCAATCTGTGAATAATTTCTCCTAAGACAGGGAGTAGGGTTGGCACATTTGCAATGAAATTATCCAGGAGAAGATTTCAAGTGAGCCAATGGATTCTGTCCCATGGTGTGGGCAATGCTCAGGACTCACTGCCTCGGAGCCTGAAGAGATGGGGAGACCTTGGAGCCTCTTCCAGTGCCTGAAGAGGCTCCCAAAGAGCTGGAGATGGACTTGGAACAAGGAATGGAGGGACAGGACAAGGAGGAATGAGTTCAAAGTTAAAGAAGTAGGTTTAGATGGGATATTGGGAAGGAATTGTTTCTGGGGAGGATGGGGCGTCCTGGCACAGGGTACCCAGAGAAGCTGTGGCTGCCCCTGGATCCCTGGAAGTATCCAAGGCCAGGTTGGACATTGGGGTTTGGAACAGCCCGGGACAGTGGGAGGTGTCCCTGCCCATGGCAGGGGTAGCACTGGATTGCATTGAATGTCCCTTCCAACACAAACTCTCCTGGGATTCTGTGGGAAAAGCTTAGGTGGGTTCAAGATGCAGTTTGGCAGCTCCACAGGAAGCTTTCCTGTAACCTCAGGCCAAGGCAGGACCTGTGGCTCTGGCAGAGTATTTTGGCTGCTCTCAGGAGTAGCTCCTTGTTTAGGGAGATTGCCCTGGAGCTGAGGGTGCAAATCCTCTGCTCCAGTATCACTTCCCAAACCAGGCTGCTCCAGCACCAAATTTCTGTGACTGCAACTTCTGAGACAGTTCTGAGCCTTATGCTGATCTGTAGAAAACACTGAAATTAGGAACAGTTTTTCTCTGTAGTTAAGGTAAAAAAGAATCTCTGTAAAATCATTTTTAGGCTACTTGCCATGAAAATAATTTCACAACTTGCTTTTATTGTGCAATAAATTACCCACAAAAGAGGATAACAGATTAATTTAACTATTTTAACTTAATCTCAAATAGTGTGTTGTTTTATTAAGCAATGCTGTGCTGTAATTAAGAGTTGAAACTGATTAAACACCTTGTAAAGACAGGGCTGTTAATTAATACTAAATTACAATAAAATTAACAAAGTAACATAAGCAAGCCATGTAAATGCTTTTAAATGGCAGGGATAATTCATCAGCTAAATGCTGCTTATGTGAACCATTTCCTAAAGAGTTTGCTCCAATTAATATGTATGTAATAATTGTAAAAATGGAAATGGGGCAAGAAGAGCTTTCCTTATGATTTTTCAAATCAAAAGACTCCTTTGATAAGAAATATGGAAGTTTTTAAAGTTGTATATTCTCTAATAATGATGAAGAAAATGTCTTGAACCCCAATTTATGGTACACAAGGAAAAATCTAAAATTAAACCTCAGTGACACCTACAAGACCACCTCTGGATCTGACACTTGTTTATCTCACTGGAATATGAATCTGAACAGCTCCTGCCTTGCTAAGCTTTAATGTGAATAATATGTATTAATGCCACAGCTCCAATTCAGATCTCATTCACAGGAATGTCAGGAAATGGCTGAAACTTCTTTGCATACTTAAAAGGTTTGCTGGATTGGCTGGTTCAAAAGCTCTGGAAATCTCACAGGTATTCCTTTGTCATTCTGAATTAAGAGAGACACAAATTCCCGGTTCTCAAACGGCAGGCCTACAGGGCCTGTGGTTGCAGGAGACACAGAAATAGTCCTGAACTTTTCCAGACTTGGGATCAAACCTGATTAAGACCAAATAAGTTGAAACAGGTTTTAGAAGTGTCTGAGAACCCCCAGCAGCAAGATTGCCAAGGTGTAAAATGCCACTCAGGTCCTGGGATTTCAATCGGTGCGACACAATGTACAAACTCAAAATATCTCTTAGTTTTAATAGAATTTTGGAACTTAGTAAAAATTAAAATTGACTTTTTTGTTATCTCACAAACAGGAGCCCTAGAAATAGACTGTAGTTTTTCCTCAGGAAATTATTCAAATTTAAAGACTAAAAGACTTGTCTCATGCTGTTGAATAATGATGCAAGTGCTGAAATTATGCAAAATAGACCTGGTGTGGGTACGAATTGAAGCCCCGATGTCTAAACCAGCAGGCAGCTGACACAGCACTGTGTGCAGACAGCTCTGCAATAGCCCCAGGGAGGAGAGCCCACAGCCTCTCTGGACAATGTGTCAGGGCTGGGCACTGCCCAGGGCAGAAGTTCCCAGCTCCAGCCCCAGCTCCCTCAGCCTTTCCTGGGCACCGAGATGCTCCAGGCCCTTCCTCAGCTGTGCAGCCTCCGCTGGCCCCGCTCCAGGAGCTCCCTGGCCCTGCTGTGCTGAGGATTCAGAGCTGGACACAGCACCCAGAGGTGCCTCCAGGGCTGGGCACAGGGCCAGGATCCCTCCCTGCCCTGCTGCCAATGCTCTTCCTGATGTCCCCAGGATCCCATTGGCCTCCTTGGCCCCAGGACACTGAGCTGGCTCAGGGACAGCTCCGTGTCCCCCAGCACCCCCACGTCCTTCCCTACAAAGCTGCTCCAGCAGGTCACCCTTGAGCTGAGGTTCCTCTCAGGATCGTTAACAGCAATGGCCTTGTAGGTACCCCCTTTATTTCAGGTGCCAAAGTTCTTGCAGACATGGGTGGTGTCCTGAGCATTAAAGGCCATGAACTTCTGATTTTGTCTTTAGTTTTTTGTCTTTAGTTTTGTTTATCAGTGCATAGAGGACTGATGGAGGAAAAACAGCTGGGAATACATGTGTCTGGAGCCATAAATCTGTACATTGCTGAAGGTTTCCTTGAATAGTTCTGTGTAAGAGGAAAAAATATTAACTAAGCCAAACACAGCCTAAAATGGGCTTACATAAATATTACACAGAAAATATTACAAAGACTGGGGGATGAAACACTGTGGGAGCTTTTACACCTCCATATGCTGTTCAGACATTCCTGAACTTTATTAAGCTGGAGAGTAGGAGGGAGATTTCAGGAGGACAGGGATGAGTATGAAAAATATGGAAGAGCATCCCTTTGTTTAAGAAGCATGGTGTAATTATGTTGTGCAAGTTCATGTCAATCCTATTTAAAAATTCCTTCCCTGAGTTGTGGGAACACCCAGAATGTAAATGGGGGATTGTGACTGGGGATATCCACACACTGGTTGAGTCCAGGTTGTGGCAGAAACCATAATGTTGTGTTTATGGTCTAGGAGAAACTGCAGCTCCATGTTTGCACTGATAAATCCCTAATCCTTTCCTGTCCCATGTGGGTTCTGCATTTGGTGCCTCTTGCTGTCACTTTGTAACTGCAGGAATGTGGATCTGATTGAACCCTGCATCTGGTGCAGACCTAAATTCCCCTGAGGATTGGGATTTGTAATGCACACTGAGGGATTGGTACCCCATCTTTTCCAGAGTGGAAAGGCTGTTCCCAGTTTCTTTCTGTCGGTGCTGAGAAGGACAATGAGCTGTTCCCCACTGTCCCTGCATTCCCACCTCCCCAAGCCCCACAGCTGCAGAGCTTCCAGGGGTTTCTTGCCAAATGAACCCATCCCTTCCACTCATTAGGCTGTGATGGAAACAGATTCCAGAGCTGGGTCCATGCTCCCAGCAGGGCTGGGGGAGTGGGAGCCTGGCCAGAGCAGAGTGAGGAGCAGCTGGACGTGGGCAGGGACATGCATCGGCACTGCCAGCTTGACACTTGGTGGAGCTGGAGCTGCTGAGGACAGACCATGAGTTCTTCCTCTCCCTGGATTTCTCTCCAGCTTCCTGATGAATAAGAGCATTTCAGAGCAAAAAACCGTGTTTTTTGCTTTTAGAAAGAAGTCAGGATTAAGAGAGCTAAAGCCATTGCAGCCTGAATTAGCAAGAGAAAAGGTATTTTTTACATTTCTCCTCATGTCAAACCATTGAGATGCTCCTTGTTGGAGGAGCCTTTTTGCTTTAAGACATCTTCCACAAGAATATGAAGGGGACAAACAAGGCAGTGCCTCTTTGCTACCTGCACACCACATTCCAGTGATGGGATTGTTCATCTAGAGAAGAGAAAGCACTGGGGACAACTCGAAGCCCCTTCCAGTGCCTGAAGGGGCTCTCAGAGAGCTGGAGAGGGACTGGAGACAAGGGATGGATGGACAGGACAAGGAAGAATGGCTTTCCACTGTGAGAGGGCAGGGTTAGATTGGATATAGGGAAGGAATTGTTCTCTGGGAGGTTGGGGAGGCCCTGGCACAGCATGCCCAGAGAAGCTGTGGCTGTCCCTGGATCCCTGGAGGTGTCCAAGGCCAGGCTAGGGTGGGACTGAATGGTCTTCAAGGTCCCTTTCAACCCAAAATATTGTGTGGTTCTACAAATGAGTTCAAATCTTCATTTGTTAGAATTCTCAGCTCCTGGCCAGGCTGTCACACTCAACATCTTGCAGCAGAGGATCTCTGTCATGTCTTGGGGTGGGTTTTGAACCTCCCACATGTTGAGTTTTCAAAAACCTGGAAAGTTCATTGCCTTATTGAATTCCATTTTCTGCTCTGATATATCAGAATGCTGCACTGGACTCTGAGTTTCCATCCTGAGCAGCTCGAAATCCCTTAAACCAAATATTTTCCAAGGTGCTCTGGAATTTTGAGCAACCTGCCCTTAGGAAAACATCCCTAAGCTTTGCCAAAACTACTTTGGAGGTTTAATTTTATAATAAGCAGTAAATTCTTTAAATACACTTCAGATGCAGTTGTGAGTTTGTGTGGCGAAGAGCACAGAAAAGAAAAGAGCACTTGGATTTTCATTTTGGAATTCAATCACTGCTCCCGTGTGCAGCCAAGCAAGTTTCACCAGCTGGGTGAGAGCAGCATTTCCATGCAGTAGAAACAGAGACAGACATAAATATATATGAAATGTATTCAGAAAACATGAAATAATGCTAAAACAAATCTTACTTTGACTCAAGCTTACTTCCCATTGCCAAGAAAAACATAACTAGGTTGATTTTCCACAAAAAAGTTGGCAGTAAATCAGATTTTCATGGCTCCAATTTGATAAGAAAACTTTTAATAAAAATGCCAGTGTAGTACCCTTTACATATTTGTAGTATTTAATAGAGACTTTTTGGAAAATGGTTGTTTTCCAAAAGATTCTAGGAGCAAAATCTGTTCATTTTTTTACCAGTGAGTGTATATTTGTAAGTAAGACCTGGAGTAGATCAGTTGTATTTGTTCTAGAAGATATAGTTGCACTTGTATTTTTTCTGCTGAAAACTTTTAACAGGCAAAACTTTTCAGGTGAAATCAAGCCCTGTTTTTTGCTGCATATGAGGAAGAAAAAATGTTGAAATTAAAGGAATTCTGCTGCCCCCACCCCAACCAATTTTGGTTCATGAATGTGCCTTGCAAGCAGCAAAAAGGGGGAGTGATTTGTCTTTGCAGAAAGCAGATTCTGTGAATATTTCAAGACCTGAGAAGTATTCTTTGAATTAGGGATAGGGCTTTCTTAAGTTAGGGATAAAATTTTCTAAAATTCTGCATCAAAATGCCAGATCAGCCATGGAGTTTGCTAGGGGGTGATATAGGAAAATATACACATTGTAAGCATCATTACAGGTAACACTGGCTTAATTAAAATAAAGAGGGTAATTTTCAGAGCTGCAGGAGAGATTTAGGAGTCTTGCTTCATGACAAATATGAATTTGCTTTCCTTAGCTGAGATAATACTGCTCTTCATGTTGGTTTTTAACATTTGAGTGCTTACATGAGTTACTTCTTTTGGTGGAGAAGAGGCCACGCAAAAATCTCATGCTGAGGAGAGAAAAGTAAACTTCAGGTAGAAATAAATAGGGCAGGGCCAGGAAATTAACAAAGGTGACCTTTTTCTAAATTCCAAACTAATTGTACCTGTGGAAGCCAGGAGGGCTCAGGTAGGGTCAGACTGGGAGGAAGCTTCAAGGGCCTCTTTGGAGAGGTGCAATCACCAAAAACCTGGCGCCCTGACTTTAAATCTAAACCTTTTCCCCACCTCTCACCCCACTCCCAAAATCTAATTTCTAATCCCACTATTTTAATCATAGAATCATGGAATGGTTTAGGTTTGAAGGGACATCAAAGCTCACCCAATTCCATGGGCAGGGACACCTTCCACTGTCCCAGGCTGCTCCAAGCCCAGAAATCCAATCTGACCTTGGACACTGCCAGGGATCCAGGAGCAGCCACAGCTTCTCTGGGCCCCCTGTGCCAGGGCCTTCCCACCCTCCCAGAGGGGTGGATTCCTTCCCTATATCCCATCAATCCCTTCCCTCTGGCAGTGGGAACCCACTCCCTGTGTCCTGTCCCTCCATTCCTTGTTCCCAGTCCCTCTCCAGCTCTCCTGGAGCCCCTTTAGGCACTGGAATGGTCTTGGAGGTCTCTCTGGAGCCTTCTCTTCTCAGGTGAACATCCCCAGCTCTTCAAGCCTTTCATTCCCTTTAATCATCTCTGTGGTCCTTAAGAAGGAGAAGGCTGCCCTCAAAAATGAGAATCTTAGGAATTCACCAAAATAATTTTTCAGATTTAATGATGGGAGTTGTTTTTGCAGGCAGTCACCGATTGTAGAAATTAAGTTATTCTTTAATTTCAGCCTAGAAGATGCAGGTAGTAAGCGTAATATCACACAATTATTCTAATACCATAAGTTCTTTTTCTTGTTTATTGAATTTTGGGTCAATTCCATGTGGTTTTGTGCATGTGCATGAGGAAACTAAAGCAGATTTGATATCCAGTGGGCACCAAGTGCTCTGCTTGCACTAACAGGGGTGTGGGAGTACAACGGCATGACTGGTCCTTCCCAGGCATAGCGTAAAACCTGGACTAAACCCCAAAATTATAGACAGTATGGATTAAATTGATCCAGCAAATCTTACTTTCACCTACTCCTGTCACACGAAAGCCCAGGCTGATGGAACAGCCACAGCCCGTGGTTCTGTCATCACCTTCCGGGGAAACTCAGCATTGAAGACTCTGGCTCTATTGACAACATTAAAATCCAAACCAATTCCCATCCGAACAGCTCATTCTTTTTTCCCTGTGAAACAATCTCCAGAAGTCCAAGCCCTTGCTGATTAGAGGAGAAGTGTTCCGCAGTGTGTGAACAACATACAGCATGATGCATCTTCATTACCAAAATTCACAATGACGATCATTTATCATAAAAGCTGCTGACAATAGGCATTAATCTCTGAGTAAAGCAAAGAGGAAATGCTGTTCTCAAGGCAGTGCATTTCATTTAGTCCCTCTCCTCCACGCCTGAGGGACTGGGAATTCTCTGGGGAAAGCAATTGCAGCCTTTTCTGTGTGGAGTTTTGGGGGTGGAATATAGAATTCTTTCGCTCGGATGTGGAATCTAGAAATGACCACGCTGCTGGCAGAACGTGCCTGTGTTTTACTTTCACACAGCCCAGAGCAGTTTTCCTCCCATCCCCAATTTTGAAGGGGGCCTTAAAGACCTCCCATCCCACTACCTGCAAGGGACACCTTCCACTATCCCAGGTTCCTCCAAGCCCGGAAATCCAATCTGACCTTGGACACCTCCAGGGATCCAGGGGCAGCCACAGCTTCTCTGGGCTCCCTGTGCCAGGGCCTGCCCACCCTCCCAGGGAACAATTCCTTCCCAATATTCCATCCCACCCTGCCCTCAGTCAGTGGGAAGCCATTCTTCCTTGTCCTGTCCCTCCATCCCTCATCCCCAGTCCCTCTCCAGCTCTCTGGGGGCCCCTTTAGGCACTGGAAGGGACTTGGAGGTCTCTCTGGAGCCTTCTCTTCCCCAGCTCTGTTTAAAGCAGAGGTCAGGAATTCTTTCAGGAGGGAGTTTCAGCAATTTATTTCTATGCTAGAAACATTTATTTTTCTTTTTAAAAGTATATTGGAACTGTTGGATGTATTTAGAAATGCAAACAAATGTCTGCTGTAATAAACTGCATATTATCTATGCCTTATTTTTGCCTGGTTCTACTTCCTTATTTTATTATATATTTATTTATTTATATATAGAAAAGGTAAATCATTTGGTCAGGCAGACCAGGGAAAAGTGATATACTCCCACACACATCTGGTGTCTTGTTAATGAAGCTTTACACATTTTTATTCAGTTAAATCCTGAAGGCTAAGAAAATACCATGTTGATTCCCCTTATGAAATATTTTCTTGGAAGTCAACACAACATCCATGTATTTCCCCAAATTTCCATCAGCCTTCAAAGCTGGGAGTTATCTCCTAAATCTGACTGCACAATGTGGTGTGGATTTATTCCGCCTCCAAAAAAGGCAACAGTTTGGGTTATTGCAAAACAAACTATGTGTGCCTAAAATTCCCTGATTCTGCTTGGAGAGCATGGCAAGCTGGCTAATTCCAATGGATATTGGATTCTGTTCTGTCCAGCCTGGAGAAGAGAAGGCTCCAGGGAGAACTTAGAGCCCCTTTCAGCACCTAAAGGGGCTCCAAGTGAGCTGGAGAGGGACTTGATACAAGGGAGGATGGAACAGGACAATAGGAAATGGCTTCCCACTACCAGAGGGCAGGGTTAGACAGGATATTGGGAAGGAATTGGGTATGTTTATAAGGACTTGGATTTTCCCAAAAGTGAGAGGTGAAATGAGCCCAGCAGTTTTCAAACCCCCAGTAACAAGTTTCAAGGTGCCTCCTGCTATCCTGGGTCCCTCCCTCCCTGTTCGGAGCCCTGGGGTCTCTGCCCTGTGTTTCCCTTTGATGCTGGGAGAAACCCCCAGGCACATGGCAAAAAGAGCTGGAAAGAGCCAGTCAGAGATTTTCCTGTTCAATATTTCATCTTGGGGAAGGATGGAGAATATATATGAATCAAAACAAATTACAGATAAGTGCCTGATATGTTTTAGGGTGGGTATTTTAGAAGGATAAAACTTGTTATGAATTTCTCCCTGGTTTCTGAGTTGACAGCCTTCATGAAAATATGTAAACTACTTTAATGAAAACCTCAGGTGTTGTTTTCTTGTTATTTTTTTATTTGAAGCTGCCTTTATCAGAAATAAAACAGCAGATATTGAAAGCTGTGTGTTCTGCTCTTCTCTGTTTGTTTGGGAAGTGAAAACTATTTAAAGAAAGGAAAATATGTAAGATTAGTTGCTCTTCTTAATCAGTAATTAAGATATGTACAATATAATTAATCTTCAATTTTATGTTTTCCAGGTGATCCACATATAATTTCCACAGCTATGGCTGAGAAGTGCAGTTAAGGTATTGTGATAATTCCCTTTTAATACAGGCATGTTTTTGCTGGAAATTATTCCCAAAATTCTCTTGCAAATAATTTTTAATAACTTGTATTCCTTGAGGCTGAGTTCACCTCTAGATGGTTTTCATTTGCCAATTTGTCCACTGCAATTCCTGAAAACAACATTTTTCTTCCTCGTATTCCTTAACTTTTGGCTTCCTGATGTCAAATTCAGGAATGTTTTAGGAGTCTGTACAGACATACAATGAGAACCATGCTTCCATGATGAAGGTCATGCCTTTGAAATTACTAACCCCAAAAATGGGGTGGGGAAAGGATGAAAACCATGTCCCTCTGGAATGCTGGCTTCTGCATGCTCTGTGGCACTGAGAAATTGATTGGAATCACAAGATGGAAATCGGCTCAGCAGCTCTGCTTGACACAGGGAAATGAGGCTTGGTTTTGTTGGAAATGCACATCTCATGACCAGGATTATCTCCTTTCAAGTCATGTTTACACTTGTGAAATTCTGGCTGGGATTTTGAACACAGAGTGGCAGAAGGGGAGGAGAAGGGGGAGGAATTGTAGCAAGTTCTTTTTTCTGGGCACTGAACTCAGATGCCAACATAAATGGCAATGAAAAAAAGTAATTTCTTTCCCAGGAAAAATTCAGGTAAAGATTCAAAACTTGATGAGCAATATGAAACAGTTGTTCTTGAATGGCAGAAACTAATTCTTGCCAAAGAAATTGTCAGGGCAGGATTTCCATTCTCCTTCTACATCCGTATCAATTTAATGTTTTTGTCAAGAGAAGAAGCTGGAAAATCATCTTGCAATTCCAATTCTCCTTTATTTGGGAGTTTTTGTTGCTGAGTCTGTGTGATTTATTTGACGAAAGCATAGCAAAGCTCTTGGTTTTGTTAGCGACTTCCTTTGGAGAAAGTGAATCCATTACTTTTCCGATTGTCATCTCTGGTCCCTAGCAAAACCTTTAATGTTTATTTCCATCTGGGAGAAATGCATTTTGATGTGAGAATACTGGGCAAAAAGAGATCCTGGAAAGTCCATGCACATCAGCTGATTTCTTAGGAACAAAGAGTAATCCAGAAGGTCCTGGGTGAAAAGTGGGATAAAAGGGAAAATTCTGCTCAGCAGGTGATTTTATCTGAGTACCAGACGGGTTCTTTTTGCTGAGCCAAGGAACATCTCTACAGAGATGCAGGGGGCTTAAGCTCGCTGGATTTATAGGCAGCAGTTATTCAGTGCAGTTCCCAGAGGACATTATTATTGAAAGCGGAGATGGCACAGATTAATTCAGAATTATAAGGAGCTGGCTAAGGCAGATAAGGAGCTGGGAAAAGAGGGGACAGGGACAGGATGAGGTGAGCTCTAGGTGCAGGAGAGGAATCAGAAGCATTCCTGAGGGACAGGTCTCTTGAAGAGCCCTCTCTAATACTTCTTTAGTGACCTTGGCACAGATTTTTGATGCAGGTTTTGAAACTCCTGTAATGCTATGAAGGACACAAGGATTACACAAAAGAATTTTGTTGACTTTGTGGATTAGTAGAACAAATGCAGCATACACTTGAATAATCATAAACCATTGTGTTAGGGACTAAGAGCAGTGGGGCTACTGTAAATAAAACAAGAGTTTCAGCATATGGAAGTTCAGCTCTTTTTTTAGGGAAAGTTTGGTTGTAGCATGTAGCTGAAGCTTTCACAACTCCAGAATTTGCCAGGACACCTGTTCCTTCAAGAGTTGTGATTTACTCTAAATAGTTCAGAGCTTAGGTAGGTTATAAAGTCAGAATAAATAAAGTTTTAGATCTCTGAACCTGACTCCATCAAGTTTGTATCAGTGCAGGTGTGAAGCCAACCTTGCCGGGGGAGGAGGAGGAAGGTGCCAGACTAACAAGAAGTAGATTATTGTAGCAGCCTTGGAATTGGTTTTTATGGAACCAGCCCATCTGCCTCCTCCCCTCCAAAAATCCCCAAACAAACAAAAAAAATGGAACCAAGCCAGGGTGGATCCTGGGTTCTAAGTGAGCAGTCCTGTTCCTTGAGGTAGGAAACCTCCATTAGGGTAGGGGACCTGCAGCAGCTTAGCCACAGAGGTGACAGAGGGGAGAGAGGTGGAGGCAGAGACTTTCCCACGGGGAGCTTCAGAGGGAGCTCTTCTAGTTCCATGACCCTGCCATGGGCAGGGACACTTTCCACTCCCCCAGGCTGCTCCAAGCCCTGTCCAACCTGGCCTTGGGCATTTCCAGGGATGGGAAATCTTAGCAGAACCCCACCTGCAGAGTAACACCCCCAGAGTGATACCAAGATGATGGCTAAAATGAGCAAATGATCCCCAAAATGAGTCCTTATCAGTGAAACGGGAGTATCATCATCACAAGTGTGCTATGCTCTATGTCTGACCCTCTGAGGATTTGGAATTAAAGCCAAAAGGATGAGAAAGAAATGGAATGCTCTACAAATCAGTGAAAAAATTGGTCAAAAGATAGGAAACAGAAGGTTGGAGTAACTGAGCAGTTTCCTGAGTGAGAGTATGACAGCAGCACAGTCTCCAAGGAATCTGCACAAATCTGTGATACTCAACTGATAAATGAGCTGCGAAAGACACGGGTGTGCTGCTGCTGCTGCTTCCTCCAGAGCACTAGAACCGAGTGCTGACTGTGGAAAACTGCAGCAGGATTGAGGCAGAATTAACTGCTGGGCAAGGCAGTGGCAGGTGAAATCCTCCAGAGATGGATGCAAAGGGAAGAAGACAAAAATTCCACCCACAGGTGACAAGCGCTGAGTTCGGCATTGTCACTCACCAGCCAAGAGCTGTAAAATACAAAAGATGTCTCTCCCAGAATCATCATCAAGGAACCATCCCAGAATAGCCTGGGATGGAAAGAACTTCAAAGCCCATCCCATTCCAACCCCCTGCCATTGGCAGGGACACTTTCCACTATCCCAGGTTGCTCCAAGCTCCATTCAGCCTGGCCTGGAACCGTTCCAGGGATCCTAGGGCAGCCACAGTTTCTCTGGGCAACTTGTTCTATGTTAGCTTTAGTTCTGGAAGTTTCATAGCAGGGCCTGAATAACAGAAATCCTTTTTGTCAAGGAAGTGAGAGCTGCAAATCTTTGGAGTTAGTTGGAAGCTTAGGGAAATTCTCCCATGGGATGAATACCTCTGCTCTTCCTTAGGGGCTGCTCCTGTCAGGGAGGGATTTCTGGGTTTGAGGGACTTCCCTGTGAAGAGCCTGTTTGTAGCTTGTCCTGGGGCTTAAAATAGGAGGAGCATGGAGCCACTGGTGATGGAGCTCCTAAAAAATCCCAAACTGCTGGAAGGGATTTCAGGCTGAGAAGACCAGGGGAGTGTTTGTCCAGTTGTCCAAGGCTCCATCATGTGTGTGTGGTTGGGTTGGTTGTCATCAGACGAAGGTCTATTTAAACTTTAAGAGCGGAGAGGAGGATGAGGCATGGCCTGGTGTGTCTCTCTCCCTCCTCCCTGGGATAGAACTGATCAGGACCAATTCCTTTCCTAGCAAAATCAATTTTTAACAATACATTGCCCTCAGTGTAAAATATCAGCAAAGAAATAGAGGCTGATAATCCAGTTGGAAAGGCTGGTGGGCTACAGTGTGTCCTGAGTGTGTTTAAACTGGAAATTGGGAAAAGTACTGTTAACCAGGGAAACAAGAGGAATTCCTGAAGGGCTTTTCAAACACAGCTGGGACACAAACCCACATTTTCCAAGTAGGATTTTAGGGAAAAGATGATATCTCTGAGTGCAGGCCACCTGCAATTCTTAGGAACAGCTCTCAGGAGCAGGAGCTGGGCCCCCAGTTTGTGGGTGTCCCCAAGTTTGAAGAAAACAAACCTGAGGGATCCGTCAGTTGTATTTGCTTTTATCTAGCAATGCTGTTGTTGATTATTCCTTTGTCTTGGGACTCCACAAATTGCCTCAGGAGTCCAGGAAGACTTTTTGATTTGATGATTGCTTGATTTCTGGGATGTTTCCCTTCCTCCATAACCAGATGGGTCTGGTAGGGTCTTAGGAATGTTTTTGTGGCATGTATTCAGTGTCAGTCGTGCCCTCCCCTCATCTCCTCCACTTTTCCCATCATATTCTACACTTTTGGAGCCTTTCAAGCTCATCTCCTAAAGATCATGATGTAATAAAGGCTTCACTAGCAGTGGGAGCTCGAGAATAAATGAATCTCACTTACCCACAGCCTGCTGAGGCCTTCCTGCTGTTCCATGGGCATCTCCACATGGATGAATCCTCCCAGAGGGATGAATGGTGACATTTGGATGCAGCAGGATGGATTTTTGTTCAGGACACTGATGTTAGAGCTGTTAGGATCTAAAGTATTTGGAGCCATTCATAGTACAGATGCTGGGAGTCTCCAAGTCCATTCTAAAATGCCGTTTTATAGCATCTTAATGATAGAAATAATCTGATGGAGACGTCTGACTCTGCCAAAAGAGTTGGATGAAAGAATAAAAGAGGCAGATGAAAAGAATGTAATGAACAGGAGACCCTTGGTCATGTGAGCCAACATATTTACATCAATTTGGTTTTAATAATTTAATAAATTAAGCAGTAGAAAATATTTACCTGTACTGAGGACTCTCATTGCAAACCCAGCATTGACATCTTTGCTGGGAATCAAAAACTCATCAGGACTTGAAACTAATTTTTTCTTTGTTTGTTGTTGTTGTTGTTGACGTTTTGGTTTGGTTTGTTTTTTTTGTTTGTTGATGATGCTGCTGTTGTTGTTTTACAATGAAAGGAAGCTGTAACATTGTGGAGATTTATAAAACAAACAGAAAACTGTGTACATGTAATAAGATGGAAAATGGTGTCACTGTTACATCTAACAGGGCCCATTAAGGACAGATGTTCCCGGAGAACAGATACCCATTAGAATATGACAGAAAGGGGGAGATATTGAAAGGGAGCCAGAACTTACAGATGGAAACTTTAAATAAATAAAAATCAACTTGTAAGTAGCCAGTATAAATAATGCAGGGGATGTGTAACAATTTCTGGATTGCTCAGAGCAGCAGGCAGACAGTCCCTGCATTCCTAATGGGTTGGAAGGGATGGAGCAGCCTGCAGTGGGATCAGCTGAGAGGGAGTCGGAGCCTCTGGGACAAAAGGAATGTCAGGACTCCAGGAAAGAGCAAAGACTTTGCAGAACTGGTGGTTTGAACTTTGATTTTTCTCTCCCTCATACTCTCCAGAGTAGTTTGGAGTTGCTTCATCCCATAGCAGATCTTTGGCCTGTTTTGAAGATAAATAAAGGTTAAAGGAGAGCATGTAGAAGGACATTGCATGTTTGAGTGTATGAAGTGATAAAAGATAGGTTAAAAGAGTCCTCCCACTTGCTCCAATCTTTTCATTTGTTTCTTAACAGCGAAAGTTTTTTTGGCAGAGTGGCATGAGCAAAGACAGAGTCTCCTCTAGAGAGTGGATCCCACCAAGGGTCTCCTGTTCATTCAGTTCTTTTCATCTGCCTCTTTTATTCTTTCATCCAACTCTTTTAGCAGAGTCAGAGGTCTCCATCAGATTATTTCTATCATTAAGATGCTTTAAAACGGCATTTTAGAATGTACTTGGAGACTCTCAACATCTGTACTATGTATGGCTCCAACTATTTTAGATCCTAACAGATCTAACATCAGTGACCTTGGTGGCAGCAGAGGGCAAGTGCTTTGCTAAGCTACACATCAAAGGTGTTTGGGGATTGTTGATTTTAAGAATTCAGCCACAAGACTCTGAACAATCTTAATGTCTAAGCAACAACCAAGAGTGGTCCCTTGGAAAGGACCCCCCACACTGACAGGGTGATTGTGCTGGTTGGGAAACAGAGGGCAACTGTGAGAAGGAAGTGGTGGAGCTTTGTGTGTCCCAATTGCCTGCTGTACTCCTCTGAGAGGAGAAATAATTCCGCTTTAGACACAGAGAACCAGAAGCCTTGGGTGAGGACAACTAAAATCATGGTTTTCCCAGCAAATTGTGAAGGGTGGTGAGCCCTCTCTTGAATGGGAATGCAATTTTTCAGACATTGTGTAGTTTATACCCCTCTCCAAAAAATGTATGGTGAATTCACTTGGCTTGTTAAAAAATGGGTTCTATAAAAATCTATGATGCATCACTGAAGTGATTAGATTTAATAAAAGGCTGTGCCTTTTTGGTCTCTGGTTTCTGGCAATTTGGGTGATCTGGGGATCAGACATTCCCACTCTCCACAACCCCCAGACATAGAGGGGGCAGCCAGGGGGGGTCGGGCTCTGCTCCCAGGGAAGAGGGACAGGACAAGGGGAAACGGCCTCAAGCTGGGCCAGGGGAGGCTCAGGTTGGACAGCAGCAGGAATTTCTGCCTGGAAAGGGTGCTCAGGCCTTGGCAGGGGCTGTCCAGGGAGGTTTGGAGTCCCCATGCCTGCAGGTGCAAGTGGCACTTGAGGACACTTGAGGTTAGTGGTGAACATGGTTGTGGTGCTGATTGATGGTTGGACTTGATGATCTTAAAGGTCTTTTCCAACCTTAGTGATTCTAAGATATTCTCTGACTTCCCTTGTGTTGCTGTGTTAGAAGGCAGACCAGTGTGCTCAAGGAAGCTTAAGGGCAAGTCAGTCCTTGGTTACAAAAATAATGACTTCATTCTTCAGAAATTAGGATTATTTTGATAAATTTTGCTGCAAGAGCTGCATTGCTCCTCTTCCTCCCCTCAAAGCAGCGGTTCTGGCACATTAAAAATGGTGTTTTAGTGCAGTGCTCTTCTCTTATTGCATCTGTCTCTCCAACTAGCCCCAGAGCTTGATTTCTCCAGCCACAAATTTTCCTTATTTTCACTGGGATCTCCATTTTCTGCATTAAAACAATGCCATAAGGAACAAAATATTTAGTTGCACTGTTGATCATGGCAGTGGGAACCAGTTAGGCAGCAGTTTTACCTTTGCCATAACGTCACTTCATTATGAAATTACTGGTTATTTCCAAGAAGAGAAGTGAAACAAAGAAATACAAGTTTGTGTTGTGGTTTAACTCTATCGCAGCCAAAACCAGGACAGGAAGGTTTTTAAGGGCATTTAAAATTGGTGGAAAAGAGGTAGCAGTAAGAGACATTCCTGTGTGGAATTGGCAATTTTGAGTCTCCTGAGAGGAGTAGTAGAATCCAAATGTGGGCTTGTGCCTGGGCACTCCTTGGAGGACAATGCTCTTCCATTCCTGATTTTATTCTCTGGATATATTTCTGTTTGTATGTTAAAAAAAATGAATCCTTTTGAAGATTCTTTTTTGAATTAGGCTGGGGCCAGTCTTTTTTTGGTTAAAGCCTGCCATCATTATTTTTGTGGATAGCGTAAAAGCCTTCCCTGACTTCAGAGTAGAATCTTTCCCCAGGAAGAATAAATAACATTCATACTGACCTTTCAGTCCCAAGGAGAGTGTCTGCTTAAGAACTTCACAGCTCCTTGCCTCAGTGCAGGTTGACATTTGCAAGGTTGATATGTTGGTTATTTGGATGTAAATCGACAGCAAAGGAAAACCACTTTCAATAGTTGTGATAAGAGTCCACTTTTCTCGGTTTAATATAAAATAATGGACAGAATATATCACAGAAACTCACCATCACCACCTAATTTAAATAGTGGCTGCTGTTATGTATCAGTCTGGAGGTCTGACAGGAAAATAGTTAAAATTTATTTGAATAATGAGGAAGAAAAGTCCTATCAGGGATTTTGCTCACTATGCCTTAGAGCATCTATGCAAGTAACTCTGTGTGGTGGCAGTATTTTAGGGATTAGAAGAGCCGGGCAATATGAGTCACCCTGAATTCTAATCAAGATGTGCAAGCATCTGGTACAGAGAAGTGAGAAAAATGAAGGTTTAGGGTTTTTTTTCTTTATTTCTTCCTTTGAAGACCCTGGATCTCATCCATGGTTCTGAATGGTTGGCTCTGGCCACAACTGCAACGACTGCCCACACTCCTTGTTCTTGGTTAGCTGAAGCCTCTTCCAAAATATTTAGAAATTGGGTACGGGCAGAAGCAGGTTGATGTATTATCATGGAATATCCTGAATTGGAAGGGATCAACAGAGATCATCCAGTCCAGCTCCTGGTCCTGCGCAGACACCCCAACAATCCCACCCTGTGCATCCCTGGAGCTCTGGCAGCCTCAGGGCTGTGCCCATTTCCTGGGGAGCCTGGGCAGTGCCAGCACCCTCTGGGGGAAGAACTTTTCCCTGATCTCCAGCCTGACCCTGCTCTGGCACTGCTCCAGGCATTCCCTGCTCCCAAAGGGAAGCTGTCCCTTGGGAAAAGCTGTAGGATGGCAATGTGGTCCTGCTGAGCAACCTTGTGCTCTATAATTCTCCATCTTCCCATTAGCAGATCTTATTTTTGGAGACATGGGCAAGATGTAATCCCCACACTGCTGTTCTGGGCAGAAGAAATTCTTTGTTTGGAGTCTTCCCAGCTTATTCTGTGCTTCTGACCCTCAAGAACCAGTGCCTAACTCAATGTTGCTCTAAACATGACTGTTTACAAAATGGTGCTGACTAGGTAAGACTCTGCTTCTGAATCCTCCACTGCGAACCTTGAGTCCTTACTTGGAGAGGGCTCCCAAAAAAATATTCCTTGGACTCTCTTGTTCTTAAGCACACAGACTGTTCTGTACTGGGAGCTGTACCAAATCACTCTGGAGCTGAGAGCATCTTGTTCTCCAGGCATCCCAGCAGATTTTGAATGGTATATTCTGGAATTGTACACATGTGAAGGCAGAAGTGGGAGCATTTCACCTCTCTAAGCAGTGCCTGCACAAGGCTCCAGGTTTGCTGCTGTGTTGGACAGCCCTTCCCCCTGCTCTGCTCATGGCTCATGAGTGTGAGAGTGCTGCCTTTCCTGCCTGTCCCTCTGCAGGATTCACCTGTCATGGCCTGGCCTGGGACATAGGCTTTTCAGGGATGAAGCCTTCACACCCAGCTCCCTCTTCAAATCCCTTTGGAGCATTGTCTTGGACTGGTTTTTTGTTATTTGGGTTGTGTTCTGGGCTTTGACCCTTCACCAAGTCAGTGATGCCAGGCTCTGCATCATGCCTGTCATTCTGTAAGCCTGGGATTGAGATCATAGCTGAAATTAATTCCAGAGGTAGCCTGGAACTCTTAGCAGGACTGATCCACCATTTCCTAACCCTTGCCTTGGAACTACTATTACAGTCAGAAAAGAAGTGCTGTAATGCATAGAACATTAGCTAGATACACATTAAGCCCTCTTGGGACTTTAATTTATCCAAACTTTCCCCTGTTCTCACCTCAACCCCTGAAACTCACTATTAAATTTGTAGAAAAAGAGCCTTATAGAACATATGTTTATTCATCTGGTTCAAAACTATTGGCAAGCCTCCTTCCTGAACATCAAGGCAAAGCCAACCCCATCTCCTGCAGCCTCTGAGAGCTGCAAGTCAGCACAGGGAAGCAGCCCAGTGCCTTTTATTAGATGTTGTGCACTTGACAGCCAAGTCAAACGCCAAGCTTGGGAGAGCAGTAATTCGATTCCTGCCTGAGTAATACACTGAATGGGTCATTCCTGTCCTCCAGAGAAACCTGCGACCTCTGCAGCTAGGGCCAGCTGAAAATAAAGAGTTGCCTCCTTGGAGATGAGTTTTTCAGGGTAATATCAGCAGTGTCTGAACCAACCCCCTCCACAACTGTGTTTCATCTTCCAGAGGCCTTGGAACTGGGGAATAAATGAGAGGCCATATCTGGTCTATCTACAGAAAGACAGGGGACTGATAGTTGTTATGACAAGAGAAAGTAAAGAAAAATCATTTTGAAGCAAATCCAGAGCAGATTCTGACCAAGATGATCAGAGAGATGGAGCTGAGATATTTGCTTGGGATAATTTCCACGCACACTTCAGTTTCACTCCAAAGAAAATTTGCGAGCAAAATTACTTTTTTTCACATCAGCATCTTTTCATTTAAATGTGCTTTTCATATCAGAATGGGTGGTACTGAATTTAATAAATTAGCTTCTTTCTAGCAGGAACATTTTATAAATTGAATTTCACTATGCTGTAGAGGAAGAGTTGGGGTCCAAGCATGTGCCAAAAGTTAGGTGATTTATTCCATGAAGATTCCCACTCTGCTTTTTTGGGATCAATGCAAGATTTCTCAAAGGACACTAAAATCTCCTGAGAGTGTGAGGAAAAGAGTTTCTGTTATTGAAGGAATAAATGAACCAAATGGCCAAAGGTGATGATGAAACTGTTTTAAGGAAAAGCTTCTAAGAATAAACTAAAGGATTGCCCAAGATACAATGTGGTCATGGGATGAAGTGGTATTAATTCATAGCATATTTGTAAGTTTATTATTTACTTATTACATTAAGTAAAATGAAACTATTATTCAACTTCCATCCATATGGAAATTCCTCAAAACCTGACACTTTGGATGTTAAAATTGTAGTCACAATTTGATGCTAGACAGGTTTACACACCTATCAGATATCAAGTACTGCTCATATAAAATGAATTTAAAATACCCTGGGGTTTCTACAGGTTGTAGAATATCAACTCAAGGGGTAATTCCACTCCTCCAGCTTCCAAGAGATGAAAAACTGCTCAAGCTACAAATCCAACCAATCCATCTGAGCTCTGTATTTCCAACTTCAGGAATCTCCATCTGCACCTGATCATAGGAAGGGCATTTCACAGTTGAAATAGTGATTGGCAGTGGGAAATATTAATGTGCAGGGCCTTAATTTAACATCTCATTCAACTGTCCCTCTGTCCTTTTTCCTTTCAGATTTCCCAAGAGCTTTTCAAATGTTAAAAGGCAGAGGAGACCAAAACTAAACATGAGCAGATACCACTTGAAAAAATACAATAAGTAAAGACATCATTCCTGAAGAAGGTGACAAAGAGCCATTGGAAAAAAAATCTTTTCCATGCTTCTGCCAGGAGACTCTGCTGTGATGTACAGCACTGGTTTTAGGGTAAACCTTCGTTTTATCTTAACAAATGTAACTGATCTGCTGCTATTCCAGTTTATTCCTTCCACACTTGGGATAAAGGAATGCAGGATCACTCCTCAGCTGAACAGGATAAAACCTCATTGTGATGAGAGTGGCCTCACCCATCAGATTCTCTGGGATATAGATTGTTAGTTATTTTTTTTGAGCCAGCAATACTCCTGTCATCAATTTAACCCTTCTTGCCTTTTGCTTCCTTCCTGGCTGTCTCTTTTCTCCCTGTCACCACTTCAGGAGCACCTAGGAGAAAACTTCAGCAAGCAAATTTGAATGGTGAAAGGGAGAGACATTGAAAAGGAAAGCAAATTCTCTGTCTTACAAGAGGGTTTAAAATAAAATAATTTACTGTTGGATACTGACATTTTCTCAGTTTCATCCAAATCAACAATTGTTCAAAAACTGAGTGGCCTTGGTGGTATTTAATTCAAAGTTAGAACTGATAACCTTGGAGGTCTTTTTCATCTTTAATGATTCTATTATTCTATTGAACCTTAATTTCAGTGTGCATGCAATTTATATTTCTTGCTCCCCTTTTTTTTTTTTTTCTCTTGGTCAGTGTCATTGTTTTATTCAGAAAAGTGCCAAAGGAGGGTTGGGCTTTCTTGCCCATCCTGGATTGTTCCAGGTGAATATTCTGCTGCTCTTGAAACTGTGGTTTGGCTGCCTCTCCCCCGTGTCGGGGAAGGGCAGGAGGAGCTGCTTGTGCTGGAGTCATGGAAAACAACAAGTGTGTACACAGGGTTTCTGGTTCCGGCAAAAATCTACCATTTTAAGGTAAAATAAGAACAAAAATCTTAGTATAACTGAGTTAAGTTATTGTAGTTTGAAATAGTGAAGCACCTTCATTTAGGTACAAGGTTTATTCTCTTTTTTTTCCCCCTGTTGATTTATGGCAATGTTTTCTCTTAAATATCCTCTGTTTTCTAGTTGATGAAAAATAGGCGAAGAATGAGCACTCACTCTGAAAAAGAAAATAATCTCCCTGAGCAGAATTGATTTAAAGGCACCTTAGCGCTGTTAAAGCCCATAAGAGCCACTTCAGAGCACAGGCAGCTTCTTAGGGACATCGGACCAGTTTGTAGAGAGAGGGGAAATTCCATTGCTGTCTGAAATCAGGGGAAATTCAGCCGGGGTGAGTCCAGAGTGAGGCAATTATCAAATTCCCTTGCTTTTCTTCTGAGGGAAAAAATGTAGAATACCCCAAATAGTGGATATAGTTAAATCTTTCTCCAAAGATTTTAAACAAATATGGATCAGCAATGAAAGGTCTGATGGGCTCTTGGAGCATGACCCTGTTGAGGTTCCAAGAACCCTGCTGAGCCCTCAATTTTGTCTTTTATGAGGAAAGGCTGAGGGAGCTGGGGCTGGGAGCTGGGCAACTTCTGCCCTGGGCAGTGCCCAGCCCTGAGCACATTGCCCAGACAGGCTGTGGGCTCTCCTCCCTGGGGCTATTGCAGAGCTGTGTGCACACAATGCTGTGCCCTGGGCTCTGGGATGGCCCTGCTGGAGCAGGGAGGTGGCACCAGCTGTCCCTGTGTCCCTTCAGCCTGTGACAAACACAGCCCCGAGGCCAGAGAGCAACGCAGGTCTGTGGGGCTGAGAATTAAATCAGCTGGTGCTGCCCAAACGTGCAGCTGAAGCGGGAGTGAGTGGACACCACCAGTCCTTGTTTGGATAATTTGAGATACTACTGATGTTTTATCCCTGCAGAGGACTTCACCAGGTTCGCAGACAATTTCAAACACAGGGACTTTGCTTTCACCTTGTAAATTGTATGGTAGGAAGACACGAGTTCATTTTACTCCAATTAAAGTTGGAGAACGGCAGTGCTGATGGTGAGGACTGAAGCTTTCCCCTGTTCCCATTAAGTTAGCTTGGATATTCCAGGGTTTTTATTTCTATTTTTAATGAGCTATTATAATGAGCTAAAACAAATGGCAATGCTTGCCAGAAGCTTCTCAGTGTACTTGCTAATGAGAGAATGAAAATAGATTTGGGATTGTTTGTAGAAGTCTTTGGATTAAATGTGTTTATTTTTGAGTGACTTACCTCCCTGTCTGAATATTAGCAGTACATTCACAAAACCCTGCCTCATTTGCCAGTGGCCTAAGGAGCCAAATGATTTCCTGCTGCTGTGCAATTTTATTGCTAGAGTATTGATTTTACTAAGTTTTCTGCATAACCATATGGTCAAGAAATGTGAAGGTGAGACGCCATAAGATGGAACAAATACCTCTGAGGTTTTGCATTTTGTTCTTTACAGCTATCATTCCTATCTTACATAACTTAAAATAATTATTTTTATGAGCAGGTAGAAATGATAAATCATAGCAAATGCACACATTTACTAGCAGAGACCTTCCCTCTTCACCATACAGTGCTTTCACAAGGTCACATCCAGAGCAAGAGTATCCAGAAGGGATCAGGCAGGGGAAGCAAAGCCTTAAAGCTCCCAATGCCCGCAGCTGCAGCACCTCCACTGAGAATGTTTTGTGCAGCCATCCCTGCACCTGGGTTTGTGGCTTTGCACAGGCTGGAGTTTTTGTGTTAGACCTATCTTTTTATATTGACTCCTTTGGTTAAAATGAAAACCTCTGTCACAGGAATGCTGGAGAGAACTTCAGCACTGCATTTGGATCACTCCCAGAGGAGCAAACCGTAAGCAAATGGTTTATTTAAAGAACTGATCTTCTCTTTAATCGTATTCAATTCCATGATCATTTTCCTGTGGAAGAGACAGGAAATTACGTTATCTCAGCTGCTGGACTGGCTGCTTGTAGAGCAGGCTTTAATTCTCCCTGGGTTTAGCTGAAGCCTCTCTGCCTGGGCCAGGGAGGCACTGGCTCACCACTGAGCACCAGATTTGGTCTTTGAGATGATGCACCTGAGGACTTATTTTTCATCATGGGAAGATCCAACCTCTCATTGTGGTTGGGATAATTTCCCAAGCAGTTTGACTTGGCTGTGATCTGGTTGGAAAGCACTTAGGTGTGACTGAGAATAAAGGCTGTATGGAATGAGAGGAACAGCCTCCTGCCAAATGGGAGCACAATCCTGCCAGGGTGGGCAGTGCAGTGTGACCTGGTCTGTGTGAGAGTAAAAGTACCACTAGCACTGCTTTCCTCCAAAAACCAGGAGTTCCCTCCTCTGTGGTGTGGGCTGGCACTCAGCAGGTGGATGTGGCTGTGGATGTGGATGTTGATGTGGCTGTGGGTGTGAGAGGACATGTGGATGTACTGTGGCTGTGGCTGTGGGTGTGAGTGTGAGTGTGGATGTGGGTGTGAGTGTGAGTGTGGGTGTGGGTGTGGGTGTGAGTGTGGATGTGGATGTGCCTGTGGATGTGGCTGTGGGCACCTTCCCTGACTCATGAAGTCAAAACAATATTTCTGATCACTCCAGGGCTGCTTCCATCCAAAGCTGCTACTCCAAGTCCTTACCATCCTTCTGGTTTTATTTTGTTGTTTTCACTTTTGGAATCACGATATTACAGAACTATAAAGGTTGGAAAAGATGTCCAGGATCATCTAGTCTAACTCTGGACTGATTCCACCATGTCCACAATCCATTCTTACTGTTCTTTCTTGCTTGCACCTGATTTTACATTTACTTGGGATTTTTCCTCAATGTTTTTTACCCATTTCCTTCTTTCTGGAGAAGGAAGAGTGCTATCACCAAAAGCAGATTTCTCCCAGGAGAAAGATTCCTCCAGACTCTAGAGACCCTCTCCAAAATGTGCTCCCAAAATTATTGTGGCATACAGAGATCTGTATAACAGATGATAGCAAAATGATTTTGTTTCATTCTGTTCTGAGCATGAATAGCATTGTCCCAATTTTTCATTCCTACAGGCTCTCACTCTGGGACACTGCAGCAACTCTGCTGGAGTATGAGGAAGGCTCAGAAGTCCATGTGAGTGTTTATCTTCTCAAATGTGCATTACAAAAGCAGCGATTAGCTCTCCATCCCTTTTTAAATCCAGGGTGCTGATACAATAGGGAACACAGATGGGAGAGGAGACGATGTCAGAGGGAGGAAAAAAGAAAAAACATCACAAACAAGGTTAGAAAGTGCAGCAGGTAAGAGTGAATTGTCAGTGTCTGACTCCTCGGGAGCAGCGGCAATTTATAACGCGGTGACTCAGCCGGGAGTCTGGCAGAACGCGAGTGCGGCGCTGACTCTCTGGTTTGATCTCTGCCTTTCCGGAGGGGGTTGGATGGGCAGGGACCAGTGACTCACTGCGGGGCCGGGGCAGCTCCCAGTTTCGCACCCCAGCAGCTGCATATCGCTGGGTCTTTCCATATTAATACCCTGGCATCACCTTTACGCACAAATTTTCAAGCCTCTTTTTCCGCTGCCTTCTCCGTTCCTGGTGGTTTTGGTGCCTTTGCAGATCTAATCTGCATTCCAGAGATAAACAGGGCATTAAGGAAGGTGTGGAGAGCTCTGCCTGTGGTAATTGCAGAGCCAATTTCAGATTGCACAAGGTTTACAAGGCTGGGAGAAGTTACTACAGCACGGCTGAAATGAGGTGATCATAAGCACGGGTGCTGTATTGATTAATGCTTTCATGTGTAAGATAAGGCAAAGGATCCTGTACCTGCTGTAATGCTTTTATCTGCTGTGCCTAATTGGAGTTTTACCCTGGATTTTACATATTCCATCAGTAATGAGTTAATTGTATATGCCAAATGGATAATGAAGTTATTAGCAGTGTGCCTGAAAGCCACCGAGGAATTATCAGGAGGCTGCTTTCTGCTCTGGGTCCTAACTGATTTGATATTAAATTGATATTAATTTGAACACTAATGTCACACTGTTGCATATTGTGTGAACACTCAGCTTTGCTCAGCTGTATTTTCTTGTTCCTTGGTTTAATGTGACTTTCCGTGGAGGAGGGGGAAATCTTGTTTGCCCATGAGCACCATGGCAGTGGGAGGGCCAGCTGCACATTTTAGCTTAGGTGCAAGATTTCTGTTGGAAAAAAAAAAAGGTAAATCCCAAGGGAAGAGCTCTGCTGTAAAGCCTGTCAGTGCAATCTGCTGGAGGGCCTGGGATTTGGACTTGGAAAAATCCCATTGCAGTAAAACATTAATCCATGGAATTACCTGTAAGCTTTTCAATATGAGGAAGTCATTAGATGAGATCCCAATTAAAAAAAAAAAATTGTATTTTACATTTATGGCTCTTTCTGGTGCTTGATTTTCTTTTATCCACTGCCCTCTACAGGTCTCATGGATAGAGTTAAACTGAGGGAGAGGAGGTTGCAGCAGTGTCTGGTTCTGGCTTGAAAAGAACTGCAGAAATGCTCCCAGACCTGTTTTCCATGCTCTCTGGGAAGGGAAAAAATATTTACAGTGGGACAAGTTCGGGTTTTAATACAGTGATGGGAAATTCCAGCTTTTATGGGTACAAAAGCAGGATATAGCATTCCTTCCTAGAAGCCTCCCTGCTTTATTCCAGGTGACAAAAGTTATGCCACAATATAATCGGTGCATCAAATGATTATCTATTTATCCCTTCTTAGTGTAGTCCTGTTAAAAACCATTTTCAGGGAGAGATCATCCTTGTAGATGAACTGAGAAATGCTGCTGAACCTAAAAGTCTTGCTCTGAGTAAAAGGAGGGGTGAATTCCAGGCTCTTTGTAGTTCCAGTTCCTCATTGGGCTCTGGGGGCTTTTCCCTCTCCTGGAAACTGAGAACAACTAGTTTTTTTTCCACAGATTTTCCTTACGTTTAATGAACAGGAAGTGAAACTGCAGCACGTCCCCTCATAGGGATGTTTGGGAATTGCTCTCCTCTATCTTGGCTGCTTCTTTCTTGAAGTGATTTGCATCTTAATAGCTTTGATGCTGCTATCAAAGGATTTTGGGGGAAGGACAAAAAGGCAGTGGCATAGAATGATTATGTGAACCTCCCTTCCCGGAGAAACTCGGCTGAAAATAGAAATGTTGGCTTTAAAGAATGCCAAGGCTTCAATTCAGGCTTTGCTCTGCCCGCTGGTGCTTGGCATCACTCTGAGAAATTAATATAAATTCAGATTTGGCTGTTTAGTGGGCACCACTCAGCAGAACCGCTGCAATCCCACGGCCTGGCCAGTCAAGGAAAAGGCAACATGTTAGTGGTGGGTTAGGAAAACTACCCCAGACGTGTCCCAGCACCCTTCTGTGAGGTGTTTTTAAGACATTGTGCTTTATATTTGAAGTTAAATCAAAGCTGGCTAGAGCATGGGGGCTTCGCCTGAACCAACATCCAGCAAGGAGCTCACTGTGGGAATTTTTGGATGGACTAAAATGTGGTGGAGGTTGGAACACTCCCTGCTGGGGATCCCACATCTCCCCAACATGTACAGTCCTGCAACATGTACTGTCTGCAGCTTGGTGTCTGTGATGGCTGCTGGAATAACTACACCATTCCTGGATTTCACGGTTTTATCCTCCAGGAATACAGTTTCCATTCTCCCAGGGCTCCCTGCAGTGCAGAACAGTGTGCAGGGGACATCAAGGACAGTCCTTCAGAAGTGACCTGAACTGGAGCACTCTCCTGCATCAGTATCTCCACCCTCAGCAGGAGAATATGATTAACCCCAGATCTCTGGCGCACTAATTATGTAGCCTTTGTAGATTTTCATATGATCCTTAGCTCCATGATTTATCTCTCCCATTAATTCATTTTCCCTGTTCAAGATACAGTTATAGATAATTTTAAAGGCTCTGTGCTTGGATCTTTGGTTGAATTGAATCTCAGGTCTGGGACATTCCTCCCCAAAGTGGATCTGTTCCTAAATCATCCTCCCTAAAGGACTCTCCCTGTTCCTGCAACTGTGCACGAGGAAAGGTACAGAGGTAACCGGAGCTGGCTCTGCTCACCGCAGCACCAGAATTTGTCAACTGGGTTTGAAACTTAGCTGGGGATCACTGAAGGAGAAAAGAAATTTCCACTGATCTGCAGCTTTGCATTCCTCTTCATTTTCCAGATGATTGAGGATTTGGGGTGTCACAGTAGAATTTGTCTGATATCAAAATCTTGAAGTACAAATAAGCCACTGCTCTAAGTTGTCATTTACAGCAAAATGTTCTATTATGGTGAGGGCTGTGGGATTCAAACAGAAAGGAGGCTGGAAACATTGGCCACTTTGCAGGAGCTGTGAGCACAGAAATGAGAGTAAGAAAAGGGTAAAATACCCAGAATGAATTAATCCAAATAACTCACAGGTCCCAGTAGGATGGGAAAGGCCAAGTGGGTACTTTTAGTATGCAGGCAGGAGCAGGACAGAGGTCTATGCTCATGATTTACAGGCCCTCTGGGAGAATGGGAAAAGAATTTTCCTTCCTTGGACATCAGGAGGAATTTTTCCATGGAAAGGGTGTCAGCCCTTGGCAGGGGCTGCCCAGGGAGGTTTGGAGGTGTCCAAGGAAGGCCTGGACCTGGCACTCTGCTCTGGGCTGGTGACGAGGTGGCCATTCATCACAGCTTGGACTCCATGGGCTGGAGGCCTTTTCCAACCTGAAGGATTCTATCATTCCATGATTCTTTTCTCTAGTATCTTCCCAGTCACCAGCTCTTGTCCTCAGCAATGCTGTTGGAGGCTCCTGGCTTTGTCCTCTCAGCTCCTTGTCTGCTCCTCTGCCTGTCCCTGTGCACTGGGATCTGCCAGGGATGATCAGCTCTGGAATTCTTGTGGCACTTTACATTGTCCTAAGGCCAATTTGCGTTCCTGGGCTTCCCACTGGTAGTTGGGATGGCACTGACTTCAACCAGATCGTGACCATCCCAGTATTTGGGGAGAAATGTCTGGGGTTTTTATTGCTGCACTAACAGAGCCAAGTTTTCTGAGGGCAGATGTTGAGAGGCTGATAATTTAGGTGTCAGCATCGACCTGAAAGGCTCTGCCAAGAACACATCAGCTTTAAGCCAGAGCAGGACAAAATGTGTAGAATCTGTTAATTGCAGGCTGTTGGATTTTTGGATCAGAACTGACTTTAACAGGGAAGAGAGTTGTGTCTAATTTTGCTCTCATTCTCCCCAGGTAATTGTGTCAGTCAGGATATGTTTCCCACAAATACATTGCTCTTCCCATTAATTCTACCCACAGATGGCTTTGCTGTGCAACTCCCTCCCTGCACGCCTTTATGTGGTGACAGGGTGGTATAAATCCTAATGTTCTCCGTATAAAATACAACAGAGGTGGATTAAAAGCAGTTCCTCTTCACTGAGCACTCAGCTCATGGAATTCTTATGCCTTCACATGGGTAGACAGTGCCCAGAAACACAGAAAAGGACATTGCTGCCCACCTAGACAGGCACTAACAGATCCCTCAGGATGCTGTCAAGTGTCTACACCTTCATTTATCACTTCCTTGACATACCCTCGAATAGGATTTAGAACAGAGAGAGCCATACATTCACAATAATGTAATTATGAAATAAAATGCAGCAGGAAATACAGTTCTCCTTAATTCTTGGCCTCAGGATTCCTTCCTGAGCCTCTGTTTAGGATGTAAACAGTGACCTGCCCTGCTCCAGCAGTGCCTGGCTCACTTGGCCATTGATGCATAGTTTTGTTTGGATTTGTAATTGCTGCTTAAGGTGGTAATTAATATATAAATATGCAATTTGCCACATCTCAACTGAGGTTATTCAGGCTGGGGAGCAGAAGATCTGGAGGGGAGGGGAGGACTGGTCTCCCTGGGATGGGCAGGAATAGCAGAAGACTGGGCTGGGTGGGAAAGGTGAGTACGGGGACATTGGCTTGGGCTTTCTGTTCTCAGCAGCACTGCCAGAAATAAAAACCTCCCAGCGCTGGAGCTGACCCATAGATTAGATCTGAATCACCTATTTCTCTTTCATCACTATTTGAAAGCTCTGCTTTTCTCCCAGAGTTCTGTGATTGCTGCTTAAAAATGCTCCTGGATTGTTTACCTTGATGGAGACCAAGATAATCCTCAGGCTACTCCAACCACTCAGGTACTCATAGCAATTTCTCAGAGCCCAGTATTGGCTGAATTGATTTGTCTGGAATCAAAGAGAGTTTTGGTTGGATGTTTTGTTTTGTTTTGTTTTTGGGTTTTTTTTAATCTAAATGGGAGCAGGATCCTGGCCAGGTTGATTTTCTCCCAAATCAGCTTTTCTGCTCCCTGGTTTAATCACTCCCTCACCAGGTTCCCATGAAGGCAGCACTCCCTGGTGTCTCTCCCACCCAGATCAGAGCCTTGGCTGCAGTTCCCAAAGGAAATCATCCCTCTGCAGCAGTGGAAACTTTTAAGGTCACTAACAATTCAGAGATTTCCAAATTGTAATGGAGTATTTCTTAGAATCTGGGGATCTTGAAATGTTCTCTTCTCTGGGAGCAATTATATTAAAGCAAGCAAAAAGAAATTATTATTAAGTAGAGATTGATGTAACTCACCCAGACCAACACTTGTCGGCAGATCTCTTCCTTTTAACCTCGAGGTCCCTGGGGAACATCCCCAAAACCCAAGGGAAGAACCTTCACACACTCCAAGGGGAAAAACCTGCCCGTTTGAAACTGGGAGTGGAATTTAGTAGTTTAAAGGAGTTCACTGCTAGTGCTATATCTCCAGGTCAGTTTAGCAGCTTCTCTGCCAAGTCTTGGCCCCACTGTCAGGATGTTAAGTCAGGTTTAGCTGTTGGACTGAATTTAGCATAACTCACACCAAAACCAGCACATGGCCCATACTGACAGCTTGCAAACAGGACATTGTCCCAGTTCCTTGACCACATTCCAAGGGCAGAGAACAGTATCTTGCTCCAGTGCCATTGGTCCGGCTGTGTCCAGAGCCCCAGGAGCTGCTGGACACCTGCACCCAGCAGAGCCCAGGCAGCCTCGCTGCATCACAGCATGAGATCTGCTTTCTGCACAGAGGCCCTGTGCTCATCAGCAAGGTGACATTCCCGCTCCTGTGGAACTCAGAAACAAATCCAGCTGGATTTTGACCAGTCTGGGGACTGTACAGAGACTTGTGCCTTGCTCCTATTCCTTGCTCCAGCTGCAACTCTGGAGGGGCTGGGCAGGGAATGAAGTACAGTGGGATTAAGTGGTTGAGGTCATCTTGGATTATTTCATCTCTAGGATGAAAATGCCACAGATGTATTCAGATTCATAATTAACTTGGACAATTCAACCTATTTTTTCAGATTCAGGCCGACATCAGATGGGAAAGTGCTGAAATCCCAGGCTGTGCTGAGCTCAGGAGCTCTGCATTTCAGTTTGACACTAGGTATTTTTTTAACTCTTCCAAGATATTCCCCCAAATGGCTGTGAGGTCGAGCAGGTACCTTAGGAGGGAGCACACCTGCTGCTGTGCTTCTGTCCCTTGATTTGGAAGTGTCAGAGTGTCCTGCCTCAAGAAAGTCACCTGGATACACACTGATAACTCCAGGTCATCCCCAGGGGGCAACATAACCTTGGAAGTCCCATGTGGCAGAAACTGGTGTTCTCCACTAATAGTTTGTGGGTTTTTTTCAATTATCTAGAAACAGCTCAGAGCATTCAGAAGTTCCAGCATGCAGTTTCAAGGTATAAATCAGACATGATAATTTCCTTATATGACCTGGAAAAGATTCTGAGCAACCATTCCTTATCAAATGGTATTAAAATGAAAGGCATTGCCAGCATTGCTCTGGGTGCTGCTTGCTTTTTTGTAAGCAAGCAGCAAAGAGAACGGGGATGAAAAGGCCAAATGTTCCTCAAGCACTGCTCTCGTGCTGTCAGAAGGGACCTTAAAGCCTATCTCATTCCCACACCCTGCCATGGGCAGGGACACTTTCCCCTATCCCAGGGTGCTCCAAGACCCATCCAGCCTGGCCTAGAACGCTTCCAGGGCTGGGGAATCCACACCTCTCTGGGCAAGGTTCTTGATTTTCCCCAGTTTTCCAGTAACACAAAGAGAATTTTGCACTCAGCCTTCCAGGCTCTGAAGGAAATTCAGAGAGACTGCAGGCTGGAGAGAATATTATTTTTAATATTGGAGAGGTGTAGCAGGAAAGTCAAACAGACTCCCCCAGAGGCTTCTGATTTTGGTTAAGCAACAGCCCTGATGTCCTGCTGTAAATGCAGCCAGAGCTGGGCTGGGACATGAGCTGGATGATCTTGGCTGCCGAGGAGCCTTAGCAGGGCACAGATAGTGAAGGCTCACTCTGCTGAGGACAGGGCAGACACGAGGACAGATTGTTGGGATCAGGAGAAGAGTAAAGTGGAATTAAGGCTCTGTCTGAGTGGAAATGAGAAGAGTGCATCTCTGGAATGAGAAGGGTGTGCCTCTTTCTGCAGGAACAGATGGTTGGGGGCATATGGAGCCCACGGTGAGGCACTAACAGGGGACACTGGGGTGCCTCCTCTGTCCCACCATGCACAGAGCAGGGCTCCTCCAGCACTGCCTCACATCCAGGTAAATCCAGGAGCATGACCAAATGGGAATGGACTGACAGGAACAGGGACTAGCAAGTGAACCAGTTGCAGCCTGAGTTCATCCTGGTCCTGCTGTGAGTCCTCGGCAACCAAGATCCTCCAGCTCACATCCCTGCCCAGCCCTGGGTGCATTTGCAGCAGGACATCAGGGTTGGTTTTGCCACAGAATCTTTCATGGGCTGTTGTTACCCCAAAATCTTTGCACAGAAGCCTCTGGGGGGCCCTGTTTGACTTTTCTGCCACACTTCTGCAATATCAAGAATAATATTCTCTCCAGCCTGCAGTGTCTTTGAATTTCCTTCAGAGCCTGAAAGGAGGAGTGCAAAATTCTCTTTGTGTTACTGGGAAACTGGGGAAAATTGAGAACCTTGCCCAAAGAGGTGTGGATTCCCCTGGATCCCTGGAAGTTTCCAAGGCCCGGCTGGTTGGGGCTTGGAGCACCCTGGGATAGTGGAAAGTGTCCCTGCCCAAGTGTGGGAATGAGATAGGCTTTAAGGTCCCTTCCAACCCAAATCACTTTGGGATTCTGTGATTCTATGAAGAGAAGATGTTCAGGGAATTGGCATAGTAAAAGGATTTTCCTGAATTTGATTTTGGTTTCCAAGAACAACAGTGCTCAAATGCACACAGCACTCTTTGCTGCAGACTGTCCCAAATTGAGGGATAGGGATGAGAGAGACAAGGACCAAGGTACAGGACACTTTTTCTCTGTCCCTTGCTAGGTGATTTGGCAGCTGAGGTGCAAGCTACTCCTTCAATGGCTTCTTTTTCCCCCCCTCTGAGTTTTTGCATCTCAAGTTTAAGCAGAGAAATAGCAAAAAGAGGTTTTTAAGGAGAAGCTTGAAAAGCGAATGGGCGAAATTCAGAGCTCTGCAGAGGTTATCACACTTCCCATTTTGTTTTGTGATGTTGCTTAGCATTTATGCACTCAGTGTGAATAAACAGGAGAGCCCCTGCAGGTGGGTGAGCCAGGGAAGATGGGATTAGGGATAAAAAAGCTGAGCCAGCTTGCTGTTCCCTGTTGCTTTTGCCACTCTTGTTCTCCAGCTCTCCTGCAGTGTCCTGGCATTATAACTATCCAAATTTTAATTTCTCCAGCAAAGTCAAAAGAAATTTAAACTGAATATACTTGGAGATGAATCTTAAGGAGTCTTAAAGCATTCAGATTTTATAGGCAGAAGGATCTGAAGAAGCTCAAGTTTCACTGGCTTAGGCTGTCATCAAATCAGTCTGGGAAGTCTTCTTTGGATGAGGCTGGCAAAGCAATTGCTGTGAAGGGAGATCAAAGGCAGCAGCATGAGGAGGGAAGTTTGGCTGTTGGCTTCATGTCTATTGCTAGGTTTGGGCTGTCGGATGTCTTTAGCTGCTTTAATTACCAGATAAACAAAGCCATGGGATAATGAACCCATCCTTAGATGTTGCTTAAGGAATAATCTTTGTCAGATTTTTCAGAGCAATGAGGCAGTGACATTGCGACATTGCAAATGGTCTGTTCAGCATTTGAAAAAATCTGTCCAGCTCCCAGGGCTGGGAGGTGGCATCAGACACCAACTCTGGGGTGGTGCCAGTTGCTTGAGCAGAGAAATGATTTTAAACCATGGAATTCTGGAATGGATTGGGTTGGAAGGAACTTTAAAACCCATCCCATTCCATCCTCTGCCATGGGCAGGGACACCTTCCACTATACCAGGCTGCTCATGGCCCCATCCAACCTGGCCTTGGACACTGCCAGGGATCCAGGGACAGCCACAGCTTCTCTGGGCACCCTGTGCCAGGGGCTCACCACCCTCCCAGGGAAGGATTTCTTCCCAGTATCACACCTAAATTTTCCCTCTTTCAGTTTGATCCCATTCCTCCTAGCCCTGTCCCTCCAGTTCCTCAGGATGATTAAAACAATTTAAGAAGTTAAATAACTTTATTTGTGCAGGAGCATGGAGGACTTGGCCAAAAAGAAAGAAAGAAAAAAAATCTTGTAATTCTTCAAGGAAATAGATACATCCAGAACAGTCCTTGGAGTGAAACTTCTGCCTCCCACAATTTAATAAAGAACTCAAAAAGCTGTGACTGTGATTCTGTACTGAGCAATTCACTGGCAGGAGAATTTAATATGTATTCAGTCTATTTATTTTTGCACCTGTGAGCCACAAATGTGCGTGTTTGTGATGGCTATGAAAGCACCTCTCTGTTTCTCCCTAGGAGAACATTTGTCTCAGTAATTATTACAAGGCAGGCAGGAGTTTTAGAGGGCAAGTTTCAATTTATTTATTTTTTCTTAGTTATTTTTTGCATTGTTTGCATTCCATTAAAACAAGGGGGGGGGGGGGGAAAATGCTGAATGCAGCATAACTGGTTATGAGAGATGTAAATAAAGATATTATGCATGTGGAATAGTTTTTCCAAAGTTTTTTCTCAGGGTTACATGGGATGTGGGCTATATTTTAACAAATTAAACAGCCTTGCCTCCCACAGCCCTCCCTGCTCCAAAAGTCTGGCTATTCTAATCCAACCAGTGGAAGTTAGGTAGGAAAATAAAAATAAAATAAAATAAACTTTTGTGTTTTCTTTTTAAGGGGTAAATGTGGGAATTCCTCCCTAATCTCAGCTTTGAAATTGTATCTTGGTGCCAGGAACCTTTCATAGTCAAATAACAATTCACTGCTTCATTTTCCATTGTCTGCCTCTTGCTGAGACCAAAATTTGGGCCTGCACCAAGTAAGGTTCATATTTTGAAGCTCAGTATCAATGAAAGAAGTGCCAAGAGTCAGAGCTAGCAAACACTTCCACCAAGAAAACCCCTAAGTGCTTTCTTTGATATTTAATTTGATAAATAAACCCCAAGGCTTACCCACTTCATGCTCAATGCATCTCCAACATTGCCCATAAAATCTTTTCTTTTGGTAAATAAATCACTGCTGCTGATATTATTTAATCTTGCCCCTATAAAGTTGGGGGTTTTGGTTCTTTTTTTAGTTATGAAACAAGACATCAAAGAGACATGAATCAGAGTTTTCCTTCCTAAGAGAATAAATACCAAATTTCTCTTTGAAGCTGGAATCAAAGCCAGGGAGTCTGCAGCTGAATTGAGAACCAAGACAGGTATCCTGTGGGAGAGGCAAATCCCAGGTTTGGTGGTGACAGAGACATCTTTTTCCAAACACTTGTGTTTCTTGTGATTTTCCCCTGACTTAAGGTGGTTTTAGTCACCAAGAGTCTGCAGCTCATGGATTTCTGTGTTTACATTGCAAAGGAAATGCAAACAGTGCAAGGACAGATTGGCTCTGTTTTATCACATCAACTTTAACACACAAAGGAAAAAAATAATGTAAATAATGGAACCCAAGGCTTATAAAAATAACTTGAGAAGAGTTTGAGCAACCCAGAGGCTTCCCCTTGCACTTGAAGGGAAAGAAGGCATCATGAAAATTCTTCTTACTTCCTTGTTTGGGTACTGGCAGCTTGGTGTTGGTTTGATAAATGGCAATGAGCATTAATGAGTGGTTAAAAATATAGTGACACATCTGCATATAATTCTGAATACTGAAAAATACTGAAAAATCGATTCATATTTCCTTGGTGTCTTCCCAAATCTTTGCCTTAGCAATGTTCTTATTTCATAGGCTCACTGAGTCCCAGAATGATTTGGGTTGGAAGGGACCTTAAATCCCATCCCATTCTACCCCTCCCATGGCAGGGACACCTTCCACTGTCCCAGGCTGCTCCAAGCCCTGTCCAGCCTGGCCTTGAACACTGCCAGGGATCCAGGAGCAGCCACAGCTTCTCTGGGCACCCTGTGCCAGGGCCTGCCCACCCTCCCAGGGAACAATTCCTTCCCAATATCTCACCTAAATTTCTGTCCTTATAGTTTGAAACCATTCTTCCTTGTCCTGGCTCTCCAGTTTCTGATGAAAAGTCCTCAGACTTCTCCTCTTCAAAAACTGGCAGGATTTCTTTCAGGTACTGGAAGGAAATATAACCCCAAACTCTCCAAATGCAAAAGAGAAATATAAACTTCTCTTTTTTTCCTGTTAGCTGTCATCCTTGAAACTGCACCGGCTTCCTGCTGCGTTATTGTCCTGGTGGGTTTTATATTTCTTAGTGTTCTGGTGGGTTTTATGCTTCAATTTTTGCCTCAGATTTCCAAGTCCTCCCACCTTTTAGCCCTAATTTTGTCTGTCAGTCATTGAATGAAGATAAAATCCAGCTGCAGGTTTTCTTGAAGAATTCCAGTAAATTTTTGGATTGTTATGGCCGTATTTTTCCTTTCTTAGGGTTAAGAGTCATTGTCACATCTTCTCTATTTCTTTCAAAAAACAGAGATTTGATAAAACCCTTTCAGAAGTGGGATCCAGGCAGGGAGCAGGGCTGTGGGGGATGCAGCTTCCCCTCACCTCTCACTTCCTATCTTCCCATGTGTCCCTAACCTGTGTCAACAGGTAGAGAGATGCAGGAATTGGTGTGAGTTGTGGCAAAAGATGGGTGGATTTATGGCTGCAGAACAAGTCATGATAATCAGGAGCACCCCACAACCTCTATTTCCCCCCAAGTGTGTGTCTGCCTCCCCTCAACTCCACAGCAGGATCAGGAAACCTGACAAACGCAGCTTTGATTCCCACAGCTCTTCCTCCCCAGGTTTTACACAGTTTCCACATCCATCTTTGGACTTTGATCCCCAGAAAGCAAATAATGATAGTGCTGAGGTTTCTTTTTTAGATATTTGGGCTATCAGATGGAAGGGTTAATTTCTGGGATTTTGTTTACATTTGAACACATCAGGATTTTATAACAGTGCCACTATTATGTTCAGACTAGGATGTACTTCTGTACTACTTCTAGGAAGATGCTTAATGGCCAAATGTTACCCTGCTGGTGGATAAAAGAGGGAATGATTTTTATTTTATAAGTAGAACCTCTCATTTATTCAGTGCTGAACTTCTGCTATTTGACACGGACAAAAAAAAAAAAAAGCACAAAAAGGATTTTAAAGTCCATTAATGGGAGAGAGGCCCATTTTTGCCACATACACTCTCAATTTGGCCCTGCTGCTGGGAGTGGGAGCAGAAAGTCCTTGCACAGCTGATCCCTTGGAAGAGTGTGGAATGATGTTTATTCCAAAGGACTGTTCTAGACAGATTGTGACCCTGGAATTGGCTTTGCAAACATATTCCTGTCCTGAAGCTTTCTCCTCAGAAGTGGATGCACTGATAAAGATGTAGAAAATCCCAGAATTGTCAGGGTTGGGAGAGAACTCCAGGATCATTGAGTCCAACCATTCCCTCAGCTCCACCATGACTATGTCCTAGGTGCCACCTCCAGATGCCTCCTGAACACTTCCAGAGAGGCTGACTCCACCTCCTCCATTGGAAACTTCTTCCAATGTCTGATCACTCTTCCAGGGCAACAAAATATTTTCTAATATCCATCAGAATGTCCACTAGCTAAATACTGAGCACTGAAATAATAGCAAGGGTTACATTTGTTCCAGGGCTGGTTAGGGTGGCTTATTTCTATTTTAAGGGAAAGAGTCACACTTTTTAAAGTACTTTTTCTATCTTATTTAAGTGCTACTGTATTTGTTTGGAGTGAGATTTAAGTTCCTTTCCAACCAATTGATTTCTGACTTATGAATATTAATTTTGGAGAAAGACAAAATTACAAATGAGGCATAGACAGATGTCCCGACAAATGGGAAAAGTGTAGCAAAGAAAACAGGAAACAGTGGAAGAAAAAAATACATTTTGAAGCAGTTAATTAAAATCTAGCTCCAAGGCAGTAGTGGGGTGATGGATCACGATGATCAGCAGAGCAGATCCAACCTATGAATATTCATTCTGAGAACTCGCTCCTGCTGACCTCTTGGCTCCAGAGAAGGTCAGGGCCTCCCTGCTTTTCTCAAGGAAATTGAGAAAATGGATGTGGGTAAAGGAGCTGGAGCAGGATTTGAGATAGAAAACATTTTGTGTTAAAAGTGGTTGAACTCTTTGACCAAGAACCGGCAGGTGTTCCAGGGATAATGGGAACACAGCCTGGCATTGGCACAGGATACACAGAATGTTCAGCTGCAGGATGGGAATGTAGCTGTTTTTTCACTGTGCTTTAATTAACAAAACACAACAAACTTAGGCATGAACAGAAGTTGTTTGACAAGAACCTTGGGAAGCAATCCTCACCTCCACCGGAGAAAGGAGCCCAGGGCCTGGGAATTCCAGAGGAATGCCCTGCTACTGTGGGGTACAGGGGGAGGACACAGGGGACATGGAGCACTTGGGGACTGCAGGACACAAAGCAGTTGTTACAAGGCAGAACTGGAGAGCTGGAATAACAGTTCTCAGTGCAGGGATGATTGCCCAGAATTCCCATGGGATCTCATGCTCCTCAGAAGTTTGTTGTCAATCTTTTAGGATAGGGATTGAAGGAGAAGTTTTTGGTCCTGGTTGACTTTCTGGATCCTCACTGGATCCTCACTGGGTCCTCACTGGATGCAGTGAGGAAACGCTGCATGCTGTGGTATTCAATGCAGGTCAAACAGTGAAGTGCTGCCACCCTGAAATAACCTGAGGATTAAGATGGGTATTTTTGTTTTATGTAAAAATTTTGGCTAAATGTTCTTTGATAGTCAGGAAAGTAAAATTAAAAATGGGAGCTGGAAACAGCACAGGCTTTGAAATGGAAAGTGTATTATCAGTCAGAGGTGCATATGGTGCAGGTGGGTCACCCAAAGGGGGTTCCTTGGTGACCTGTTGAAGGTGGAGAGCTGGATAAACAAAGATGGTCAGAAGGGTGGAAAGGCTTACAAGGAATGACTTGAGGAGAGGAGAGGAGAGGAGAGGAGAGGAGAGGAGAGGAGAGGAGAGATCCCTTCCATGTGTGTAGTTACTTTGCAGAGCTCCTTGCCTTGAAAGATTTCATCCAGACTGGACTTCAGAAAGTGCCTGGCTGGAGTCATGAGGGGAAAATCCACCACAGGCCAGTAACCACAACAACATGACAGCTTCTGGAAGTTTTATTAGCAAGTTGCTGGAGATTATTCCTAGCAGGAAGCACTGTGTGCTTCCCTGTTCTTACTCTCTTCCCTGGGCAAAGACACAGCATGACTTGGCAGAGCTCTCCTCTGAGAGCTGTTCTCATGTTTTAATAGAACAATTGATGCAGGTAATTGGAGCATTGACACGTTCTGAAGCTTCACCAGCACCTCCAGCTCTAGCTGAAATTTCTCTTCTGTGTAGTACAGCAAGGAACACACTGTCAGCAGTAGTACCTGAAAGACAATTGAAATTTGAAAAACGGGGATTTGTTCAGTAGAAGATTGGGATTAAAGCAGGGAATTACTCAATACAGTAACTCAAAGCTTGACACCTGTACAGGTAGGATGCTCTGGCACTGATTAGGAATTCATTTGGGAAATAATCAAGGACTGAACCATTGCAAAGTAGTGCAAGATAAAAAGTAGAGTAATCAAATTATGAAGGACTTATTTAGATTGAACTGGGACGTATTTATGGTGGCAGAGAACCATCTCACCAGGGATGCTTCTGCCTGAAAGACGTGATACCATGCCTGGTTTCAAAATAGCATAAATTTGCCACTGATTTATAATTGCCAGAGCTAAAAATAGGAAATATCAATGAGAGCACATTTAAAACAACACATGGATGAGTGGAACTCTCAGGATGAGTTTCCAGTAGTCTGTGTAGGAAGGTTTAATCCTCAAATCCAGTAGTGTGCAAGAGAATGCTCCAGAATTTAAAGAAAGGCCAGGTTGGACAGTAACTGTGTGTGCAGGGGTAAAAGTGACTCCACCTTTGAGCTGCATCCTGCAGGAAAAAGCAATAAATAATGGAATATTATCCTGGCAGCACCAGACATTCTGACAATTTTATTGTTTCAAAACAATGTCACCACATTGCAGTGGCACAGCACAGCATGAATACCCCTAGTCAACTTTTGGGGAGCACTGGCTTGGAAAACACTCAGCCCCAGCTGTCTGAGAGCTTTTTGAAGCACCTAGATGTGAAGTTGTTGGAAATCATATAAGTTTTAAAATTTTTAATAACTTTAGTCAGGGATTTGTTCGCCTTTCCCAAAGGGGAAGGGGAATTGAAGCTTTTCTTCAAAAGACTCCAAGGGTCTGAGTTTCATTGGGTGATGCCTGCTGGGCCTCAATGCACAGAAAGAAGATTCCCAGACTCTGAGAGTTTAACATCTCCTGGTTGGGAGTAGCAAGAAGATACAGAGGACATAAATGGACATAAACACATATAACCCTTGATCTGGGAAAAGATTGATAAGGGAACCAAAGACAAAGGGATCAATAGCCAACAGGAAATCCAATGCTAAGAATCACGCAATATAGAACAAATGAATGAGAATTTCTTTGGGTTCTTTATGTATAAATATGTGAAAAGTCTGCTAAAGAATGATGTGTGATGGAATAATTTCTACTGCACACCCTGGCTATATGTGGATGGGGTGATTTCCATGGTGCATCCCAGCCAGAATTAAGGAATACCTGATTCTCTAACACTTAAAAGATGGTGTGGAGAGTTTCTTATATTCCTGCAGTTTTGGTGCAGGGTCAAACAGGAAAGAAGCTGCTGGGGAGTGAGGAGTGGATTGATGAGAATTAGTTGCATGTGTTTGACAGTGGAGGTGACAAGGACTAGGCTAAGATGCGAAGCAGAGGCTCTACCAATGTGTTTTGGGCATGAAAATCAATTAGCAGTGCAAGTGAGAAGATGAGCTGGAGTCAGGGTGTGAAGGAAATACAGATAATCAGCTTGGGAGAAAGATCTCCATGTGTCACACTTGAGTCTGCAGAAGATGGGGATTAATGTGCTGCTTGAGTGGTGATTTGTGCTACTTGACTCCTTAAGGACACATTTTTATGGAATTTTCCGTGCTTGTCATTTCTCACCTGCCTGGGCCACGCTTCTGAACTTTGGCTCTTCCAGCACTCTGTTATTAAGAAACATGTCTGGTTTGTCTAGGGGCTATTAATATGATCAGCAGTTTAACCAGAAAAATTCACTTTTTGTCAGCTCTATCACTGTGCTAGTGCATTCCCCCACCCCCCCCCCCACTCCCCCCCTCCTTTTTCCATATAGTCTGGAAGTTCCTTTATTGGGATACTTGGATAGAGACCAACTGACAGAGAACAGAACAAATTTATGCATCAAAATACTCACCACTTAATTAATGGAGTACATTTAATTATTCCTAGATACTTGCAAACAGGATAAAGGTATAAAAATATAAAAAATGAAAAGGCTTTTGCCACTTTGATAGAAAAGTACAGAACAGCAAAATATTATTTTCCCCAAATATCCAATAGTACAGGAGTATTCCTTGTTGTTTTTGAATAATTTCACTTTTATGTCTCCAACAGAACTCTCCAGGTTTTCATGGGACCTTAATTTATAATAACAATGAAAATAACTTCGTGAATAGTAGTAAAATATATCCTGGACCTAAAATTTTTCTACCTAAATATTAGAATTTCTTACAAAAAGTGGTGTAATCTAGGTTGAAATTTGAGATACCACTCCTAGGAATGTTTAAATATGCACAGGACTGTTCTTCTCACTCCTGTGGCCAGGGCTTCCCTCATCTTCCATTGCTTTGGCAATTTAGCTGGCAAAATTTGAGTTTCAGCCGATAGTACCAGTAGCTGTATCCTTGGCAGAGCTGTTGAACAGGATTTATAGAGAGCAAGGCATTACTTGGCAGAATGAAAAAATGGAAAAATAAAAGGCAGATTTTTGGGGGAGTATGGCTCTGCTCAGGGGTTGTGTCAGTGACATCCATTCCAAACAAGTAAAAGCAGAAGAATTTTCAGGAGGAATGTCTGTATCAACAGCAAAAAACTATTTCTTGTTTCTTAGTCCTGGACTTTTTGTGGGCTTAGAGATATTGAAAAGACAGAATTATTTGCCTTTGCACATTCCAAGCATTTTAATTAATTTCTAAAGGCTCATTTAATGATGCTGAGATTTGGCTACTGTGGATGGTGCTGATCATTTTGAATAAGGTACAAGATGATTCTATTTTTCAATATTGTCTTGGAGTAATTAATGCCTCATTTAAATTCTCAGGCAGTGAAGCCCTGATATTATTTCAGCTATTTCCCTTAATTGCCTCGGTGTTGCAATTTAAATTTAATTTTATACTTTTAAAAAAAGCCACCAAAAAACTGTAAAACCTCTGTATCTAAAAAGTTTGCTAATGTTAATTTTGTTTTATGAAAACAATTGAACGTGGAGTTTCTAAGCTGCTGCTTTCAGTCATGGAGATCTTCCTATCAGTTTGGGGGTGGAAATTAAGGATTGTGGCTGGGCAAGACAGCAAAACTCACCTTTGCTCAGGAGTTTGTGCTCATCAACAGCTACAAGGGGTTGTAGGCTACCAATTTCCATAGGAATTTTGGAAATGTCCTGTAGTTGTACCTGTTACCCAATTTCTGTGGATAAATAGAAATGGGAACATGCTGGAAATGGGAGATCCCTAGAGTGAGAATATCTTCCACATAAAACCTGCCCCTTGGTTGAAATTTTAGCCTTGGTTGCTTAAATATGATTATGTGAATCTCAGGCACTGTCAGCAGAGTGAAAAGAAACTTTAAATCCATGTTTATTTCTTATTTGTGCACATACACTGTCCATCAAAAACCAGAAATTTGTTTCTAAGGGAAAACATTCCCTAAATGCAAGAAGTTTTTTTTGCACTCTGGAATTTAGTGAGCTCTTGACCTAAATGCAGTTCTCTATGATCTCCATGATGCTCGGGAATACAAACCTTAGACTGCACTATGTGGACTTGGAAAGGGTTTCCTAATAAAGTTCCCTAAAAACATTGTCTGTAATCCAAATACAGTTTCCTTCCTGGCTGTCAGGAGTTGGAAGGGGCTGCCCAGGGAAACAGTGGAGTCTCCACTCCTGGAAATGTTCAAAAACCCTATGGATGTGTCACTTGAGGACATGGGTTAGTGGCAACCATGGTGGTGCTGGTTCACACCTGGAGTTGTTGATCTTAGAGGGCTTTTCCCACCTTAACCATTATGGGATTCCATGAACTTAATAAAAGGAAACAACTTTTGTTTTTAACTGAGTTAGGAACAATTCAATTTGAATACTTGCAGATGTCAAGGGTACAGTTTGTCCTATGCAATGTTCTGGAAATGCTAAGTATCAAAAGAGAGAGGAGAATCCAGAAGGAATCTTCCCTGGCTGGAAGCAGGGAATGGGTGGTTGTTGGAAATACAAAAGGGCTGCAAAGAGCTGAGGCTATATCCAAGAAAAGAAAATGGAAAAAAATGATTTATGGAAGATTAATAATGTTGGAAGATTAATAAGATTAATGTGGCTGGGAGAACAATTGGAGCAGGGCAGGAGAACTAAGGAATTCTTTCACAAGCACACCAAGTGCAAAAATCTGGCCACGGAGTTTGGGAGATGAGTAATAGAGACACTAAAGGAACAGTCAGAGAAAAAAAAGGCCAGAATGGGAAAGTAGGATGAGTGTTTTACATCTGTATCACCACAGCGGAGTTGGAGCAGGACACCAAGCTCCTGTTTGGAAGGTGAGTCCCTTCTTACAACCAGAGCTTCCTCAGAGCTGTCACCAAGTCTGAGGACAAAGAAATGCAGCTGCCTTTCCAAAAGACCTGGCTGGGAATGCTGACCAAAGGCTCCCAGGGAAACTGAGCTGCCAGGGAACGGAAGGTGAAGTGTCCCCATGGGGAGATGATGGATAAATGAAAGGAATTTGGCAGCTGTTGTCTTTGTCAAATACCTTTGTGGAAATCAATCTAATCTTCCTGTCTAAGTGGACGTTGATCACTTTGCCAAACATCAGAGTTTGCTGCTCTTCACCTTCCAACTGTCTTGGAGCTGAATCCCTTGGATCCTCCTCAGATTCTCCCTCCTTTACACACTTAGCAATGAGTTCCCTGCAAATTGTTTGTAAATCCAGCAGCTCTAGGGGTTTTTTCTGCTCACAAAAATGGCACAAATTTAGCACTGAACAACCTGCTTGCTAATTGTGCTTCTTATGACTCTGTCACTGAGTCTTAAATATCTAATGTAAAATGGCAGGGTGGGAAAATGTGATCTGTTGCATGGAAGGAGAAAAAGCAGGGTTTTTTTTAAATTTACTTCCAGTGTAGTGTTTGCTTTGGAATCCTGGGAAGTGTTTTGGAAAGTGGAGTGATGGGCAGTGTAGCACAGCTGATATTTTTAAAACATCAGAAAAATTTAGGGTAATTTTTTAATATTAAGTCCCGCTTAATGCATACAGAATCATGGAATGGTTTGTATTGAAAGGTACCTTAAAGCCCATCCAGTGCCACCCCTGCCATGGGCAGGGACACCTTCCACTATCCCAGGCTGCTCCAAGCCACATCCAGCCTTGGACATTTCCAGGCATGTGACAGCCACAGTTTCTCTGGGAAGCTTGTACATTCTGTGCTGTTATATGCTCAGATGTGCAAATACAGAGCTCTTTACCTCTCCTTAAACTCTCTGTGTGCCTTGAAACTCTTTACCAGCTCCAGGAGGAAACAGCTGAACGTTGGCGCTGAGAGTCGGCCTTTTCCACACCTCCCATAAATCACCATAAACACCTTTTATCATAATAAATGTAAGGCATAGCATTCACCTCCAGATCTCCTGTTGCAGTAGGAATGAGAATATTTTCACCCGGAGGCCTGGCAGGGGGAGGCTGACTGGGTTTTAGCCTGCCCTGTTAGCACATGATGGAGGAGCCAGTGTCGCGCACCTCCGAGCACGATGCCAATTATTTTCCCTGGCAAGCTGTCACCTGGCAGGCTGGCTCTGCTTCTGCAATTTCCCCTGAAGTATCTGAGACTAAACGATGCACAAACAAGGCAGGCCATGATTTATTTGGAATGACTGCTTTAGGTGCCGATTCTCAGGAGAAGGGTGCCATACGTGCTACATATTTAAATAGGCAGAAGAAAGCCTGTTTTGGGATGGAATAAGTGTTCAAGTCAAACTGTTGTGTTATCTTGGCTTTCCTGTGCTGCCTAATTTCCCAACTGTTGCTTTCTGTATTTGCTCTCTGCTCCTTATCCCCTCTGCAGTTTTCTAAGTGGCAAAAACATGTGTGTTACAAAAAACTATTTGGATTTAACCCCCTGGCAACACACATTTCCTCCCAGGAATAACTGATATGAGTCATGGAAATGTTCTATTTCTAACTCAGTTCATTGCAAAGCCCAGTCTTCTTTTCTGACCACTCTAAAGTGACGTGGGAACCTCCCATTGCATTTGCTTTTATAAATATCTGTAAATACATTTAGGAGAGGCTCCAACATTTGCGGCTTTGTGGTGGAGTTTGGGGTTTGGATAAAAGGCTCTGGAAGGAACTTGGTTTAGAAGGAGTGTACTCAATCCTCACACCTTCATAGCAGGTTAATGCACAGACATCTCCTGGTTCTCCTGCTGTTTGGATTTTCCCAACAAGTTTCTCCGGCACTCTTAATTCCAGTGAATTTAATTTCCTGCATTGGAAAACAAGGAATGATCCATGCTTGTGTCTCGTGAAATGGTGTTAACTTTGCTCTTGTCTTTGGAGCCAAGGGATGTGGGTGCTGTTTGTAAGATAAAGCACGGGAAGGAAGGAATTCCGGAAGGAATTTGGAAGGACAAAAGGAATTCTGGAAGGAATTCCGGAAGGAATGCTGGAATTCTGGAAGGAATTCTGGATGGGATTCTAGAAGGAATTCTGGAAGGAATTCTGGAAGGAATTCTGGAAGGAATTCTGGAAGGAATTCAGGAATTCCAAAGGAATTCAGGAATTCCGAAGGAATTCCGGAAGGAAGGAATTCCGGAAGGAAGGAATTCTGGAAGGAAGGAAGGAAGGAATCAAATGCTCTTTCAGTATTTTTTCTCTTCATAAAATCGTATTTTCAATCCAGATTACAGGATTTCATTCTCCTGCCATTTTGGAATTGTGGAAAAGGAAAAAACTCTTGGCATTGAATGTTGACATTAAAGATGGCAGAGAAATAGAGTTGACATTATATATTTATCTATCAGCTTTCTGGTAAGGAAAGTTGGCCAGCTTTCCGTAAAATGGGCCAAGTGGATTAGAGAAATGTAACATGTACTATTTTTTTTCTGGCAGTTCATTGGTGTAATCAAGTAAAAGTTTATTTACCTAAAAGGGAAAGGTTACAGAAGTGGTGTTTTACAGTATTTCTTATGTGATGGAAGTGTTTCTTCTGCAAACTGTCACTGAATTATTAATTTTCTTGACACACAATGAGTTTTATTGATTTTCCCAAATAGGGAAATTTCCCAGACAGGAAATTTCTCTGCATATCATGGTGGGAAGATGGAGACTTCCTCTGGAGTGACCTTATTGTGGCCCTTCCTGAAGGACCTACAAGAAATCTGGAGAAGAACTGTTTACAAGTGCCTGGAGTGCCAGGACACACGGAACAGCTTCCCACTGCCAGAGGGCAGGGACAGATGGTATATTGGGAAGGAATTGTTCCCTGGGAGAGTGGGGAGGCCCTGGCACAGGATGCTCAGAGAAGCTGTGGCTGCCCCTGGATCCTTGGAAGGGATCCCAAGGCCAGGCTGTATGGGGCTTGGAGCAGCCTGGGACAGTGGAAGGTGTCCCTGCCCATGGCAGTGGGTGGCACTCGATGGGATTTAAGATCCCTTCCAACTCAAACCATCCTGGGATTCTATGATTTAAAGGAGGACTTCATGGGTGTGTGTGACTCAAACCCATTTTTGCAGTTTGTCTTGTCTTGTTTCAAGATTTGATTGCATTATTAACTGCTTGCAAAGCAGCCTCAGCTGCAAAAATCCCCTCAACACCAATCTGTTGTAATGGTTTTATAAATTTATCTGCAGTTAGTTTAGATACCAATAAACCATCAGTGTTTAAAGTGTGGTATTGAGAAATGTGGCTGCAGCAGGAAAGGACTGTAGAGAACAACAGGGCACCAAAATCATTGGACAAAGAGCAGTGAACTGCTGAATTTGGATATGGACATGCGAAAAGTTGAGACAGCTTGGAAAATATAATGTTTTTAGGCTTGTTCTTATATAAATCCTCCTTTTTGGGGTGTACCAGGCATTTTTTAGACATTATTTCTGGGAAAACAGTAGTGATCCTTCCCTCCCAGGAGCTTTCAGCAATCTGAAAGATATTAAAAATTTTGAAGCAGTAAGATCCAGTCAGCCCCAGCCTGGATTCAAGGTTTAATTGCTGATGATTGTCATTCACAATATAACCTACAAGCATTAAATATTTAGAAAATCTGATTTTCTGTTGTATAAAATTATTCTTAAGTGAAAAGAATGTCTGACTGAAAGATTGCTTGTGGGAAAGTTCCTTATTTTCTTGTTTGCTTTTATTTAATTAGACAAATATCAAAGTAGGGGATTGGTAACTTCCTGGGAGAGAAGTTGAGAAAAGTAAACCTAAATTAACATTTCATTGTTTTCTTCTCTCTTTAGACCTCAAAAGATCGCATTCATAGAGATTTCAAACTTCTTTGTCAATTAGTTGGGAAGTGAATCGCTCTTCCCCTAAATTAGTCAGGCTGCATAATGAACATGAGAGGAAAATCCATCTGAAATCGCAGTGTGTACTGTGCTCCGAGAGTACATGAAACCAGTTCATCTAAGGGACACAGGCTGAACTTTAAGCACCTAATCCATTTACGTACATATCAATTACCCTGTAATGGTTAATTATCCATGATCCCGTTGGGGGAGCAATCAAGCAGTCGCATATGCTACCCGTTTTTACAGTCATCAGATATTGGAGGGTAGCTTGTAGGAAATATTTTACCTAAATTTTCAGAATTACTAAAAAGATGTTCAGATTCCTTGCAGATTTATGAAAACACAGCAGGAAATCAGCGTTTATTTTCAGAGATGGGAGTTCTGCAGTTTGGGAGCATTCCAGAGTTCATTTTAGTGGTGTTTTAAAGGTAGGAGTTCAAGTCCTTAGGCTTATCTCAGCTTCTTAAAGTGTTTTTGATAAAGTGCAGGAGCCCTCTCCTGAGCCACTGAGGTGAGCACATCACCAGAATGTGTCTCTGCAGGGATGGAAACTCCCAATTCTGGAGCACACAGAACATTTGAATTGGGAGTAAGGTGAGAGCATCCACTGCATCATGTGAAGATGATGGACAACACAAAGGTGCTCGTGTTGCACATCCATTTTTAAACTGGTGCCGAAATCCCACCCTAACTCAATCCAGGAAACCATCTCAGAGCTTCAAGTAAAATTACAGTTGTTAACATTCAGTTTCCTGAGTGTAAAGATTAAATTATAGCACTAATGGGTTCGTTTTTGTTTTTTTTTTTTAATGTAGATGGAAGGTTGTTCCTCAAGTAGACACTTAAGGGAAGAAATCCCTGAGCACCACAATGTTTTTCACCCATTCTGAGTTTGTTTTGCATAGGCTGATTCCCTTGAGCAGCCTGGGGAATTAAAGGCTCTGTTTTGTTTTGTTTTCTTCGGACAGGTACTAAGAGCTAATAATAGCAGTTAAAGTATCCTCTTCCTACTCTTTCATTAACAGAAGATTGAGGCCAGGCTTAGATCACTTAACAGGGGACATTAGCAGATGACTTGATGCAGAAGAGCCACATTAAAGGGTTTTGTGCCTGCGATGTCCTGCAGTGGTTTCGGGTTTGAGCTGGGCAAAGGCAACACAACATTCCAAAAGCCATATGAAGTTTATTTGTACAAGCAGCTCCTCAGTAATCCTGTGTTCCTGGGAGTTTGGGTGAGTTTAGGAATCAGTGCTGAGGCTTCTAAAGCAAACATAAGAGCTAAAGAAGAAATCGGCCCTGCTGGAGTCTGTAATCCCTGAGCTGGGACATTAACACTTGGGTATGGAGAGAAGTGAGGAACATAAAACTCTGCACTTCCTTCCAGCCTGATGAATATATTCTGCTGATCCTTATTCACTGGCCTCCAAAACACAGAGTCCTAAATACCATTCTTCTCATTCTGGTCAGACTTCAGAATAAAGAAATGCCACCTGTGTGCTAAGTGACTAAAGGAACAGGTGAGGCGAATCAGTAGCATTGTCTGGTGCTGTCATTAACTGTGAGAGGCCCTGGGGTTGCATCAGGTGCTAGATCTGCTCTCGACTGAAGGCTATAAAAGCTGTTGGATGCTAGGACTGGAGTGGAGGCTGCTGGTCTAAACTGAGGGTCAAAAGTCACTGGGGTCACTTGTTCCTGAGTTGGGTTTTGGCCAGAGATGAGGAAGGCAGCAGCATATTCAGTTCTACACATGGAATATCTATGTGGGGTTTTTTGTCTCTTTACTCCAAGTACAAGGAATTTCTGACTTTTGTAAGTAAAGAGTTGGCATAAACAGCTCCTTAGTTCATGAAGCTTTGCAAGGTCTTCAAAGCTCCAACTTTTCAAGAAAGAAGCAGTAATTATAAATCACAAAAGCTTTCTAGTCTGCTGATATTTCAGGTTAAAAGGTACCTTGGAGTCTGGGCTCTGCATGAACATCTGTGGCATTGACTGCCTGTCTGTTCAAAGGGGATTTTCCCTATGATCTAAACCCAGGAAACCCCCATTTAACCCATCCTGACCACAGCTTGGTGCTGAAGATGCTCCCAAAAGCTCAGGCACACCTGATTCTCTGTGGAAGGGGGTCCCAAAAGATCCATCACACTTGGTTCTCTGCTGAATGTGGCCCCAAAAGCTCAGGCACACCCAGCTCTCTCGTAGCCTCCTGGTAGGTGAAGTGAAACAAGCTCTGAAATGGAGACACTTCAGCAAATTTTCAGTGCCATATGGATTTTCTCAAGAAAGTGAACGTTCAGTGGCTGCAGGGAAAAAAAATTCCCAAGTGAACACACACTCCTGGCAAACCTCAGCAGCCAGGGAGCCACTCCTGGCCCTTTCTCAATTCCCTGAGAGGGTTATCAGGATGCCTGGCTCTTGTGAGTGCACCATCTGATCAAAGCTCTCCTTGTCTGTCCTGTTCCTAAGTATCTTTATTTTTTATGTCATATTTGATCCCAGAATAGAGGCTCCACTGTTATTTGCTGGGTGTTTTTCATGGTCTCCTGAAAAGCACCTGCTCCCAAATTCCTTCTGTGCCAGCTCACATTGAACTCCACCCAAAGGCTTATCGAAAGACAAGACAGTGACTCATTCTTCTCTCTCAGAAATAGCATCCAGAAAGCTCAACAGAGGAAGTCAACAATGAACATAAGGATTACAAAAATGCTCGCATTCTCCACAAGTTAATTTTAGATAAAATCAACATTTGTTCATGGTTTAGAAAGATCTCCATCCTCATTATTAGTGTTGTTATTGTCACTGTGACTATTTTTACATGGTGCCTTCGATTTGCAAGGGGGTGTTTTCAATCAAATGGGACATTGGGTGCTCATGGTAATCAGAGGATTGGGTCAAAATCCCTACACTGGGAGGGTGAATTTCTTTTCAAACACAAAGGATTTCTGAGAGGTTTGGTTTCTTTGCTTTTCTTTAGGAGCAGATGGCGATGAGAGATGGGGAGAGTGACTTCATCATCCAATTCCTGTTGCCTGTTAGGACTTAAAAAATAGTTCAAATATAGAGATACTGGGGGGGGGCGAAATGGAGATTTCATTTCTGTAGCCTCTCCAATGTAAGAGTCTTGGTCAGGTCTCAGGGGATTCCCAGCACCCCAATCTCACTGTAAGTCACTCTTTTCCAAGATTTTTTTGTCCTGGTTTTGATCTCACTTGACTTTGCTGGACACCATTTCTGCCTGTTTTGATCCACTGGTAGTTTCTGTGGTGAAGACAGAAGTTTTGAATCCTCCCAAAGACAACTTGTTATTTTGTAGGAAGAAAAAAAGTCAATTTTCATCCTTTATTTTGACTGTCTTTGATTTGTGAAATGGAACAGCCCTGTTGAGGAAAATCTGCTGGGTTCCAGGTAATGAACAGCAAGTTAATGTGAGTTGAGCAAGTCAAGTGATGATAGGGAATATAAATCACGCACTCAAAACAGCCAAATATTTTGGTAGAGCCAGGAAGGCAACGGATCAACACTGGGCAAGGCTGATCACTCTTGTAAAGGAAAGAAAACACTTATTTCCTTTTTCTAATGTGGATACAAGTTTTAATTACAGTAGTTGTCCAGAGGTTCATAGCTGTGCTTGGGAGAGGGAAGTTCCTTGTGAAAAGTGCTGCTCTAGCCAAGGTAGACCCAGAGGGAAGGAGATAGGATGGAAAATCAGGCTTTGCCATGATGAATTCTAGAATGGAAATGCAGGGAAGAAATTAGGATCGTCATAGTAAAGTTTAAAAGCTCAAAACAACACAAGATGTAATGCGAGTTCTGCTCTAGTAAAAATGAGATGCAGGTCTTTGGAGAAGTTCCTTCAGGGCTTATTGTCCCAAAAGTTCCCTTTCTGATTGAAATTTTTTATTACTCAGCCTCAAAGTGAATTTAAGTGGAGAGACTATTGTAGTGTTTATTGAATTACCAGAATACTTTTTCTCCCCAGTATAAACAAATGACCCTAAGCAAAGCCAGGTGTTGCTTGGCAAAGAAAATGCTCATATGTAACTTAGCACTGCAGAAGTTTCTTGCTGCTTTTAAATAAATAAAAGTATTTCCTCCCTCTCCCCAACAATGTGTGCCTATTTAGAAATAGAGGCTTCTATTATGAATGGATGTATGTTCACACTGCCTTTATATTTCCTATTTCTATCATGTTGTACTCAGCAGAATGTTCACATCCTAATATGATTCTAATTTAGAATTAATACAGTTCAGTTGCATTGAGTATAAATGTATAAATCACAAAATTAAGTGCTGTTCTCCCTTGAAAATAATAATTTGGTATAGGTCTAATGCTCCCACTTCATAATTAAATTTCCCTTCAGGGGTCAAAAAGGTGACATGACATTTTAGTCCACAGGTTGAGAGGGAAGATTTGGGGTCCAAGATGTCAATTTTGCTTCTGACTGTGGAACAAGAGAGTATTTAGTATTTATAGGGCCTTGACAGTTTGGAGAGGTGGGTAGAGAAGAACTGCTTGAAACTCAACAAAGGAAATGCAGGTCTTGCACCTGGGCAGGAACAGCCCCAGGCACCAGCGCAGGCTGGGGAGTCCCTGTTGGAGCAGCTCTGCCGTGAAGCACCTGGGTGACACGGAGCTGTCCCTGAGCCAGCAGAGTGTCCTGGGGGTGCCGGGGGACACCGAGCTGTCCCTGAGCCAGCTCAGTGTCCTGGGGCCAAGGAGGCCAATGGGATCCTGGGGGCAGCAGGAAGAGCATTGGCAGCAGGGCAGGAGGGATCCTGGCCCTGTGCCCAGCCCTGGAGGCACCTCTGGAGTGCTGTGTCCAGCTCTGGACAGCAGGGCCAGGGAGCTCCTGGAGCGGGGCCAGCAGAGGCTGCACAGCTGAGGAAGGGCCTGGAGCATCTCGGTGCCCAGGAAAGGCTGAGGGAGCTGGGGCTGAGAGCTGGGAACTTCTGCCCTGGGCAGTGCCCAGCCCTGACATATTGCCCAGAGAGGCTGTGGGCTCTCCTCCCTGGGGCTATTGCAGAGCTGTGTGCACACAATGCTGTGCCCTGTGCTCTGGGATGGCTCTGCTGGAGCAGGGAGGTGCCACCTGTGCTCCCTTCAGCCTACCCCAAATTGGGATTCTGTGATAATCCCGTACAACACAAACAAAATCTCAGTATTTGCTCATTAATGAGCTACTGTTTTGTTACACAGATTGGTACCAACCTGATACTTGAGATCTGTTGCAATTATCATTGAGAATGCAAAACAGTTCTAGTGATTCCCACTTGGAGCCTTTTGAATACCATTTGTTATTATTGTTAATCTGTTGCCAGACATGACAGAGCAGCCCAGGAATGGGACGATCATCAGAATTCTTGTGCTGTAGGCTGGTTTTGCTGCTCGGTGTTTGATGTTGGCCTACTCATGTCATGGCCATTGTAGGTACAACAAGCCCCATACTTAGTTAAATTCCCTCAGTCTGAGCTGCATTTGGGGGGCATTACAGTGACCACTGTTGAGCACTAGGCTGACTTTACTCCAAGGTCACTCTTAGGTTTAGCTGGGGCAAATACTCAGGAGTGGTTTTGCAGAGGTACTAGGGATTGTCAGCCTTCCCACCATTATCCCTTTGGAATCCCTGCATTCCCTTAGAGAATACAATGCTTGGTTTCTGCTTTTCAACTTTGGTTCATCTTGTGCTCAGGGCCTGGTCTACTTGTGGGTTACTCGTACCCTCCCTGTTAATTTTTTTTTTTGTTTGTTTGTTTGGAGAGGAAGGAGGTGGGATAGGAGAAATCCAGAATCAGCCAGACTGTGAGCATTACTTCCTTTATTCCAGGATCCCATCTGATCCAGCCTGGCTCAGTAGAGGAGAATGAAGTGTGAAGTTAACTCTAGCTGTAAATCTGGGTCTCCTACCAGCAGCCAAAGCTCTCTGTGCCAAAATACCCGGACTCAGTGCTAGAAAAAGGGATGTGGGATCCTTGATCTCCCTCAATCAAATACAGGGCTGCTTCCAGACGCTAGGACACCTGAGGAAGGAGTTCAGTCTCCTCAGTGGATACTTCTGATCAGTAGATGTGAATCCTAAGAGGTAGAAGTGCACTAGCAGTGAAATAGATGATCAGCAGACCTTGAAGGATAGAGAATATCTGCCTGTGGAAAAATGTGGAAGTAGCAAAGCAAACACCTGGCTGAGGGCTAAGTTTGGAAATCCTGAAAGTTTGGGGAAAGCTGGTTATTGCAGATCATACTGGGGAGTACTGGTGGAGAGTAAGGAGAGAAATGCCATGGGGTAGAAGTAGATTCCATGGAATTCAGGATGTGAGCACTGCAACCTTGGCAGCCAGAAGAACCCCCTAGGAGCCCCTCAAAAGACCCAGTGAGGTGAGGTGGGGACAGCCAAGAGGATGACAGAGAGAGGAAGTTGGAAACAGAAGAAGTGGATCATCCAAGTACATAAGGAGGAAACAGCACAGAAGAAAAGGAAGAGGTCCCAAGGAGGTGCTCCAGAAGCAGGAGGAGGAAAAGGGAATGGTCGGAACTGGGGTAGGCACAGGGGGGAAAAAGGCAGTAGTTGGGAAGCTGGGGGATGGCAAGGAAGGATGAACACCGATGCATCATTGATTTTTGGAACTAGCTGAAGATTTGGTGAAGATATACTGAGAATGAAGAGTTAACAACACAGGCAAGTACCAGGAGAGTTGGGAAGAAAGGGGAGAATAGGGATAAAAAGTGATTAAGCTTAAAGCAAGGGAGCTATTTTGATTTAGATAAATTACACAGGCATAATTAGGAGAGAGACAAGGCATTTTGAGATCTAGACCACATTTTGAGTTATGTTTTCATGATAAAGTATAAATATGAGTAAAAAGACTGTATTACAAAAGTGTTCTCTGTGTATCCACTTGGATTTGGCAATTACAGCAGGAGAGTTCAGGAGAGGTTTCAAGAGGGCTCAGTAGTGGTTTTGCAAGTAGAAGTGGCTTCATATGTGTGGTGATATAAGGGGGAGTAAAAATAAGGCACAGGGATGATGGAAAGTGCCAGGGGAGCAGAGGTTTATCCCTTGTTTTTGTTGTCTCACCCAGGAGAGCTTGGCAAGGATAATTTGGAACAGTTAATCTGTTGGTACAACCTGTGTAAGTGTTGCAGGTATGGAGGTTTCAGGTAGAAAACTGCCAAAGTATGAGGAGAACCTTCCTCTTATTCCAGCAGATACATGGAGACCTGGAGACCTGGAAATGGCCTAACTCTTGCTTGGTTCAGCCAAATCATGGGGCTTGCTGCTGTGCTTTTCTCTGGAGGTGTTTCAGCTCTGGAATATTCCAGTATGAAAATTAGAAATGTGGAAGAGAGCAATTGAGATGGAAAAGGGACAAGGGAGTTATCTGCAAAAGATTTTAAACTGTAATGTTAATGACTTCAGTCTTTTCTGTAAAATTCTTAAAACTCCCTCAGGTCCGTCTGAAGTATTTTATCGTATTTCCTGTAAGACCAGAATCAACATAAAGATGAATTTGGGGAATACTTAAAGGTGTTTTTAATCCACCTTTGTTCTTTTCAATGTGCTTTAAACATGTTTCTATTAGCTCTCCCAATACTGCACAGTGTTTCTACTTCTGAGAGCTGTTTGACCCTTGCTCAAAGTCTATCACATAATGACACATTAACATAGAAATTATTCCAGGAGGCGAAGGTGAAGGCATCAAGTGCTCCCAATCTTCCTTCCTCAGCTGGATAAGAAATGTGAAGTAAAATATGTTAAACACACATTGAACGTTTTCCCTGCTGCCCAGCGTTTATCCAGTCACGAACTTCCCAACAGTGAGTACTTACAAGCTATGCAGAGCATTTTAAGAAGCAAAACCTGACAGCTTTAGGAAAGAGGCAGGGAAGCTGGAAATTCAGCACTCCAGGATTTGCGTTGGGCACTGTGGAGAAGCCGGGATCCTTCCTGCATCCTTTCTGTTCCTTCTGACTCCAGGGAATCCACTCCAGCCATGTGTCTCATAAGCTCCTTGGCACTAGAAAGGCCATTATTGGCTCCATGCTCACCTTTGTACAATCTCAGGGTCGGGGAAAACAGCAGTGCTGCGGTTGTGTTGGGCTGACGGCAAAGTCTCCATTGGAATTTAATCTCTAAGCATCTCAGGAGAAGCTCAGAACTGTACAACTGCGAAGTCCTGGTCATATTTTAAGACTTTATTCCTAAATATCCCCATTCACTCAGAGACTAAATGGGAAATCGTGCAAATGTAGGATTATTAAGGCTGGGAAAGACTTCTATGGTCCTCAGGTCCAACCATCAACCACCATGTTGACCACTATCTCATGTCTTCAAGTGACACATCCACACATTCCTTGGACACTTCCAGGGATAGGGAGTTTATCCCTGTCCTGGGCAGTCTGTTCCTGTGATCCAAAGGCCTCCACCTTTGATCCAAAAGAGCTCCAAAAGAGCATCCTCAGAGCTGTCCCAGTTGGTGGTTATTTTGCAAGGCTGATGAAAGTGCATTGAAACTCACTTTTGTCCAGAACTGAGGAAAAAATGGTTTGGGGCACAGTGGGGAATTCTTCTCTCCTGCAGGTTCTCCTGTGAGGCTGTGACTGATCCATCACTGGAACTGTTCAAGACCAAGCTGGATGGGATTTGGAGCAGCCTGGGATAGTGGAAGGTGTCCCTGCCCATGGCAGGCGGTGACACTGGATGGGCTTTAAGGTCTCTTCCAACTCAAACCATCCTGGGATTCCATGATTCCCGGGTATCTGTGTCTGCAGTTTGCAGGTGCTGTGTGGGATTTGAGTTGGACAACAGAGCACTTCTTTGCCATCATCTTTAACTTGGAAGTTCTCAGTGACAAATTAAGACTTCTCTGTCTCCAGAGGGAGAAAGAGACTTGGAGAGGAGGAAGATCTGGACAATGCTCTCAGGGATGCATGGGGTGGGATTGTTGAGGTGTCTGTGCAGGGCCAGGGGTTGGAGTGGATGATCCCTGTGGGTCCCTTCCAGCTCAGGATATTCTGTGATCCATGAACTGGAGAAGATATGGAGAAAGTCTAAAAGAGCTCAGTTCAAATAAGAGAAAGGATCTCCCTGCCAAGTGATACGCATAGTCCTCATCTAGAAGTGCCAAGGAATCAGGAGGGCAAATACTACTCGGAATCCAGGGAAAATCTCCATTTTGTGGTGAAAGACAACAGAATGAACTTGATTTTCTGTCTTTGTCTTCAAGAGTGATCCAAACCCTCCTATTCAGAGTAACAGCACTCAGCATTCCTCATAGAGCAGTTGTCTGAGGACACCAGGAAAGCAGAGGGGAGGGATTTGTGGCTGGGAGGGTTGTTATTGACAACAATAATTGCGGGATCGTGATGTTATTCAGGGTGAACACACTCGGTGTCAGGAGTGGGTAGTCTGGGAACCGACACACAGCCAGGGATTGGAGCGCTTGGTTTATCTCCTCTGATACTTCGGGTGCAGACAGCAATGATTCATGAGGAATTCTGGGGTTTTTTGTCTCCAAAAAGATGGCTTGGGAAGAAAATAAAAAAATGCTCTTCTCTTAGCAGCAGGGTTTAGGACCTGGGGAACTGTACGGATTTCCTTCTCTAATCTGTGGGAATTAGCCCTGACTGACAGGGAGCCAGCATGCAGTTGACTTACAGTCCTCAGCTAACTTGCAGCTCTGTAGAATTCCGGGACTAAAGCGCTTCTTGTCCAAAGTGGAATTCCTATGAGGATCCAACCAGAAGGGTCAATGCCGGAACGGAGACTGCCATTGTGTCCTGGGGGAGAATCCATGCAGGTTGGAGACCAAAAAGTACTTTTTGGGGGGGTTAATTTTCAGTGTGTGGTAACTCCTGATCAGGGCTGTAGGGTGTGAAAAGAATAATAATATAAACCATAATAATATAAACCATAGGAGCTCTGCTAAAAGAAAATTCAGTGGATGTTGTACTGTGTAGGTATGGATATGTCGTGTTGTGGTGCTTTAAAGCAGCTCCATATAGAGCCTTCTACCTTTCCAAAAATTTAATTGTGAGCAATAAACCATTAAAGAATTGCCATTTGAAGACTAAAATTTCAGGTAGTGAAAAGCAGATATCAACTGAATGCCTTCAATGTGCTGTTGGAAAGTGAGCAGAGTGTGAGAGAGGTACCAGAGAGAGAAAAAAATATATTGAAAAGCCCTGGTGCAATGTTTGGTTTATTGCTGGAGCAGTTAGGGAAATCTCCCAGGTGGGATTACAGTTCTTCCAAAATTATTGGATGAGGAAATATCAAATCTCTCATAAGAATATTTGGATTTAAAATACCCCGTTGCTCCAAAGAGCATTTCATTTTTTGTGGTGCCTTTCTCTGCCCTTTTATTGCTGAAGGATGAGCAAATAATTGAAGTGGGGTTTGTGTGCTTCCCCTGCTGCCTCTGCCAGCTCACCTGGGGAGAAGGAGGCAGGATACAACTCCAAACGAGCTGGATTCAAGCAGGACTGGAATAAAATGTTCTTTATCCGCAGCTCAGCCGGTGACGTGCTTGTTGCTGTAGTAGGGAGCAAAGCCAGGCCATGGCCGTGGAGCTGTTGGGTTCCTGCTTTGCTCAGCAGCTGTTCAAGGAAGAAAACTCTTTTTAAGGCTGATATTCTCTCACCTGCTTGTGGACAGTACCCGCAGGAGAGAGGCATCTGGACTCTGTCTCTAGGACCAGGGCATTTGGATGTGGCAGCAGGGTGATACTGTCCTGTTACCCAGGACAGCTCTCAGAGCCTCTGCCTCCAGAGGGAGAAAGAACATGGAAAACTACAATTCCTATGTTTCGTGTGACTGTGCCTTTAGGATTCCAACCTTGGGTGGGCTTAAAATGGAGGAAAGGGCTTGGGAGCTGCTGTACATTTACAGCACCAAGTAAAATGTCCCCATTTACCAAGCACTTTTTAATATATATGAGTGTGTGTGTGTGTATATATATACAGACATAGATGTATATTTTTCATATTTGTATTTATATGTGTGTGTGTATTTGCTCTATGTCCTACATTCCTCTGCCCCTTTCCAAACATGAAGTGAATTTTTACAACCCTGTTGCATCTTTCGGGGTCTCTGGATTCTCACCCAGTGGCTCTCACTGGGACATGCTGGATCTACAAGCACCAGGCAGCCTCAGTACTCCCACTACGCCTCCCTGGGCTCCCTGCTCAGCTTCAGAGTCCGTGCCACGCCCTGCACTGTAAACATAACACCAGATGTCACC
>JAHLSL010000047.1:4399384-4530190 GCA_025920805.1 Petroica traversi
GCTGCCCAGCCCCACCCGCCGAGAGCCGGGGGGAGCCGAGAGAGGGAGAGAAAGGAAGAGGGGGAGAGAGGGGGAGAGCCAGGAGGTGCTGGGAAGCCGGGCTGGAAGCGGGGGAGTGCCCGGCGCCGGCAAGGGGCAGGCGCATCCCTGCCCATCGCAGCATCGGGAGCAGCCGGGATGCGGAGCCGCCGGTGGGGAATGGCCGGGCGCCTCCTACTCTGACATGCCGAGGTATTTTTCCCCCCCGTCGTTTCTCTTCCTCGAGTTGTTCGATGCCAGGTGCGTCGCGCTGGGCTCGCTGTTCCAGCTCTGGGGTTATTCGGGAAGCAGAGCGTAGGGTGCAGGTGTGTTCCTGCTCCCAGTGGAGACGTGGGGGGAACTTGCTGCATCACCCAGCGCAGCAAACTTTGAACTGCCAACTCAGGCTGGGGGGTCTTGTGTTTGGTTTCCTTAGGAATTCAGGTAAAATTACGCCCAGGACTAATATTTTATTCATCTCTTTAGAAGAATGGTGACTCCCTCGTAGGGTTGGATTTGGAGTGGGGGGTAGTCGGTAAAAACCGCCGGGGTTTAATGTCCTTTGTCAAACTGAGGTCTGTGCCTTTCATCGGCGTGGTTTCCCTGCAGTGAGAGAGAAAAGATCTGAACATTCGCTTTTCATTTGTTTGGTCTGGAAATTCATGTTGCTGGCACAGTGGAGGTCCCACAGCTCTGCTCCTCTTCTCAGAGGAATTCCTTTGCAGCACTCCCATGCCCAGCAGCATTCTGCCTGGGTTTTGTAGTTTTCAGAGTTAAGGATTAGGAAACTTAAGGGCTTGTACCAGGCTAATTCCTTGATAAGCCTCTACACTCAGTAGTAAGTGCTCTGTTAGTACTTTCTGTCAGCTTCTCTCCTTTTCTCGTACCACAGTTAACCCAAATTTAAAAAATAAAAAAAAAACAACCAAAAAACCGAAAGACAACCCACTTCTTTTGGTCATATCCTTTATATTTAACTCTTCTTAGTGCATACTTTTGTTTTGTTGAGGGGTTTTTTGTTTGGTTGTTTTTTGAGTTTTGGGGTTTTTTTTTACTTACTCCTTGTCTGTTAAATTTGTATTATTTTAGTAATTACTGTTCTTGGAATCCTGCATATTCTTTGTCTGGTGTTAATTGCCGTGCTGTCACTACTTCAGATTCTTTTTAAAAAAGAGGAATATTAGTGATTGCTGCATCCCATTTAGCCTGGAGAACTGTAAACAAGTATAAACAAATAAATTATAAAGAAGTAAAATTGAGATAGCATTTGAAGGCACAGGGGAGGTGTGTATATTTCTCCACACAAAGGGAGTTGGAGTTTGAGGTGCTGTGTTATCTCAAAAGCATGTGGAAGGGTAACCCCAAGTCCACGTTTCTCTCCTTCCTATAAAGTCAGCTGATTGGTGGAGCTGGGAAGCTGATATTACAGGAGATATGGTAAATAATTAATAATATTAATGGCCCAGACTTTCACGGGGTGGAGTCTTGCTTTGCAGAGTTGGAGACTTTGCCTGTGAATTCTCAGTTTCTCTTATCAGAATTTCAGTGTCGCTTTGGGTGTTTTCTTTGCCAGGGGAGGCAGCAGAATCGTGAGCCAGGGGTTATTTGATGCATTTTATCTCTCCATGGTAGCACTCAGGTTTCAGGAACATGATCCTTGTGGCTTGGTAGGTGCACCCCTAAGAAATAAGAGTGGAATTTAAGGAGAGGACAGCTCTGCTCAAGGATGAAGCCTTCTCTCCCAGCTCTTGTCTGGAGCTGCTGAGGCAAGAAAGTTACTCCCAGTTGCTGTGTTTCACACCTTACCCTTGGAGAGGGAATGTGCATCCTGTGGAGAAGTTTGGGGCTCAATATCTTCTTTATGGTGTTCTACTTGTGCTAAATCATTGCTTGGAATAATTGTATTGTCACCTTGTGTCATATTTGCTCAGGTGTAATGGCTCTGCCACAAAGGCAGTCGCCTGGAAAATTGTGCTGCAAAATTTTTAATGTTCTTTGGAAAGGTGGGGAGGCTTTAGAGCTTTTTTTTTTTCCTTCTATCATAAAAGTGGGGGTTTGTAATTTTATTACTTTTTCCTCTCCTTTTTGTTTTTATGAACATCGTGGTTTCCTGGTGTCTGGGATTTTCTAGTAATGTCCTCCTTTGGGAATAGGGGATGGGTCTCTATGCTGAAGAAAACTTTCCTTCCAACTATTTTCAAATAATATTAAATGAACAAAATTTAAGCTCTTTTGATGAAAAATGAAACTAAGTGGCCATGCTGGATTCTGGTCTTAGCTTGCTGTACAGCTAAATTGTTGTAAGGGTTAAAGGTATAAAGGGTGAATTAATTTCTTTTGAGCTGCAGGCTGTGGTTTGAAATGTCCAGTTTTAACTTGCTTTTTAAATTGTGGATTAGTATTTTTCTGTGTGTCTATTAAAATCTCTTATTCACAATCATCAGTTTATTTAAAAAGAAAAAAAAAAGAAAGAAAGAAAGAAAGAAAGACAAATTTTTACTAAGAGTGGACTTGTGAAGGGCATTGGTGTAGTTTAGTAACACCAGTGAACTTTTGGGGCTGATATGTCGCAATGCTGACGTTTGGAGCCAGTTTTAGCACTACTGGTTCTGAGTTCATCATTTTAAATGTGCATTAGGAGCCTCAGATTGGGAAAGATCCTCTGCATCTCCAGCTGTGGGGCTGGTACCGCAGCCTTAATGCCAGATCTCCCCCGGTGGCATCACTGAGCCCTTCCAAAAATGAGGATGGGGTTAGGCTTTTGGCATTTAGAATCCCAGAATGTTTGGGCTGGAAGGGACCTTAAAGCCCATCCAGTGCCTCCCCTGCCATGGGCAGGGACACCTTCCACTATCCCAGGCTGCTCCAAGCCCTGTCCAGCCTGGCCTTGGGCACTGCCAGGGATCCAGGGGCAGCCACAGCTTCTCTGGGCACCCTGTGCCAGGGTCTCCTAATCCACCCATCAGGGAACAATTCCTTCCCAAAATCCCATTTATCCCCCTTGTCACTCCACGCCTTTTTCAAAGTGGAAGGTTTATCATCCTGCTGGAATTAACTCACACTTCTTGCTCCTCCTTGGCAGTTTCCACTGGGCTCTTCACAGCACTCCAGGCAATGTCTTGCCTGGAGTATCTGACCCTAACTAGTGCCTCTCTGAATTTATCCTGTTACTTCAGTCCTTCAGAGCCTCCAGTTATTTCTAGGTGCTGTGAATGGCCCCTCCTCCAAGTGCTGTGTCCCCGCTGTGTCACACAGGATCAACCTGTTCCCAGCATCAGGGTCACAGTCACTGCTGACATGTTTAACAGGATCAGTTCCAAGCCTGAATTTTAAGATCCTCTAATAATCACTTAAGTTTTCAGGACTTCTGCTGTTGCCTCGTTGTGAACCAGATGCTCACCTACCCCTAAATGCCTCTGCTGGTAGCAGCTTAGCTCACAGTTTCCCATGTGACACTGCTGAATACTCAGCTAAAGCCCGGATTACTGGGATCTCCAGCTTTTGGGGAATGTTATCTGATGAAGTAATCTCTTTCTTAGTCTCCAACGAGCTACCTTGTGCTGAATAATAAGAAATTTGGTCATATTTCCCAACACTTGCATGTCTTTGGAAAGGAACTTGAAGGGAAGAGCACTTGGGTTTCTGTGCCACTGAAGGAAGTGGTGTAAGCTTGGAGAGAATTCTTCTCTTAAGCATGAATAATTTATTCCCTGCTCTTTAATTGTCTGCAGTATCCCAGTTAAAGGAAATGTCGGAGTGGTGTTCAATTTTGTGAGCCGTTTGTTTCCAAACTCTGGCTTTGACTTAAATGGCCCCTGCAGCTTTTATTCCCTTTATGATGATTTCTTCTTTTGTACCTTCGGGTTTCTTATTTTTTATTTATTTCTTTTTTTTTTTCATTTCTTCACCACTCATCCCCTCCCTCTCCTCCCATGGTAAATATTAATACCCTTACTGAAAACAAGGTCAAAAATTTCCTTTGTACTAACACTCACTGGATTTGATGACCTTGGAGGTCTTTTCCAACCTTAATGATTTGGTGATTATCCTTCCCAAAGCATCCATCTTGCTGCAGAGGAACACACATTGTTCTTTTCCTGTCCCCTGCCTGCATAGAGCACCCAAAAATCTTCCTTAAGCCCTCCAAACCAGGAAAATACTGTATTCTTGGAGACCTTCCTGAGATTCTGTTACACCAGTTCTCCATAGATTTTCTCTTAACTTCTTGTGTCTGGTTTTAGGCTTTTTAAAACTCCATAGGTTTCCATGAAAAGCCTTCTAATGCTGGAGGTAGTTCCCTGTTAGCTGTGCACCCATACAGAGTCTTTCATCTTGAGAGTCTTTTCCTCCCTCTTTTTTCTAGCGAATATTTGGCACCCAGGATTTAAAGATTTCTGGGTCTCTTTCATATTCAGATACATGAGCTCCTCATTTCAGGTGATTTTTCTAGTTATTTCTTTTAATTTCTTTTTTTTTTTTTTTTCAAAAAATGCTGATAACCCTTAATTACAAGCCTTTTTTCTTTTGTTTTTCTATCTTGTTTAATCTGTTGATTATCATTCAAATCCAGTTTATTTTCTGTCAGTGAATCCTCTCCAAATTGAGAATGAATTAACCTTATTTCTCCCAGATACAAAGGTTTCCTGCTGAATCAGTCCTCTATAAGAGCATACAAATTACGCTTCTATTTTGTATTTTTTGTCCTCTATATCTGTAAAATGAAATTCCCCAACAGTGGCTCAATTTCTAAAGAGTTCTTAATTCTCTTAAGGACACCATGGCTGCCCATGTGTTGCTTCCAGTTTATGGCATTACTCCCCCCCAATGCAATTTGCCTGGATCAGCCCTTCCCAGAGTGATTTGGATCACAGCCAATATTGAAATTTAACATATGGCTCTTTTCTGGCTCCCTGTCTCTGTCTCCAAGGGAAAATCCTTTGGAGAATCTTCTCTGCTCACGACTGGAGAAGCAATAGGATCAAGTTTGCTGGTTGCCCCAATGGTTTTGTCTTTCTGGCAGCTCTTTGAGGGAACCAAAATGGAAAAAATCTGCCCCAGATTAAGCCAGACATGGGAACAGCATTGGTGTTTCCATCCTGCCATTAACTATGGCCCCCACAAGCTGAATAATCAGAGTTTATTTCCTCTGGGGATCACAAGGGATGTGGGATTTGTTTGCTCTGTCCTGATGGATCACAAGCATTCCTCAGAACACATTCCTTTAAATGCTGCTGCTCTGGTCCCTCTGGGGAGCAGATCTTTTATATTTAATTTCCTCCAGCATAAGGTGGTCCCAAGTTCATGCACACATAGATCCAAACTGTTGGTTTGATGGGGGGACAGAAAGCTGCAAGGTTCCAGTGCAAAAATATCGGCTGAAATGCAGGCTTTTAGGAAGAAAACCTTTGTATCACAATACTCAGAAATAATTGTGAACTCTGTTAAAGAACAAAATGTCTCCTGAAATTTTATAGCAGTTTTTAATATCACATCCACCTTTCATAAAGCGAAATTCCATGGTGACTTTTTCTCCTGGAACTGTTCTGTCTTTGGGATATCACCAGAGCTTTGGATTTGAAATTCTGTAGTGACTTTTTTCCTGGAACTGTTCTGTCTCTGGGTTATCACGAGAGCTTTGGCTTTGAAGCCATGGCAGCTGAATCTACTTCCTCTGTGACACTCGAGATGCTGCAATACCTTCTGCATTTCCAAAAATTACCATTGCCTGGAAGTGCTCTTTTCCCTCCCAGCATCCAGGCACACGTTAGGTTCTGAGTTAAACAAATGTTATCATTTTTAAGCACTTCCACTATCTTAGCTCAAAATGAGGGCTGAGTAAAGCAGGACTGTGACAATCCATGAGCAATTGGAGCTGCAATTTTGGGTGATTCACTGGGACAAAAATGGTTGGTTACAGATTGAGTGTGCCGAGGCCAAGATGCTTTTGTGATGTAGGGGATTTGGGTTCCTCCAGTGACAGCTCCTGATCCTACCATGGTCCTGTGCATTCCCTGAATCCCACCCATGGATTTTCTGTCCTCTGGTAGAAGTGCTTGGCATGGAGGAAGGTTTAGGGAGAGGAACTGAGAGTTTTTAGTCCTCTCTTGGTGTCAATATGACATTTTGAGCAAGTCGAAGTGAGTGCTGGACCATCTGCACTACTGGCCCCAGGAAAATGGGCTCTGAATCTGTGTCAAAAACTGGAGAAATCCCTGTGTTCCTATCTTGGGCACAGTCACCAGCACAGCTCTCCCAGCCCAGGGAGCAGCAAAATCAAACAGCTGCTGTCTGACACAAAGGCTGGGAGCTGGCCATGGGATACAGAGCCACTCTTTGTCCATAAATTTACATCCCTGGTTCATAAATAACCCCTACAATTTTATTTTGGTGAGGTACTCTCGCACCGTATCCTTCCTTTAGGAGTTTTGTGATGAGTTTTCTCTACACTTGGTGTTTTGTGGGCTCTGTTTCAGAAGTTCCCTGAGCATTTGCTTTAGAAATGCTGTGTATTGCCAATTACTCTGTGGTCAGCACCACTTGTGTGGCTCAGATTCTGTTTCTCCTTGCTTTGGTGCAGCCTGGGCAGGGGTGAAATCACTGTGAACCAGGAAAGGTCATCACAGCATTCTTTGGAAACCAGTTAATGAATGGGTCAGGGCTGTTGTTGCAGAGTGGACACTGTGTTGGAAACCCTGATTAAGGTATTTAAGAATTATCATTGAAATCCCCATTCATCACACAGCCTTCACTTAAAATAACAACAAAAAAAACCCCCAAACCAACCAACCAGCCAAATTCCCAACTCCAAAACCAACACAACACAGAACAAAATGAACAATTTATACACAATACACCCCTCGACCTTCATCACAATTATAATAAAAAATGCCCCACAATAATTCTACTCTATAACAATTATTACTATTCAGTACTTAATTCTCCAGTCCCAAAAAGAGGTGGATTACAGCATACCTGACCTACCTCTGAAGTAATGAATGCTGTAGGAAACAAGCTACACAAAATCCTCTCTCTGTTTCCATGCTCTGGTCTAAACATGCAGTGAAGCTGGTGGTGGTGGGGCTGACTCTTCCCAAGGTGGGCCTGGACAGAAACTACTGGACATCAACAATGTTGAGTTGATTCATCCTTGTCAGGCCATTCTGTGATTCTGTGATGGACAGCTCTCTCTTTGGCAGATCTAGAGGAGTTTGAGCTGGCTGGACACCCAGTGCTGTTGATAGTGGAAGCAGGATGTGGATGACCCTGTCTGTTTCTGCTGCATCATTAAAACCTGGTTTAATTTGTATTGTCGTGACCCTTCAGCCCCATGCAGCGTCCAGTTTGTTTTCTAAAGAGCTAAGATAGGCCTCGGTGTTGCTTTTGCAGTCTTTGTGCTCCATGAACTGCTTGACATGCAGCCAAAAGTCTCGAGCAGACTGTGCTTGTCCCAGGTGTGCCGGGAAACAAGCAGAGAGGACGTGCTTCTCCCGTAACCTTGACTCCTGTCCTCTGCTCCCGGGTGGATCTGATTTACTTGCATGTTAAACACACCACAGCCAACGTTCTCCTTTAATGCAGGGAGCAGGATAAGAAGTTATGGCCCTGTAACTTCTAGTTTAATAGCTTGGAATTGCCCCAATCTCCCAGCCTCAGCTAGAGAGTGGAGCCTGCATCGCAATTTATGAGCCGTGGGAGAGCGCGGTTATTGCTACAATTGTCTCAGCTGATGAGCTGCACACCAGACATAGCTGAAGGCCACTACCACAGCTTGCAGAGCATTCCAGGGGAAAGATGATGGATGGCCTAACACAATCTTGGCCTTGGATCAACATCAGGGAACTGAGGATGCAGCACAAACCATTGTGTGGGTGGAACCTGTTGCTTCTCTTTTGGGAGAATGTCTTTCTTTTTCCCTACTCCCAAGGAGTTAAGTCAGTGCCAAAGAATTCCACGAGGGATAGCTTGCAGATGTCTCTGTGAACAGAGATAAGTGGACCCCTCCCGCTCCTATCCCTGTTGCCCTTCGTCTCCTAAAAGCTGGAGAAAGACCTCACATTCTTTTCCCCATGGCTTTTTCTTGAAAAAGTTTTGGAGATGCTTCCTCTCAGTGGCTCCAAACAATGGATTGTGGGTATCATCAGTGTCTGTTCTTTTTCCTTGTGCTGAGGGACACATGGAGATGCTTGTTCTTCCCACCAAGGCCTCTCCCTCACCCTCTTTGAAGTGGGATTGCTCCTCATCCCAGTGTGTTGGCAGGTCTGCCTGTACCTTCTTCAGCCCAACGCTGTCTTTTATAGACCTTGCTCTGGGTCTTCACAGCTTTGCTGAGAGAAACTGGCTTTTCCTTTTTGGGCTTGGTGCAGCTCTTTGATATCCACTTGGGAACACGGAGAGTTGTGAGCCATGGCTTGGCCCTGCCCCCTGCAGCAGAGCCAAAGGGAACTTCATTGAATCCCAGACTGGGTTTGGTTGGAGCGACCTTGAAGTCCATCCAGTGCCACCCCCTGCCATGGGCAGGGACACCTTCCACTATCCCAGGTTCCTCCAAGCCCAGTCCAACCTGGCCTTGGACACTTCCAGGGATCCAGGGGCAGCCACAGCTTCTCTGGGCACCCTGTGCTAGGGCCTTCCCACCCTCCCAGGGAACAATTCCTTCCCAATGTCTCACCTAAATTCCTGCCCTCTGGCAGTGGGTAGCCATTCCCCTTTGTCCTGGAACACCAGGCCCTTGTCTAAAGTCTCTTTCCACCTCTCCTGGAGACTCTTTAAGCATTGGAAGGGCCTTCTCTTTTTCAGGCTGAACAACACCAACTCAGCCTGTCTCCAGAGCAGAGGGGTTGCAGGCCTTTAAGCAACTGCAGGCATCTGAACTGCTCTGTGTGGGTGCAAGGTTTGTAGAATGTTTTTTACGGGTTATCTTTGGTGTCCCTGTTCAAGACTGCCTTCAAAGTGCCTTGCTCCTGACCTTGTTCTTTCTCTCAAACCATATATATATATATATATATATATATATATATATATATATATATATTACACAGAATCCCTGAAAAATGTCCTTTTCCTTGTGGGAATGTCAATGCAGTGAGCAGTAGCAGTGCAGATCCATCCTTCAGATCCAAATCTGAGAGTCTGGTGGGGAGTGAAGAGAGGATTCTGTGCTCCCCATCTCTGCACCCCACGCACATGATTGGGATGAAATGAACTGATGAGAGGGATGACTTCTCCCGCCATCATTAGGATGCAAGTGTTTGCTGAATGTGCCAGATGTTTGGCTTTCATTATCTGGAGGTTTTTTTCCTTTCCAGCTCTAGTGAAAGGGAAGCCTGAACAGGTCCAGCGGAATTCTAAACAGTTTCCTGTGTGAACGGAGAAAGCAGCATCCTTAATGAACTGCACAGGGTGACAGTGAGTCCAGCTAATGAATACTGTCCCTGTTATTTTAGAGAGATGGCTGAGTGACATTTTTTTCTGATTTAGGATCGCTGAATCCGTATGGATTATCTGTCTTAAAAAGGCTTTATTTCATTTTAATATTTTATTTTAAATATCTTCTGCTTTACAGTCATATTTCTGAGCTATTCAGAACATTCTACTGTTCTCTATGTGTTAACAGTTGAAGGAAGTGTCTTACAAACAAATTTTGTTATTACTCTGGAGAAATCCAATAAATACCTTTTCATAGCACTGGAATCCCAGAATCACTGAGGCTGGAAAAGCCCTCCCAGCCCATGGAGTCCAAGCTGTGCCTGATGCCCACCTTGTCCCCAGCCCAGAGCACTGAGTGCCACCTCCAGGCCTTCCTTGGACACTTCCAGGGATGGGGACTCCAAACCTCCCTGGGCAGCCCCTGACAAGGCCTGAGCACCCTTTCCAGGCAGAAATTCCTGCTGCTGTCCAACCTGAGCCTCCCCTGGCCCAGCTTGAGGCCGTTTCCCCTTGTCCTGTCCCTGTTCCCTGGGAGCAGAGCCCGACCCCCCCTGGCTGCCCCCTCCTGTCAGGGAGTTGTGCAGAGCCACAAGGTCCCCCCTGAGCCTCCTTTTCTCCAGGCTGAGCCCCTTTCCCAGCTCCCTCAGCTGGTACTGTGGCTCCAGACCCTTCCCCAGCTCCCTTCCCTTTCCTGGACATGCTTCAGCCCCTCCAGGTCTCCCTGCCATGAGAACTGGACACAGAACATGGGTGTGATTACACCTTTGCCCAATAAAGGAGGACAATCACATCCCTGGGGTAATGTTTTATTAAAAGTACTGGTTTGTGTAGAAGGAGGTTGCTGAACTCTGGGTTGTAACCAGTTAGGACTTGAAAATTCTGCCTGATTGTGTGAGAAGTGAGTTATTTTTTTCCCTGCGACTGGAGCCGAGAACCTACTGGAAGTAGGAAAGACCGGAGTTGATTGCCTCGATTCAAATGCAAGTTGCATCTTGCAAGAGATGGACCTCTAGAGATGTCCTTTTGTTTTTAGGATTCTGCTTTTCCAGTCTTCAGGTGAGATCATGGCCAAACCTTCTTTCTGGTGCTGGAAGCAAGGAGGTTGTCATCAGTGGGTCTAGTTATTTGTGGAATCATGTTTCTTTTGGAAGGGACCTTGAAGTCCATCCTGTTCAACCCCCTGCCATGGATAGCAACATTTTCCACTATCCCAGGTGCTCCAAGGCCCATCTTACCTGGCCTTGGACACTCCAGGGATCCAGGGACAGCCACAGCTTCTGTGCCAGAGCCTCTCCACCTCACAGAGAGGCATTTTTTCCATCCATCTACTTCACATAAGCTTTGTGAAGAGTGATCATCTGAGACACAGCATATGTTCCCAGAACAGGATCTGGTGCCTTTCCTGCAGTAGGAGGGGACGGCACTTCAAATTCTCTTTAAAAACATTTTCCCTTGTTTTGCCAGCATTGTTTTTTCTGTGTGATTCTTTAGAGAGGTGCTTCTCCCCCAGGAGCAGGGAAAGCTCCGGTATTTTTGTATTGGATGTACAATACTGGTGTGTGGGGAGGTGCCCTCACCACCTGTGTTTCTCCCTGGGCTCTTCCACAGTGACAAAGGGAACTCAAATGTGGCAGATCCATCCCTCTCAAAGGAAAGCAAACTCGAGGGGATCAGTGTTCCCATTCAGTGCATCCTTTAGGGATGGCTGGTTGGAATCACTGCAGTGCGGCACCATCTCTCCCCGAATAACTGGAGGAAATTAGGAGTACTTTGAAATATAACGTGTCAGAAAATGATGAGGCCTCCAGCAGTGTGAGTGCAGGAATCTTATCTGTGCCTGTCTCATAAGTCAGAGCTCCTGGAACAGCTCTGTGCAGCGTCCAGCTCAGCTCCTCAGTCTCCCAGACCAGCTTCATTAGCAACATGACATTTTAATGCACTCCAGTGGGTTTCCATAACTTGGACCAGATTGGGTATGAAACAGCGAATCAGTGAAGGTGTGGAGGTGACATTGCCAGGCCTGGATGTGGATCCTGCATGTCCCATGGACTCAGTGTGCCTGCTCCTCAGAAGCCCCTTAGTTTGTGTTAGTTAAGACCTCCAATCCTTTTTGTCAGGAAACTCCAACTTCAGGAAAGGTTGGCCTCAGTCTTGGAGGTGCTTCCCAATCTGTTATTCTGTGAAGAGAATTTGGTCCTTCAGATTTTCTCCAAGAGAGTTGTGCAAGGTTTTGGATTGAACAAAAGCAGGAGGACATGAAGGGAAGAGCAATAAATATGAAAAGAATGTGAAGAAATGTAAATCATGGAGGATGAGGGGAGAAAGAGAAGTTAAACCTGTGAATAAACACAAAAGCAGGCTGGGCTGCATGGATGCACTTTCTCCCTCCACAGGAATGTTATGAGGTGCATAGCATGTGGCTGCTGGAAGCTAAACGGGAATTGCCCAGAATTTGAATGATTTTGTTACATAATCTGTTTTGGAAACGACAGGAAAGCCATTGAGTTCACCCCATGTTCACAGCAATCCATTATCCTTTTAATGCTGTGTTTTGGAATGTGTTGGCTGTGTTGAGATAAGAAGTGGAAAGAAGATTCAGTGTTTAGTGTCCAATACATGTAATAAATGCTGGAGTATTTACTCTTGTCCGAGGGGAACTGAAAGAGGGTTTATTTAATGCTTTGAAATCCATCTTTGCTATTGACTCAAATCAGCTGACTTGGAGTCCTCATGTGGTTATTAAGTATTTGAGTTAATATATCAGATACAAAACCTTTCAGAAATAGCAAGTGTTTTGTAAAATATGATAATTTTCTAAATATAATCTTTATTTTATAAATATAATCTTTATTGTCATGTGATCACTGCCTCTAACTTTGAGCAGCTTCTTCATGTGGTGCTCAGGCCTCATCCCTCTTTCAAAAATAATTTAGAAACTGGAGATCTCTTTGTGTTTGGTGGAAGGAGAACTTTATTACTAATATTGGTTAAATGTCCCAGCTGCAAACTCCAAGAAATCAGGGTTCCTATGTTCTCACAGGAGTTTGGGGAAAAGGAGGATGGAATTCTGCATTTTGGAACTAATTAGTCCTATAAAATCCATGGAAAACTGTATTTCTTGAAAAATGTGTATTATAGGAAGCACCATAACATCTGTTGCTCTCCAGAAGAGGATTTTGGAGCAATTACTGCCATTTCTTTAAAAAATTATTCCCCTTCTGCTCAATTACTAACAGTGGAGTATCATTAAATAGACATAAATTCCTTGAAATACAACACAATGATTTTTAGTGATATTGAGGGTTTGAGAATATATAAGAATAAGGATGAGCTTAAGGGAAAGGAAAAGCCCATAAAATTGCAGTTTACTCTTACATGCCACACACTTGTTATAAATTTCTGGCTTGCAGTTAATTCATCATATTCAGTGATCAATATTTTATAAAATAAACAGAGAAAAGCTGGAGCTTCGGCAAGTTTTGGAGAGGCCAACTAAATTTAAGAACAGAACCTGAGCGTTTATTGCAGGAATAGTTGCAGTATTTCAGAACTCACTGTTGAGTAGGGATGCAGAGCTTTTTTTCTGAGATGTTTTACATTAATACAAGTCATGCGTATATTTAAATTTTTGATTTAATATTATGTCTTGTGTACCTTGAAATGGAGTTACCTCTGTGATAGGTGCTCTTTATTCTTGCTGCATGGAATATTGCCAAGGTATTGATGGGTTTTGGGGAGGGAGGGAAGGGCTGGGGGCTCCTGTTGCTGTTTAAAGGGTAGTTCTCAGATAAATGTTGGCCCCAGGAGCGTTTCAGAGCTCTTACCCTGCTGTGAACCATCCCACTCACTGCTCTCCAAGGCTTTGCTTTGCTCCCAAAGGTTTTATTATTGCAGCTGTTGGCATTTTGTGTCATCCAGACAGGAGACCTGTAGGATAACCCTCTCCCAGGGCAGGTGGCTCCATGTTCCATACAATTGTTTTCGATGGCAATACTTTAAAAATTCCTGGAGAATTAGGAAATCCAGGCTACTGGGCCCAAAATTTTGTAGAGCCTCTGCCCTTTTTATAGGAGTAGCAGTCCTTCACCTTGAAAACACTTCTTTTCTCAGCCTGTAAAGGCAATAGGCACTGATGGATTCTGTGCCCTAGCATTCCTATTGTCTCATCCAAACCCAAAGTAGTGCTGATGGAACTCCTGGTGTGATTCTAGCTCTTGCATCTTGGCATCTTTTATCCATTACTTCTATTTCTTTGGGACTCTTAAATAGTTTTGAAATGAAAATAAATACTTCATTCCCCAGAGGAATGGGAACGTTTCCTTGCTGCTTCCCTGATTATTGTTCCCTCCTGGCCAGAGAGCCCTGGAGGGGCTGAAGCGTGTCCAGGGAAGGGAACAGAGCTGGGGAAGAGGCTGGAGCCACAGTAACAGCTGAGGGAGCTGGGAAAGGGGCTCAGCCTGGAGAAAAGGAGGCTCAGGGGGAACCTTCTGGCTCTGCACAAGTCCCTGACAGGAGGGGGCAGCCAGGGAGGGTCGGGCTCTGCTCCCAGGGAACAGGGACAGGACAAGGGGAAACGGCCTCAAGCTGTGCCAGGGGAGGCTCAGGTTGGACAGCAGCAGGAATTTCTGCCTGGAAAGGGTGCTCAGGCCTTGTCAGGGGCTGCCCAGGGAGGTTTGGAGTCCCCATCCCTGGAGGTGCCCAAGGAAGGCCTGGAAGTGGCACTCAGTGCTCTGGGCTGGGGACAAGGTGGGCATTGGCACAGCTTGGACTCGATGGGCTGGGAGGGATTTTCCAGACTAAAAGATTCTGTGATTCTGGAGTTTGAGATTGGTGAATGAAGTTTCAAGAGGAAGGATGATTGCAGACATCTGCAGTGCCTGTGATTATCTCATAGAGAACTTTGTCTGAGCTCATCCATTCCCACTCCCTGCCATGGGCAGGGACACCTTCCACTGTCCCAGGCTGCTCCAAGCCCCAAAGTCCAACCTGGCCTTGAGCACTGCCAGGGATCCAGGGGCAGCCACAGCTTCTCTGGGCACCCTGTGCCAGGGCCTGCCCACCCTCCCAATGGACAATTCCTTCCTAATATCCCATGTAACCCTGTCCTCTGGCAGTGGGAAACTGTTCCCCCTTCTCATGGCACTCCAGGGTCTTGGCGATTGTCTCTCTCCATCTTTCTTGTAGCTCCTTCAGGTTCTAGAACAAATAATGCAGCTTCTCCTGATGACTTTAGTAGAACATGTACATTTAATGCTGTCCATAACTGCACTGATGCACTTTTCCCTTCTTTCTCCACTTCCTGTGATAGGAATGCAGCTCAGGGGAGGAGCTGGCATTTGTACACCTGAGGAAGTGTCTGGGAAAGAGGAGAGTACTTTAGGTGGAGTTAAGGAGTCAGCCAAGTGGATGGGGTCCCTTGTTGCTCCCTGAGTGAATTTTTCTGGACAGGCTGATAAGTAAGACACAGCACAGCAATTTCTTCTGAAATCCCAACCTGCAGCTTCCAGCCTGTCTTTCTGTGTGGGCTGAGGAAACACTGCCCAGTGGAAGTGAGGGCTGGAAAAGGATGAGGTTTTTTAAATGTAAGGGCAATAAAGCATTACTTTCCAAAAACACCTTTTTAGGCCAATTTCAAAGACTTTAAGCCATCCCTGCATTAAAAATGTACCTCCCATTGGCTCCTTAGCTTTGACTGATGGAGCCTACCCAATGGAAGAACGTTCCAATGGAGCATTCTTGTTACAGACAAGAGGAATGTGGGCTCTTGCTGTAAATGACAAGCTTAATCAATCTTAGTATATATAATCATCTATCTAATTAGAACTGGAGATTATTAGGTTTTTAGCTAATTCTTTAAATTAGATCAGAAATAATTTTGATGATTCCTTTCAAATGCAGTTCTGTTTCCTTGCCTGGAAAAACGAGGGGTTCTGTAGTCCCATGAGCTGCTCTCAGATATTCTTGTTGCATTTTCATGCCTTGTAGCTCCCAAGAAAATTTGTTATAATTTTTTTTTTTAAGGCAATATGTATTGTTCCAAGCACTATGCCCTGTATTTACATGAGGTTATGGAACGGATCTTCTATCTGGACATTGCCAGGTGGCTTTGAGGCTCACAGTGGAAGCAGGTGGTTAAATCCTTGTTCTATATCTGTGCACAGCAAACTGAGAAGCTCATTTGGAAACCCTTCTATTCCTGAACTCTCTCTTTTGTTATTTTTCCTTCCATGGCATTTCTAATTTTGCAGGAAAATTATTTTGATGAATTTAATAGAGTCTCCTCCAACATGGGAGTGAAGAATGCACAGGAAGGATGGCAGCAGAGGAAGTGCTTCCCCCTTCAGCTCTCTTCCCTTTGCTCTACACACCCAAATTCTCTCCCTGAGATGATTTTAGGCTCCAACAACAGCTTTTTCTTCCTTCCAGGATCTCAGTGCATTTCATGCAATATACAGCAGACTCCTTTTTATAGCCACACTGTTTTTCCTGGCTGGATCTGCCCTCCCATTTCAGCAAACTACCCTCCCATTTCAGCACCTTGGATCCTCAGAATCCCCTGTTCCCCTTCTGTCTCTCTAGGAGCTAATTTTGGTGTTGGTGAGTCCTGTCTTGGGTTCTCACCTGTGAACTGGCTGCAGTTATGGCAATACAACATTTTAATCCCACTGCAGCGGCTCCTTCCTTTGCTTGCTTTCAGTCATATTTGTGTTTAACCCAAGTTATTTGTTTTTTCCCCCAAAGTGAGTTTTGCAGATGCTAATCACCACATCCTGCAGTTGTAAACCCTCCCCCAGGATACAGACACTCTCCTCCTCCCCCTAATTGGGGCTGGAATTCAAACAGCACTGCAAGAAGCCACAGCTGGGGTTACCACAACCTTACTTTTCCCTGTGTGTTACTCAGAGAGTGGAGTTTGAATTTAAAGGAGAGGAAGAAAAAAGAAAGGAAAATGAAATAAACCCTGTGAATGCTGCTGCTACAGTGTCTTATTTGTGAAATTATGATGGTTGCACATCTTTTGGCTCTTATCTAACCTGTTGGTAAGAAATGGAACATTTTTATCTGTCCTGTCACTTCTTTAATTTGGGATTTTTTTTTTCCTTTTAATTTTTTTTTTTTGTCAGGTGTTGATGTCACATAGGGAGCAGGCGTTTCAATAAATCCTGCTTTGCATTTCAGTAAATCCTGTCTTAGCAGGAATTTCTCTTGAAGATCCAGCAATGTGGAATCGTGTTTATATAGATGTTTCTGAGACCACTGAGCACTTAAGTACCAACTAATTTTGGGCTAGATGCTCAAAGATCTCTTTTCAGAAACACTGTTGCACATTTCCTGGAGTTTTTGGTGTAGGTGATCTATAAATTTTCAGATTTCCTTGTAGTTTTGTAGCCTGTTATTAGCATAAGACCTGAAAAACTGGGCGAGGAAAATGAGCTGCCTGCCTCCTTCAGTCCTTGCAGCTCCTAAGGGTGATGCACGCTGCCCTGGGTCACCTCTCTGAAGTCACTCTGCTTCCTCTGCTGTGGCTGTTTTGGTCTGGAATTCTGTATAATCTTAGTGAAAACTGATTTGCACAGGTAGGGGTGGGTCCCAAAGCTTCCCCAGGGATATTAAATGCAGTCTGAGCCTCAAGTGCTGCCCAGCTCTTCCAAGTTTGATGATTGGAGTTGTTGTTGGGGGGGAGCTTTGGAGTTGGGAGTGAACCAAACCTTTGTGATGCCATTCATCTAAAAATATCAGGGGTTTTGTACTACCTGCCCTATCAGGACTAATAGAAATCACACTTTGCAATCCATTGGTTTAGGGACTGTCAGAGTCTTCCTCACAAAAGATCACTTGCAATTTTTCCAGCCCTGATCTCCTATGGATCACTTTCCAGTCGGCAATGATGCAGTTGCATGCTGGGTTAATCCTAAATTTTTCAAAGGTTACCACTCAGGAGGGGTATGTTTTAAAAGAGAGTTATTTAATAGCCTGTTAAATGTTAATTTTAGTCTGTAGAGCAGCAATATTGCTTAATCAGTTGCTCTATAAATTAATGGAGACTCGATATTTTCCCATTTTTGATATGTTGCATTTAGTAATCCCATTAATTTCCAAAGGCTGTGAAGAATCAAATCAGAGCTTTTCAAGATTTATGGGTTTGACATTTAACAAATCCTGCTTTGTGTTTTTGTACTTTTCACTTCTGGGAAACTCAACGATTCACTGACAAATTCCAAATAAACCCCAAGTTGCCCTGGAATTATGGTCAGGATACTTTTGGTGCTTTTTTCTGGTTTCTGAGGTCTTCAGGTACCCAGCAGCTTCTAATAATGCAAATATCAGCATTTTCATTGAAGTCTAGATTTCCAGAACTCCTTGCTTTTAGGGATTCGGCCTGACTCCCATGCAGGCTCCTGAGAAAATGAGAAGCTGCTGCACAGATATTATGAAGGATAATCCAGGTTAAATTGCCTTGTGCACGCTCTCTGCTGGAACAAATGCATAAGCCTTACTGGGAGAATTCACCTATTGAACTCTAGGAATGTGTTCCAGCATGAATTAGGTCAGGAATACACCACAGAGTCAAGCAGGCAATGCATGAAGGGTTTTATAGGGTAAATGTGAAAACCGCTCCCTCAGCCTTTTGCCAGAGTAAGGCAAGAGCGGAATAGAAAGTTTTAACAAGGCTGGGCTTTAAATCCCGGCTCTTTAGGGCCTCAGACTTGGTGTGGGAGTGAAGTGGCAGACAGGTGATGTGCTCAGGAGTGAATTAATGTCCCAAATGTAAATGTTGCCTTTTGTCACAGTGATTATCTTGTCTTCTCGTTGTAAAACCAACAAGATGCTTTAAAAGGCTTTGGGGATGAGCCCAGAGGGGGAATTTAAAGGCAAACTTTCCATCCGTGCTTTTCAGTGCTGTCAAAGCAACATCCAAGCTTCTCAGCCACCTGTCAGGTTTTTTTTGGGGCAGCTGATTTCTCTGGTTTTGTCTGCTAAAAGTTGATTCTTCTGGCTCCTAATTTTCTTGGTCAGTTCCTGCAGGTTTTAAAATTTATTTCAAAGGAAGAGACTGAGCAGGGAATAAAACGAATGACTGTGAAGGGCAGGTTTGTTTCCTTGGAGAGAAACCTGTTGGGCCAGGTGGGAATATAATGACAAAAACCTGTGGCAGCTTCTACTCTCCTCCTCTCCCCCCCCAAAAAAATACCAACCAGCTGGAGTGTGGTGGAAGGTTTGGTAGGGCTCTGTCTGTTCAGCTATGAGAGAAGGGAGGAGAAAGTCTGATATCTTAATATTAAAAGAAAGATGCTTAAAGCTTTAGCTTGAAACCTGAATTCCTGCTTGCTGGAAGGATTTTTAAAAGAATTTTTTTAAACTCTGGAAGTTTGGGCTCCTGCTGAAGTGTGGGGTTTGGTCTAATGGGCAAGAGAAGAGGCGGAAACCTTTTAAAGATTTACCTCGATTTTATGTGCATGAGAAGATCAGGGAATGTAGAGTGTTTAAGTGAAGTTTTAAACCCAACTCTGCTAAAGTGAGTTGAAATTTTAAGGGAAGAGTAAAATATCTACTTGGAGTAGATATTGTAGTATACTCCTACAAAATGCGATAAGTTACCAATGTCTGTATTCAGACCTTCTTGGGGCTTTTAATTTTTGTGTCTGTGATAGTGTGAACAGAATCTAATTTAAGTCTTAGAAATGTAGGTCTGTCTTATCTGCTCTCTTTCTCAAGCTCCTAAAATCTCCTGTGTTATTTGTTACTCCAGCATGTGGCAATCACCCTTTGGAATATACATGCAAAATTAAGCCAAACTTAATTTGCATTTAGAATTGATAAATGTTGCTCAAGACGCTGGTTAAAAAATAAAAAGGAAACAGCAAACCCTTTTCAGTCTCTCCCCTCCCAACCTGAAATTGTAGAGCTGAGACTTCAAAGCAGATTGGACTTGACTTCTAATGAGCAAAATTAGATAGTTTCCAAAGTTGTTTTTTCCCTTCAATTCCAAGCATGTGTTTGTTTGGAGGGTTTTTTAACTGGAGAATTAGAGAAGCAATTAAACAGTAACTTTTCTCTGTGTTTTGATGTTCCTATCTCACGTAGCTGAAATTTGGGTATCAGAGCAGGTTTGTTGTGGATGTGACTTGGCAGAGAGCTTGTACAAGCTATCTAGAAAAAAATAAGAAATACATTGAAGTGAGTCTCCTAACTAGTGCTTTTTCTGCTTGCAGTTTAATTAATTAAAAAATTGGTTTAAAGCCAAATCACTGCATCCTATGAAAAATATTTTCTCCAGTCTTAGTGGATATTTAAAATAGCTTCCCCCTCCCCCGCCATGCTTGAGGGGGAGCGATGTGGCTTTGTTGAGTTTTTAAATTACATTAATGCTTCAACTTTTTTATTTGGGATGGGTGAAACTTCCCTCTTGCTGGGCTGAAGCAGCCCTGGTCCTCAGGCTTCACTTTTGTGGATGTGAGGAGTGTGGAGACAGGTCTTGCTGAAAGCAGCAGTGTGTAGGTGAGTTTTAGTGGCATTTCATGTGCACCTGAAATATTGAGGAAGCCCGGCAATGACTGGGATCACTATGATTGCAGATGGAATCAACAGCAGGGCCTTTGCTGAGTGCAGTGACTTAGAGATTTTCAGGTGTGAAGCCTCCAGGGGTTGCAGTGGCTCCATGGTTGCTTCAGGCCCTTGAAGAAAAAAAAAAAAAACTTGAGTTGGCTGTGGTGGGTATGTGGGGGCACAGGGGAAGATAAAGCTCAGCTCCCAGCACTGTCCTGGGAATGCTGGAGTCTGCAGAATTAAATAGCAGCATGCAGAGCTCTGTACAACCCCGTGTGCATAAATCACCTCAAAGCATGGCAGGGCAATTCAGCAGCATGGAGTTTGCTCAGAGAACACCAGGAGAGACTGTTAGAAATGTGTGTAGAATGCGAGAGGAGTGAGCTGCAGGAATTTCTGTAGGTAATTAGGTGAGTCTCAGACAGCACACATGAACTCGCACCAAAATGTGTTCTGTGAGTTCTTTTCAAACCTGCAGCTCTCAGACAATAGCACCAGATGGTGAGGTAATAGGGGAAAATCTGGCCATGTATTCCTCATGTGCCTGAAAGCCTGGATTGAGTCCTGAAGGAAGAGCAGCCTGCTCAGTGCAACATATTTGTGTTTATAAACATCACCCAGGCTGTGCCTGGAAGCAGGGACTGATGGCAGGGCTCATTCCCAGCTCCAGCCCGAGTGCCTCCTCTAGGAAGAGTGCAGGCAGCTGAAGGTTTGCTTTAAAAATGAAAAAAAAAAATATATCCTTTGGCATTATGCTGTCTGCTGGCTTATCATTTATCGAAGGGTTAATTGGTGTTCTGAATCTTGAATAGTTGATGCACCTGGTTTTCTCCTCAGATGTCATAAATATGAGCCTAAATCTGTTGAGCACATTAAAAGAAACAGCAATGAATTAATTCAGAATTAATATTCTTGTTGTGAACAGAGCTTTATTTTACTCATGTGGGCTTAAGTGTGTGTACCCTGATTTCTCCAAACAATAACTGCATTTATACTCCTCATTTTTCATGCACGGGTTATTGCTTTGTTGTAGCCAAACTTTATTAGTCATATTAATACGAGAACTGTTTTGAAAAGGACATGAAACTTATTGAACCGATTTGTTTGTTCTGGGGTTTTTTTTATTGTATTTTAAGTTTTTGACTTGCAGTTATTGTGTATTTTTATTTGTTTGCCCTTTACTTAATACTTTGGCATTGTCAGCAGCTGGACGGATTTAACCCTTGGGTTTAGGCTTTTAGGGTTTTCGCCTTGTTAGCTTTCTGCCATGCAGCTCTTTAAAGATAAAACCCCAAACCGCTGGTGGTCCCTTCTGCACCTGCTTTCAGCGGCTGATTGAGATGCAGCAGCTGGGTTGTAATCTTAATTACAACATGTTCTTAGCTGACCTCAAAAGGGTTTTTCATCCCTTTCTGGAGACAAGGCACAGATTTGGGACCTTCCCACAGAGGTGAAGAGGCTGCTGTAGCTGAAGAGCTGCCGTGCTGGTCAACACCACCACAGTTGTGTGCTTGGCTCCTGGATCTCATTAATTACCTCCAGTTTCTCCAGGGGTGGTGTGGTTTTGTCCCTCCCTACTTTCTGTTCCTCCATTGCTTCCAGCTGGAGGCTTCCTGTAAGTACATTTGAGCTTTCCTGCTCTTCTGTCAAATTTCTCTGAAGCCAAAACTCACCTTAAGGCTTTGCAGATGCTGCTCTCAATCCCAATTTTTGCAGATTTTTTTTTTTTTTTGCCTCAAAAACATGGCCAGTCCTTGCTCTGAGTCTGTGGACTGGACAAGATGGTCTGTAATGTGAAAATGCAGGATTGTGAAGATTGCTGGGCAAACTCAGGAATTCTACCACACACATCCATGATTTTTGGGAGGAAAGACGGTTGGAGTTTGTCCTGCTCTTGCGGAGTTTCCAAGCTATTCAGGCCTGGAGCATCTGCAGCAACACAGGCTCAGCTCTCAGCTACCAATGCTTCAGGTGAGGTGGCTTCTGCCTCTTACTTTGCTTACAACAATTCTCACCCTAGGATATTTCTGCTATGGAAGGGTTCCCTGTTTTCCCCACAAATTCTCACCACTGGTTTGGAGCTGCAACATCAAATGTACTGGCTTTGGTTTATGGCCAAAAAAAAGAGAGATTGAAATATTGTTCTCTAATGAGATAAATTGGGATTTGGCTGAGGTTGGAAATGAACTGTGAAGTCCATGTGGATTGGATTGGTTCACCCGTCCCCCTCCAGCATTCCACAGAAAACCTAATTAGTGCCTTTAAAAAGGAACATAATTTCCTCTGTTACTTTAATCAGGGGGTTGGGGTTTTTTGCTTTTACTGGGATAACAGGTTGTGAAAAGGAAATACCCATACGAGCGTTTTCGTGGCTTTTATTTTGCGCAAACCTAATTAAATCTGCTAATTTAAATCTCATGCAAGGAGGCTGAGGTAATAATAGTCATGCAAACTGTGTGGCTGAGCCAGCTAGGATTTGTGGATTTGTTTGGATCTTCATCTGTGTGGAAATAAGGTGCTGCTCCAGGAAAGGCAAAACCAAAAAAACAATTTTTTTCCCAACTCCCATCTGTTGGTTTTTAACATGGTTTTATTGATGCACATCTTCAAATAGCACCTTGTGTTTGCAGTATGAAGTTGAGTCACCATCCCTGCAGGGATTTAAAAGCAGTGTGGATGTGGCACTTGGGGATATGGGTGGCCTTGGCTGGGGGAAGAGTTGGACTTGAGGGTCTTTGATGGCTTCTTCAAATGGAACCATTGTGGGATTTGATGCTGTAAGAATGCTGTAAACTGATGGTCCTGTTTAAATGGGTTTAAATGGGTTCCATGTTTAGTCAGAGGTTATTTGAAAGACAAAATAATTTTAAGGGAAACCTTTGGAATGCCTTTTCCTCCCACCTGTAGAAATGGATGTCTTGCTTCCTTCTCATCACAGATCCTGCTTTTCTGGAGTTTGGTTACAGTTGTTCAAGTTGTTGTTCCTTTCTTATTATTATTTTGAAATTGTCAGACCCAGCTGCTGTTCCCTTACAGTATTTTTTCCGGCTACCTTAATTTTCCTATAAATATTAATTATTTTCTTCAAGTTGCATCTCTTCTTGAATTCTGGTCCTGGGATTTTCTGTGGAGAGGTCTGCCTAATGCACTTTTGGGTTACTGCACTTCTGGCAAGGTCCTTCTATCTCTGGGAGCTCTCAGCTTCAGATTTTGGGTTGAAGTGGTTTTGGGACTGTCTGCCCTGATTGGAAAGTTTGTCTTGTTTTAAAGCTCCTGGCTTTTGTGAGTAACTTCCCCAGTAAGGTGGCTTTAAAAAAAAAAAAAAAAAAGAGAGAGAGAAGAAAGGTGTGGAGGAAAATACAAGGATTATTTTTAGGAATATGCCATCCCTTGGACAGCAGCTGTCCACCAGTGTGACAATCATGAGCATTAACCTGGGATTCATCCAGGTTTATTTCCTATGGACTTGCCACCCCTGGCAGTGTCTGAGGCCAGGCTGGATGGGGCTTGGAGCAACCTGGGATGGTGGAAGGTGTCTCTGGATAAGTGGAACTGGATGAGTTTTAAGGTCCTTCCAATCCAAACCAATCTGTGTTTCCATAGTATCACATGTGAGATAAGAGGAACAACTGCATTTTTGACTGGGACTGATATTCCCTGCAGAAAGAGCAGAGACAGATGATAAGTCCAAAGTTTTCAGTATTTTCAGGAAAGGAAATGCAAACACCACACTCTGACCTGTCTCCCAGGGCTCGTTCGCTGTTCCTGTAGGTACTGCTCAAAATAAGCAGTGATCACTCTTGACACAAGCAAATACGTACCCCAGCCACTGCAGTGCAGGAGACTGTGGCAGGAGGGGATTTTTTGTGTTCATGAAAAACACAGCTCTTCCAGAAGGACAATAGTTTGTGGATGAAATGGCTTGGTGCTTGGGGAGGGAGGTAAGATCTGTTCCTCTCTGCTATGTCTGTTCTTGGCTTATTGGAGTGTACAGAGCAGATCTGAGCCTGTACCTTGCATTTAATCAGAAAACCCAACCATCAGCTGCTTTATAGCTCTCATTTACAGTTAATGTTTTGGGATAGATGTATCACCTGGTAAATTTGCAAGTAAAGCAAAGCTGCTCCTTGTGCAGATGGGAAAAGCTCAACTAAACCTAAACACAATGTTTCAGATTATTGTGTTAAAAGAACCCTTCAGGCAATGATCCACATCCGCAAAATGTACAAACATTAGCTGCCAAGAGAAAGCTTTTTCCTTGGAAGTTTGCTGGTTGAAAATGCTGCATCTCCTCTCTCAATAATACTCGTGATTGTAAGACTGACAAATACAGTAGGTGAATATTACAGGAGAAATGATTGAAACTAGAGACTAAATGGAAGGGGTTATCCTTTTGCAAGGTCTTTGTGGGTCTTGTTCTTATCCATGGATTTCTTTCTTGGATTGCTGTGAAGAACTTGGGAAGGGGAGGATTTCTGAGTTGATCTCTGAAGTGCAGAATATACTGTTTACAGTTAATTTATACATGTAACTCTTTTGGGGAGGGAGACAGATTCCCAGCAACAAAGACATTACTTAATTTCATTGGTTGTTTTTTTTCTTTGAAGCCTTCGGAGATTTGATTTGGTGTGGTGGTGAGAGTGTCGTGCTGCTCATATTCATGAGCTGTCTCACTGGGAACACATTCAGACAGCCAGAATTATCTTGTCCCTGAGCATTGTGTTATGGTGGGGATTTCTCTGAAGTCCTCACTTCTTTATGCTCACCAGGAGAGTCGTGTTCCTTTCTCACAGAATCCCAGGCTGGCTCAGGCTGAGGGCAGCACAGGGGCAGCTGGTAGCACCTCCCTGCTCCAGCAGGGCCATCCCAGAGCCCAGGGCACAGCATTGTGTGCACACAGCTCTGCAACAGCCCCAGGGAGGAGAGCCCACAGCCTCTCTGGGCAATGTGTCAGGGCTGGGCACTGCCCAGGGCAGAAGGTCCCAGCTCCAGCCCCAGCTCCCTCAGCCTTTCCTGGGCACCGAGATGCTCCAGGCCCTTCCTCAGCTGCGCAGCCTCCGCTGGCCCCGCTCCAGGAGCTCCCTGGCCCTGCTGTGCTGAGGATCCAGAGCTGGACACAGCACCCAGAGGTGCCTCCAGGGCTGGGCACAGGGCCAGGATCCCTCCCTGCCCTGTTGTCAATGCTCTTCCTGCTGCCCCCAGGATCCCATTGGCCTCCCTGGCCCCAGGACACTCTGCTGGCTCAGGGACAGCTCCGTGTCCCCCAGCACCCCCAGGACACTCTGCTGGCTCAGGGACAGCTCCGTGTCCCCCCAGGTCTTTCCTCACAGAGCTGCTCCAGCAGATCCTCCCCAGCCTGTGCTGGTGCCTGGAGCAGTTCCTGCCCAGGTGCGTGGCTTTTCCTTCTGTTCCTTCTCCATGTCTCCTGCACCTTGATAGGAGGAACTCCTATATGGGAATGCAGGTTTTAGAGTCCACAATATTGATTGATGGCAAAGCTACCACAAATAAAGGAAGAAAACACAACCTTATGATACACCTCACCTTCATCTACATTTTCCTGTATTTTGGATTTCTTAGTGCTATATTTTATCCATGGTAACCCTGAAAATAGTTCACTTTCCCTGGATACTCAGAATATTCCCTTTTTCTGAAAAAGCTCTATTGTTTCTTCCCCCCTTCAAGCATCCAGCGTTGGGATTTATTCTGAATCTGAATGTGCTGAGTTTTCTTTTTTCTTTCTCTCTCTCATTTTTTTAGGGTTTTTTTTTTCTCTTTAGTGTTTTGCTTTGAGATGCAGAACTAAAAACACCTGGGATGTTTTCCATCTCTGAGGCTTCTTTTTATTTTCCCCAGTGTGTTTTGCTATTCTGTGTATATTTCGGAAAAACTGGATCATAGTAGTAGAGACCTGTAGTTCATACGACTTTTGGCTGGACCAGTTTCAGTGAAAATGCTCCTGGATACAAATATTTACTGCTGCAAGAGTTGTAGCTGTAGCCTGGTGTGACTTTATAAAGCAAAGAAGTTGTGTGTGCCAGTAGTTCGTAAATAAAGAGTTAGCAAATAAAGAGTAGCAGTATATTGGGTGGAATATAAATATAAATAAAGAAGAGCAGAAATTTTGGCCACTGGGTTACAGCTGCTGAGAGGATTTTCCCCTATTTTTTCTCTTTAGCTGTGTTAAAAGTTTGTGTGGTTTTAGGGTTTTTTTTTTTTTGTTTTGGGGTTTATTTTGTTCCCTTCCTGCTGGTTTGTTGCTTATCATTCCTTTTCACTATTTGATTGGTAGCTTTGATGCCAGAGGAAATAGCAGCATCTTTCCAAGGCTTCTCTGTAGATCCCTGTATTAATGCATGACAGAGGCAGCAATTTATTGTTAGTTTTTATTACCAACAGACAGGTTCTGCTCAGAATTGGGACTTGGTTTTTTACCCTTTATCCCTCCTACAGATGAACCTTCAGCATGTTATTCCTGGACTGTAATTAAAGAAGATCAGAATTCTGGTGGCTGTTACAGGCTTCCTCCTGTCTTCCTTCAGAGCTTACCAGGCTTTTATTCCTAGAAGGGCCTGGTTGGATTCACTCATTGCCTGTAATCTATCTGCCTGGGCCAATCTCCAGCAGCTCTGGTGGCAATTCTGTGCTATTTCAGGATTCCCTAAATGTCCTTCAGGTCAGGTGTATTGTAAACTTCAAATAATTGGGAAGATGGAGTGGGTTTGCTGCAATCCTTGTTTGCCAGACTCATCAGGCTGTTGAGGTGAGCAGGAACTGTAAATTGGGCTGCCTTAATTAGAGTGTTGATGGATATGAAAAGAGTGAAGAACAAGGTGGAACAGGCAAATGGGAACATTAGAAGATCCCTGGGTGTTTCACAGCACTGTTTCTCTTATTCAGAGCTAAAATGGTATTTTAATAATAAAGCTTTAACAATAAGAGATGTGGAGCACCAACACATTTCACACAAGCAGAAAAAGTAATTAGCAGGGTGATATTTTTGATGCAGGTTGACTTTTTTTTTTTAGTGCTTGAGGACCTCATTCTTGCACTCACATGTGAAACAAAATAAAATGACTGCAAGTCAAAATTGTTGATGTTGAAATTGTAAACAAGCTGTAAATATTTGTCTGAAGGAAATCAACCATTGACATAAATTAACAAGGGATGTTATCAATTTCCTCTTGTTTTAAGCTATTTTTAAATCGAAATATTTTTCAAACATTTTGTGCTTGGGCCACAGGAGTTACTGTGGGTATTGCTTCAGTAATAGGTTTGGGATTTGTAGTTTTAGGGTTTTTTTTGTTTGATTGGGTTTTTTTTTTTATGTTGAAGGGTGGATCGTATTTTGATGAGCTGAGGAAAACAAAGATTTAAACGGGATATTAAATTATCAGGGTTCTGTGAGGGCTGAGTAGCTGGAGAGTAAATAGGGTTTGTAAGGCTGTGCATGATAAATCAATATGATAATGAATTCTAGATTTGGAAGGGAAAAATAATACACAGTTTGCATGATAATGTAGGTCACAAGCAGTACTTTTACTTTCAAATGTTGATTAGTTAAGCAGTTTTTAAAAATAATGTTGCATCCGTGTTTGGGAGCAGCTTGTCAACATCTGTTTAGGGTTTGGTTCATAATTTCTCCAAAGGGATGTCAAATGGAGGATTTCTGTTGACTAAATTACTGCAGGCTATTAGTTATGCTCTTGAAATATATTATTACAAATGTAAATAGTAGTCATTAGCTACAACTGGATTGCTCCTCTTACAGACTGGCTTATTAAAAAAATAAAAGATTGTGGAACTCCTCTGAATCTTCAGCAGAAGAATTGGGCTGCTTTTGTGTTTTCTTTGTGGAGGTGGGACATGGTCAATGATTCTGGTGGATGACAGAAGAGGCAACTGCATTTTTCTCTTCATGGTTCTAATTCTTTGTTCCTTTTTCTCCACTGAAGCAATGTTCCCCTCATGAAACCTTTCAACCTTCTCCAGTCTCCGAGTTCAGCCACTTTTCCTGCTCTTTTCTGGCAGGCTGAGGGAGAGGCCATCCTAGTGGCTGAAGTTTGAGGAGTGAACATGAAATAGGATGGGTTTTGTCCTGCCCAGAGCAGCTGAAAATGTCCTGACATGAACCAGTCTGGCTTAGGAATTCACCTGAGCCTTGCTGGGCTTCATCCTCCTTCATCTCCCTTCACAGCTGGTCTGGCAAGGGTGAGCTCCTGGTGAGCAGGTCCATATGGGACTGGGTTAGCTGAGTGGAGTGGTGTCCTTGTGGTCCCTGCTACTGGCAGGCACAGAACAGCTGTCTCCAGCTGAGGAGAAACCACAGGGAGCAGATGTGCCTCAAATGAAGCCACTCAATTTGTCCCCTTTGGCCACACTTTTTGGGCTGAGCTTTCCTTGGCTGTTTTCCTTCCTGAAGTGCTGCCAGCATGCCTGGGAGAACGGATGGATTTGGCTGCCTTTTGAAAGCCTGTGCTGCATTTTCCCTCACCACTGGACACCTTGTGTGTATTGGATGTGCAGAGTGTGGCCAGGGAGGAGGATGAGATCCGTTGCTGAGAAAGGAGCCGTTCCTGCTGTTACAGCCCTGATTGCCACCAATCTCCTTGATGAAAATAAGCGAAGCCACATTTGCTGACTCTCCAGCCATCCCCGCCAGTTCTTTCTGAATCATCAGCTTTTGAAAAGAGCAATAAAAATTGTGCAAAGTTCTTGCTTTCACAAATAATCATCTTCAAGTGTGATAGTTGTCATCTCTATTCCCTCACAGAATCACAGAGCAGTTTGCAGTGGAAGGGATTTTAACGTCCATCCCATCCCACCCCCTGCCATGGGCAGGGACACTTTCCAGTGTCCAGGTTCCTCCAAGAACCTTTATCTTTGAGGATGGCAAAAGATGTGTCTAAATTGTTGGCTTTTCCACTGCTCTTGGAATGATACCTGGCCAGAACTTGAAGTAGGTTATTTAATTCTGTGAATTGTTTTTTGTGGAAATTACACATTACAACTTCTTGCCCTGCAGCTGTTCCTTAGGAATATGTCAGAGCAGCCTGGATCATGGAATTGGACCCAGCTGCTGCTCCTTGGGTGTCAGATGTGTGAAGGACCATCTCAGTGTAGTTCTTTCACATGCTCTTGTGCCACTATGAGAGGAAAACCGCTTGGTTTTTCACTTCCTACTGCTCAGTGGAACCTGTTCTGCAGAGAAAATCTTCCTTATTGTGTTTGTTAGAGAACCTTTCTGATCAGACAATAGAGTATTCTACCACTGCTCAGAGGAAATGGGGCTGTCCCATCTCTCTGCCTCTCTCCAAGGTTTTCATAGAATCATGGAATATCCTGACCCACAAGGATCATCCAAGTCCAGCTCCTGGCCCTTATTGCTTATGACAAGTTTGGAGAATTTTTTTGGTAAATATCCAGTGCAAAACAACTGAATACGGAAGTGGGATTTTTTTGTTTCAGTTTCTTTCAGATCTGTCATTCAGTGCCTGCTCACCTCCAAGACAGATTTAAAAGTAAAGAAATCCAGTGGCGTGTTCACCTTTTGGCTGTTTTGGGAACACCTGGATGGTTTTTACTTAAGCCTGAAAATCCCCTTTTGAATTTCTAGCAGTTGGAAACAGTAAAAAAAGTGTTTCCAGCTTAGAATGAGTAATACTACTTTGAATTGTTTTGTTACTGAACTCAGAAAAAAAGATTGTGGAACTCATCTGAGTCTTCAGTAGAAGAATTGGGCTCGTTTTGCATTTTCTGTGTGAGGGCAAGCTGGAGGTGGTCTCCGGTCAGTGATTCTGATGGAGGATAGAAGAGGCACCTGCATTTTTCTCCTCATGGCTCTCATTCTTTGTTCCTTTTTCCTTGCTGAAGCAACATTCCCCTCACGAAACCTTCTGGATTTTTTTTTTCATAACCATAAATTGCAAATTACAGTAAATTCTCTTTTCTCTCTGCCTTCACTTTGTTCAGCAAGGTGATTCCACCCTTTCAAGCTTTCAGTATTTTACCAACACACGGCATTAGAGAGATTCTTGGGTTTTGGTCGACAAGGGAAGAGTCACTCATTTTTGGAGCACTGATCAAGCATTAATCACTTCTCTTGTCCTTCTCACTGTCTGCAGGGACTCAGAGCGAGATCTCTGCATCAGGTGGTGGGTGGTACTTCAGAACAAAGTCAGGGAATTACATTTTCTTAATTGGTTCCGATGATTCAGCCTGGAACATGAATCACCCTGGACAGAGAGCTGGATGTTTCCAGGGTAGTAAGAGCCAAGTAATTTTAGTTTGCCCCAGAGGCTAAATTGATGTACAGATCAAGTTCAATTAATTATTTTTTTTCCACACTCCCAACTGTTCATTTTTCTTGTTCTGACAGTTTTATTTACTGGGAGCCTAAAAGGTCTGTCAGCATGGACTGCCTGGGCATCCTTTCAGAGCCTGGAGGCAGCACCTCCTCACCACGTGCTTTGTGTGAAAATGTCTGCCTGGGCCTTTGGCTTTTTGATTTACTTAAATTAGAAGATATTTCTGATGTCCCCAGGGAGCTGCCTGGTCCCAAACAGGAGATCTAAACGTAGTGACTTTTCAGGGAGAGATTTCTCACAATGTCATGGGTTTTCTCTAGGTTGGTTTGTGTCCATTGGGGCAAAGCTGGTCAAGGTGCCTCAGAAATAAAACTTTCTCAATCATCTTGATTGTTAAAATTTTCAGGAGGAATTTCTTCATGGAAAGGGTGCTCAGGCCTTGGCAGGGGCTGCCCAGGGAGTTTTGGAGGTGTCCAAGGGAGGCCTGGAAGTGGCACTCAGAGCTCTGGGATGAGGACAAGATGGGCATTGGGCGCAGCTTGGGCTTGATGGGCTGGGAGGGCTTTTCCAACTTTAATAATTCTGTGATTAAAAACTTCATTTCTTAATTTTTCTGGTGTTCATTTCAGTAGGAAAGCTTGCTTTGTGTTGGATGCACATGGAATTCTCAGTGTTAGAGCTTTTGTTTCTTATTTATCCTGTTGAACTGTATGGGAAGGTTTGCTGCAGGATTTCTTGTTTTGTTTTGCGCATCTAAAATTTCTGCCAAGGTGGAGATGATCCTGTGCAGCTCTGAGGGTATGCACATCCTGACACTGATTCCCAGAGTTGTTGTGGATGCCCCCCTGGATCCCTGGAGGAGTCCAAGGCCAGGGTGGATGGGGCTTGGAGCAACCTGGGATAGAGGAAGGTGTCCCCTTTTCCTTCGTTAATTGTTTGGGGGTTTTGTAATTTCTGATGTTTCACATGATTTTTTTTTTTTTTTTTTTTTTTAATGAAGTGTGTTTGGAGTCAGGCAAAGTTTGGGAATTTTGCCTCAGTTCTCACTATTCAAAGCTTTGTTGTTCTTGGGTTAGTTAAAATTCAAGTGTTTTTTTCAAGTGAGGTGGAGAGTTTAGTTGAGTCTTCCATTGCACCCTTCCAAATGTGAGTGCATGCTCTGGAGATTAAAATGCTATTAGGGGCTGATTAAAACATAAAATTAAATTGTGTATCGTATTTTAGCTCCCAAGTTTAGATTAATTAAAAGCTAAATTGCCTATAACACCTTCCACTTTGATACTTCGGTACCTTCCCATATGATCAGATGGAACTGGAAAGTTTAAACACTCAACTGAACACACTTTTACATGAACAATGAGAATTAAATAGGTTTAGGTACTGCACCATTAAGATTACAAGAGACGCTGGTTATGAGAAATGTCGTTGTGTTTTTCCCTGAAAGTTAATTTAAAGGGGAAAGAAGCACCCAGAATGGAGAATTTTAAGGAATTCTGATGTCTTAACTAGTAAAATCATGTGTAGGAAAGTGTTTTAGAAGTGGTTTTATATAGTTCTAGAGACTCAGAATTCACAAGTCATTTTAATACTTCATTGTCTTTTCTACTTTCCAGTAACTCAAAGTTCTAGTCTAAATTTTAGAATTTCAGATTCTAGAGATTATTAGAGGGATTATTAAATTGTTTTCAAGTGAGTGATGTTGAAAAGGAGCGTTGAGGGATTGTACAGCTAATTTTGCTGGGGCCAAGGTGTGTATGTTTATAAAAGGCATTGTCTATGCAGCCAAAGAAACCCTGAACATGTTTTCCTGACTTGTGCTTTATTCTTATTTATTTGGGGCTTTATTGCATCCCATTTACTTTCGGTAAAACCTTGATGGATCTGGAGCTTCATGTCAGGTGGTTTTTCCAGTGCTGGCCTTTATTGCAGCAATTCAGTCTACAGGGAGGAGGTCCCTGTCCCTTGTGGCTCTTGCTTCAGAATCGTTACTTTTAACATAATTAATCTGTTTACTGAAATTTGTCCCTCTCATGCCCCAATTTTCTTCCTCCTTAGAATATGCAGCTGGCAAGCCGCTCTCCAGATTTATCACATGTGCTTCAAATGGTCTGAGGAACAAAATGAAGACATTTTTCCTTAAATGCCTGACTGTCCTTGAAGCCTGGGGCTTTGCAGCAGACAGTCCTGAGTGGAAATGGATGAGGAGTTTTTCCTCTGCTCTGGCTTTCAGCAAACTTCCATTTTCTTGCCCTTCAGGTAGGAAATGGGGTGTATCCTATTCCACTATGAGGTGGAAAAGAGTAGCAGAACCAGAGCAGATAGTGCTGAAAAGCCTTTTAGGATGATATTTTTCTTTGCTATTCAAGTATTCCAAGTACTGTATTTTGTTTTCTATTTTTTGGAAACAAGCTTCCTCACAAAAATGCTGGAATTCTGAAGTGCTGTGTCCTGGTTTAGGGCAAATATTTAGGAGGAAACCTCTGGGGGGGGTCTCCTCTAGGAAGAGCCGATTCCAATCACCCCTCCCCCTACAGGTCCAGGAAGAATTTCCTTAGAGAAAAGTGGAAAAAACTATTTATTTAACAAATAGAATATTCACAAGCATAGAAAACAAATTTGGATAATATGAAAACAATGAAACCACTCCTTCCTCTGAAGTGATGGTAGATTCAGAGTCCGTCTGAGTCTGGTTCAGTTCTCCAGTGGGGGGGCCGATTGCCGGGCCCGGCTGTAGGAGTCAGCAAGGAGGGGGTGGCCCCCCGGGGGTTCCCTGGTGTCCTGGGCCCACGCGATGCCAACCAGTCCCAGGAGGAGGAAAAAGGAAAAAATACCCAGCAAAGGAAACAAAGTCTCTCCCTGCAAAAAAGCTGAGAAAAATCCGAGGAAACCCTCCGCTGTGAGCTGTTCCAGCACCCACACCAGAGAATAAAAAAAACCCGCAGTCCCGCTGGAATGTAGCCTCTCCACTCTCTCAAGGCCTAAGTGATAAGATGTGATTCCTGCAGACAAACAGCGAGTGGTTCTTTTCCTCCACTTTCACTCTCTCTGTCTCTCTGGGCCTAACTTAAAGCTGTAGAGCTTAATGTCCAGCATAAGCAAGAGGACGACTGGGGATACAAACAGGTCATATGGCCAACCCAGGACATGCTGCTACCTCTTCTTTGTCCCTAGGGAAGAAATTGCTTTTGTATTGCAAACTTAGTGGAGCAGAAATTTTTGAGCAGCCTGATTTATGCCCTTCTGTTGGGGAGGAGTGAATCAAATAATTGAGAACCTCTGGATGTAGAACTAGTTTTGTTTCCTCTGTACATTGTGTGATGGCTGTGAAATGATCCCCCGAACATGCAGGGGGACAAGCTCCAGAAGTGGCCCTTGGGAATCTCATGGGTTTAACAAGGCCAGCTGCTGGTGCTGCCCCTGGGTCAGGGCAACCCCTGGGATCAATCTGAGCTGGGGATGAGCAGCTGGAACAGCCCTGGAGAAGGACCTGGGACCCCAAACCCCCTGCCCTGGGCTGAGCACCAGTGTTGGCAGCAGAGGAGGAGGGGATTCTGCCCCTGTGCTCAGGTGAGACCCCACCTGCAGAGCTGCCCCAGCTCAGGAGGTCCCTGGAGCTGCTGGAGAGAGGCCAGAGGAGGCACCAGGGTGATCAGAGGGATGGAGCAGCTCTGCTTTCCTCCAGCTTTCTTTCTGGAGGAAAGGCTGGGAGAGCTGGGATTGATCAGTCTGGAGAGGAGAAGCTTTTGGGTGACCTCATAGTGGCCTTCCAAGGCCTGAAGGAGCTGCAAGAAAGATGAAGATGTATTTTGGGCCAGGGTCTGGATTGCCAGGACAGGGGGAATGGCTTCCCACTGCCAGAAGGCAGGGATTGATGGGATATTGGGAAAGAATTGTTTTTTGGGAGGGTGGGGAGGCCATGGCACAGGGTGCCCAAAGAAGCTGTGATTGCCCCTGGATCCCTGGAATTATCAAAGACAAGGTTAGACTTAGGGGCTTGGAGCAGCCTGGGATAGTGGAAGGTGTACCTGCCCATGGCAGGGGATGGTACTGAGTGAGCTTCAAGGTCCTTTCTAATCCATTCCATGATTTTATGGTATTTGGGATGTTTGTGCTCTTCAAGGTAGATCTCTGTCCCTCTGGCAGTTGTGGTCATCTGCTCAGCAGCAGAGGCAATGAAGCCACCACTAACTCCATGACCATTGCTCCTTTACAGCTCTCTAATCCATGAGAAACCTCTTCCTGCCACTGCTTTGCTCATCCTTAAAAATTAAATAATCCTTCAATTATTAAACACTATTAGATTGTGCTTGCTGATTACTTTATTAACAAACATTATCAATCATGCAGTTTTGCTGGCTGTTATCTATTGAATTAGAAACCAGTTTGTAACAAACAATAATGATTCCTACTCCTGACGTAACAGACGTTTCCTTTACTGGTGCCATAAATTCCCTTCTGCTGTTCCTTTAGGAAGTGTGGCCTGACAGTAATTAAGCAGTAATTGGTGTATGAAGGCAAGAGCTGTTCCCAGTAGCTAAGTATTGTTAGAAAATAATTTCATTTATCCAATGGTATTTCAGCAGTTCTAACCAATTTCTGGTTTATTATGTGCCATATGTCTCCCCAGCAGGACTTGGGACTGGGTTTAGCAAATGCAGTTGTTGTGCTTTATTGAATGCTGATTTTAAAAGCAACTTTTTTTCCTCACCAGAGTATATAAATATTTTTCTTTTCCTGCCGTGTATGTTGCTCTCTCACCCAACTTTCTGCATGCTTTTTGGTTCATCAGCCTTTGTTGAAGCACAGGATTTTTGAGGAAGGGGAGGGCTATGATCACTGGTTTTTTGTTCCTTAAAGGTGAGTTTTGGTCAGAACTCAGACCTCAGGAGTAACAGCAATGGAAGAGCTTAGCTGGGCATGGTTTTAGAGGTTTCTTAATTCCCTACCACTAACTTGGCACACGAACCAGCAGCTGCCTCTGCAGATCCATGGACCAATCTGATGCAGTATTTTGGTTTTCCTTTACTTTTTGTGCTTTCTGCCTCTTTTCTGTGGTTTAATTTATGAAAGGCAGTCTTGACGTTTGCACCCTGACCATGTGCTTCCTCTAAGGGGGGCATCCAGGGGTTCTGCTCTTGTTTGGGAGCACAGGTTTTGAAATGATTCCTCTCTGGGAAGACAAATGATTAGTGTTCATTGACGAATATCCTGATAGCCTTTAACAGTTAAAAGCTGACTTTAAAAATCTCGTCCTGCCAAAAAATTTACGCTCTTGTTGCATCTCGGTGTTGAATGAGCCTGATAGAGAGATTTAGCTTCTGGAACTATTAGACACAAAGATAATCCATTGTGGTTGGATTGTCCTCAGCATTCCTGCTGGGATTAATGTCCTCTCCTGGTGGGTGATGAGGAGAGCAGTGCTTTTCCCGTCTATGAAAGGTGTAGGGCACTGCCTGGGCTGTTGGAAGATGAGAGAAAATGCAGGAAGGATTTCCAAGGGAAGGATCAGAGAGGTGAGTTAATGGAAGAGATGAAACTAAACCAGTGATGGCGAAGTGTTAAGAGTTTCTCGTTTTCTTTAACATTTGCACTCTATTAAAAGACTTCTCAGTTTCTCCACAGAAACACAGGAGGTAGAAAAACATTTTGTTCATTTTTCCCTGGGAATTAGTCCACACTTTCCCCCATGAAATCCAGAGGAAATTCAGCAGAGATTTAATTGCAGGACTGTAAATAATTCCTCTCTGAAGAATAACTAAGTGATTCCAGGACTCTCAGCCTGGAAAAGGAAGGACAGAACAAGGATGTAATGGGGCTTTGTAATGACTGAAGGGAAAGGATAGATAATTCCCACCTTTTCCAATGGAAGCACTGGGCTATCAACACATGAAATAAGTTGTTACTCTTTCTTTCTGTATTTTTTTTTAACTTTATTTTGTGGTCTTAATGATCTCTGTTTGGATGCCTGATCAGCCATAGCTTGACCTTTTATCTTTGTAAGGGTGAAAAATGGTTTACTGGATAATTTAATTCTTTGAAGGTGGCTCCTTTTTCTTCTTTTCTTTTTCTTTTCTTTTTTTATTTTTCCTTTTTATACAGCTGGTATGAAAACAACTCTTATAGATGTTAAAACAAGCATATTGCTGCCTGTCCTATAGTAGGATCAGTAGTGGGGTGTCGAAACTACTCTAAAATCTGAGAATTTTCTGCCTCTGTCCCTATTATGATTTCCAACACAGCTGAAGTCAACATTTTTTGGAAGTAAAGCCAAAATTTTGTTGTATTGCAATTATTTTTTGAAATGCAAGAGGCTCTTACCTGTGGAAGGAAATTTGTAATAGCCAATTGATTCTAAAATATCTTTTTCTTTGCCTCCTCTGAAGTAAGAATTAAGTTTGAATTAAGTTTTTCAGAGATCCCACCTTCTGGTTTGCAATTCAGCCATTTGCTAGTTTTTTGTTTAAATGGTGAAGAGAATTTAGTTTTAATGCCAAATTTATGGTGAGATTGGCCATTTAATTAACTTTAGACAAAACTTTCATATGAAATAGGAATGAGCTTGGTGTCCTGCCACAAACCAAAATTACTCTGTGTTTTGGGACACTCCGAATTGGATTTTAGCAATGTTGTGCTGAATTATGCCATTGAATGTGGAGAAGTGGCAGTGTAAGATGATTTTTAAACAGCAGTGGCACAAGTGATTGGAAATGATGAGTGTGGAGGTATTTATGTGAAGTTTTTTTGCATAATGAGAAGGGAGTGAGTTATTGGGGGAGAGATAGCAATGATCCAGCTCATAACGGCTGTGCTCAGGAGAATAATTTCATTAAATACTCCAGCAGATCAGTAAATCCTTCAGCTGCCTTTTTGCAGAGCAGTGAGAGAGCTGATGTTCTGCTGGGAGGAATTCACCTCCTGTTTCTTTCCTCCTCCCTCCACCCTGACATTTTGCTAAATCAATTTATTGCCTGGCAGAGCCTGCAAACAAAGCCTTCCAAAGCAGTTAAGATCCCATCCACTTAGAGGCCTTTTCTGTCAATATCCTAAAAATGCTGTCACTGATCCATGGGTTGGAGTACAGCCTCTCCCCTCCAATCTCTTGTGACCAGCCCTGCTCCCTGGGCTTCCCTGCCCTGCTACTCCCTTTACCCTTACAAGAATTTTCTGTGCTCTGCTTCCTGTTTTTGGCATCAATCCACTGACCTGACTTGAACTTTGTGCCAGGTCTCCATGACTTTGGGTTCTTTGGTATCACATGCCTTCTGTGTCAGTGATCTCCAAGAGGAAAAAAAATCCTTTAATAGATACTCATTTCTATGGAATTCAGCTTGAGAAAAGAAAGGAAAGGGAGGAATGAATATTAATTTATTCCAGTTTATACAGGCAGGACAAGGACTTGGTGTTCTGGTGGAAAAGAGAGGGATGATCTGATAAATTCAGCAAACAGTGTTGGGAAACTTTGGTGCTCTTCAACTCCTTTGGATTAGTCAGTAAAGTTTTAATTCCCAAAATTTTGTTCCCCATAAATATCCTTGGAGAGTGATTCTGGTCATTCTTTACATGAGCCCAAGTGTGAATTTGAAGTGACTGAAAAGGCAGGGGCTTGGAATTAGACGATTCAAAGATCTTTCCCAACTCATTGTATGATTTTATAATTCCCTCAAAAACAGCAAGCTATAAACCTCAAAATCTTTGAGCACTGCTTCCTCCTTTCAAGAATTCAGAAGGAGAATTTATTAGTTTAGAAGGATAATTAATAATTTGAGTTGGAAAGGAATGTAGGGCAGACATTAAGAAATAGAGCAGTTGGGTTATTTTGTGTTCCTAATGAATTTGAAAATTCCATATCTCGTTAAACTTCCAATTTGGAGCAGAGATGGTAAAATATCCTGAGAAAAATACTTTGGTTGAAGTATTGATTAGAATTTTTGACTGATATTTTCCATAGTGGACAGCCTGCTCTTCAGGAGACCTTGGGGAATATTTATGTTTGCAAGGGAACTTGGGACAAAAAGAGACAAACATTTAAATGTATCTTAAAAATCAGTTCAATCTCAAATTATATTTTGAGCAATTCCAATGATACTGGAAGTGAAGCACAGTTCCAAAGAACAGCTATGTGACATTGACAAATTTCCTGGTTTTCCATTATAAAATGGTGGGGTTTGGGATGAGCTTTATCACCACCTGTAGATATCTCCTGGTTAGAAGTCATACATGTGTTAAAAATTGCAGTGCTCAGTTGACCAAAGGCCTTTCCCTGTGAGAGTTTGTACAAAAACTAGACTTATGTTGAAGGGCATGAAAAGAAATACCAGGATTTTATTCTTAAAAGGGGACTTGAGCACAAAAACCAAACATCCACTTCCATAACTTCCCAGTGCCCCGAGGTTTTCCTGGCGGGACATCTGCTGAGCCAGATTTTGCAATCTGCCTGCATCAGATGTGTTTGCAGCCATGTGGGCTGTTTATGATTGCACACTAAGTGATAACTAAAGATGTAGATTTGCATTTCTGCTTCTCTGCATTTGTTCTATAAAGGTGTAAACGATGATTAAAGCATCATTAAAATAGTTCATTCATAAAAGATTTGAGAAGGAACTCAACAGAACTTGGAAAACACTTCAGTTCCAAGAGTGGAGAAGGTTCCTATGAGGATGTATCCAGAGATTAATTTCAATACAAGAATTATGTGATTTAAAGCCATGATTGAGGTCTCCTGTGCTGAGGTGATTTATGGCCACTTTCTTAACAAGAGGTGGAAGTTGTTCCATGGTATATCCAGGTCTTGCTCTAGAGTATATCTGCTTCTTGAGGGGGATTTTGAAGAGCTGCTGCCCTCCCATCCTAGTAGATGTCCTGGCATCTGAGGAGGTTTAGCCAAAGCTGGTTCTTCTGACCTTTTCTCATTTTTTTCACAGCACTGCTCTCATTCTTACTTTGATTTCTTCCTTTCCCCTTTGGCTTTTCAAAGCGGTATGACAGAACCCAAAATCATGGCATGTGATGCTGTAGGTCTTAAAAAAATCTGCTCCTACCAGGTTTAAAATAATCTGATTCCCTCAAGATGCAACTAATGAGAAAGCACTGAAAATTTAAACTTCAGAATCAGGGTAAGGCTGTTCAGCAGCACTGATATCATTACTGTGATGTTCTCTACTTCATTGTGCCACCTCAGACTGTGTCCTCAGGTCAAGTGGCACTGCTGCTGTCTGGATCCTATTTTGGATAATTTCCCAAAGGCCTCTCTGCAGATTTTGCCTTGATTTTGATGGCTTCCCTCCAAGGCTGAACATCTTATTGTTATTAGGATATTTTGTCTTGAAAGATGCTTTTCCCCAGTTTTGCCCCTTGGGGAGGAATACCTCACATAAGTTGTGTGAATCAGTAGCCAGCTTCAGGAAAAAGCACTTTTCACTGCAGTAACATATCCCAGAATCACTGAGGCCGGAAAAGCCCTCCCAGCCCATGGAGTCCAAGCTGTGCCCGATGCCCACCTTGTCCCCAGTCCAGAGCACTGAGTGCCACTTCCAGGCCTTCCTAGCACACCTCCAGGGATGGGGACTCCAAACCTCCCTGGGCAGCCCCTGACAAGGCCTGAGCACCCTTTCCAGGCAGAAATTCCTGCTGTTGTCCAATCTGAGACTCCCCTGGCACAGCTTGAGGCCATTTCCCCTTATCTTGTCCCTGGTCCCTGGGAGCAGAGCCTGACTTCCCCTGGCTGCCCCCTCCTGTCAGGGAGTTGTGCAGAGCCAGAAAGTCCCCCCTGGGATGTATTGTCACTTTTGGGATCAGGACATTGTTTAAACAGCTGGATTTAAGCCCACGTTCCCCAAAACCTGACTGCCCTATGCTCAGGTGTAGAACTTTCCCCCTTCTCTGTTGTGTGCTGAGGACCAAAGTGATAGAAAAGAGTAAAATTCAGATTAGGTGTAGTAAATTTTTTACTCCAGGCAGTTTCTTTAGCTTGGAACAAGTGTAGAGAATTGCAAGGAAAGTCACACTTCATTTATGGGCTGTTATATGTTTTACTCAATTTATACCACACAGCTGGGGGGCAAAATCAAACATATCAATTAGCAAGTGAATTAATTCATGAATCAGTTCTGTTCAGCAGATATTCCTCTGATTCACTGCATGTTTCAGAGACAGGAAATGTGTCCCTGAACCTAGTGCTTGAGGTGAGGTGCTCAGCATTACCTGGGGACTCCCCTGTGGCACCTGCTGGCAGTTTGCAAAAGCCCTGAAGCATGGGACGTCCTTGTTTTAATCTGCATAATTAAATCTATTGTTGTTTGGAGAGGTAACAACTGGGAGTAGAGTGTTTTCTCTGTTCTGATGACTTCCTGAACAAACCCAAGTGTTTAGCTGGCATGAAAAAGATTTCTTTTTGTGTGTTCTTGCTTTTATTCCTGTCTGTATTCCTCTAGGACAGAAATATTACAGTATCATGGGAAAAAATTGTTGTTACAGCAGCTTTGCTGATCAAGATTTCAGTTGATGTCTGTAATGTTTCCTTCTTGCAGCAAGTAATCCTTGAGAATCTTTCTTTTCCATGTTTTAAACTGCCAGAAGGCAGGGAGAGATGGGATATTGGGAAGGAATTGTTCTCTGGGAGGGTAGGGAGACCCTGGCACAGGGTACCCAGAGAAGCTGTGGCTGTCAATGGATCCTTGGAAGTGTCCAAGGCCAGGTTGGACTTTGGGGCTTGGAGCATGCTGGGGTAGTGGAAGGTGAAACTGGGTATGTTTTCACATCCTTTTCAGTGCAAACCAGTCTGATTTCTGAGGTAGGGGTGGATTTTTTTGGGCTTCTTGTTGGGTTTGACAGAGGAGTACAAGGCTGTGTGGAAGTGTCCTTCCTGAGCCCTTGTCCTTGTCTGGTGTTTCTTTTTTGAAATGATGGCAGCAAACCCTTTGTCTAATGCTCCTGGGGTTTTCTATTGTTCTATATAATGTCATTCTAATTTAGGGGCTCTTCCTTTCCCTCCTGATGCTGCCCAGCATTTTGTTTACTTCAGCTCGGTACCCACAGCCGCTCCCTGTGCCGCCTCCTCTGAGGGGAAAATAGCTGAAAAGCTGACAAATTCCCAATTCCTCTCTGCATACATGAATATCTTATTTGTCCCAGTGTGCCTTTTTTATCCAAATGAAGATTCCTTTCCCAAGCTGCCCAGGTACTAAATGCATTTAGATCCTCACTGATTTGCTGACAACCCTCTGTTTGTAGCTAGGGCTGAACTCTGGAGCTGGCAGACTTTCACCTGGCACTTAATTCCACGCTCTGACACCTTCCCGTCCTCACCCAGCAGTAGCAAAGTGCGTGGGCCAGCTCATCTGGCCTCTCAGCTCGTCGTTTTCTATTGTTTTTACAGCTGAATTGCACTAAAATGGTGCTTCCTACAGTTCAGCCTTTTATTTTGGACAGCCAACCTCACACCCCACGGTTTTTTCCTTTTTCTTCCATCTCTCTTTACACATTTTAGGAGAAAAGCCACAAAAATTGGGGAAGAGATTCAAAGTGCCCCTAACCTCAGGCCTGCTGGAATCCCGTGGAATACATGCCTGGCTTGAAAGACATCTCTTCTGACACTGACTGAAAACTAATTTTATCTTCTAATTTTATCTTTAGAATGATTGTTTCTCATAATTCTATTGTTATGTTCTTGCTGCCAGGGCCTTTTCTGTCCCTCCCCATCCTAGAAGCCTCAGGACAAAGTCCCAGGAGGGAACACATCACTTCACTGGGCACTGCTTACCTGTAGTTAGCTTTCTGCTGTGATCCACAGGAATGCCTCTTCCCCTTTCTTCAAAGGAGCTGTCTCAGTACTCAGAAGGAGCTGTCTCAGCTGTCTCAGAACTCCACCCTCTCTCCTGTTGGAATAATCAAGACTTTCAAGCCTGTTCCCCCTCCCTGACTTCAGCAATGAGCAGGAATCTGTGCTGGGTGCCACCAACTCTCAGCAGCGGCTGTTTAGTGACATTAACAGTCACAGTGACTTCTCTCAGGTTCACCCCTGTGCTTCCAAGGTGGTAAAATTCCTTCTTGAGGTGTTGTGGACAGAGCAATTGGCATTGTTCACTTATCCATGGAAAAGGAAAGCCATGGCCCATCTGCCCATCATGAACTTTGTCTTCTGTGTTTTCCTGCCACCTGAGTGCCTCAGGTACCCTCTGCTCTGTGCTCTTGTCTGATGGATTTTTTTCCTGGGGTCTCTGCTGCTGAACTTTGGGCAAGTTTATATTGCTGCAGGTAAAAGAGGTCCCTTCCCTCATTTGTGAAGCTTGGTTTATTATCACAGAATCCCAGAATGGTTTGGGTTAGGAAGGACCTCAGATCCCATCCAGTGCCTCCCCTGCCACGGGCAGGGACACCTCCCACCTATCCCAGGCTGCTCCAAGCCCTGTCCAGCCTGGCCCCAGGGATCCAGGGGCAGCCACAGCTTCTCTGGGCACCCTGTGCCAGGGCCTGCCCACCCTCCCAGGGAACAATTCCTTCCCAAGATCCCATCTCTCCCTGCCTTCCTTCAGTTTAATGCCATTCCCCCTTGTCCTGGCATTCCAGGCCCTTATCCAAACTCCTTCTCGAGTGTCAGAGGTTCAGTTCGGACACCTGAACTCATGATAATGCCCTGGCATTGATGTGCCATGGGGAGGTCACAGAGTGTGACCAGCACACTGCTGGCTGCTTCCAGCCCATTCAACTTCACCAGCTCAACCTATTGTCTTCTAAACACTACTCTTTTTAATGGAATTCATGAAAATGTCAGCTCAGTACCAACACAAATATCAAGTAGGATGATTAAAAGTGAGTGGAAGAGGGGGAGAATGTTATCAGGAGCTGTGTGCAGGCTGTCCATTCCTTGAGTGATCTCTGCATCTCTGAGAGCATTTTTCTTGTTTGCTTTTGTCCATTCTCCCCCATCTGGCCTCAGTCAGAGATAAACTTGTGACCTCGTGTGGGTGTAATTGTGCTGTTCATTTAAAGGCTGTCAGAAAACAACGTTGTTTTTTTTTCTTTATGAGATGTTACAGGAAATTGGTGAAACAATCTTATTTACTTTGACAGCTTTTGAAATTTGAGAATAGTCCTCTTTTAAAATGTCTGTCTGAGCGATGTGTTATTGCTGGGTTGTTAAAGCTCTGGTTTTGCTGCTATTCCTTGATTTCCTTCAAGGATCTTACTGTTACTTGGATATCTTAATATTTTTTATAAACATTTGTAAACCCATTCTGCCCTATTTTCTTCTAAAAACAACTACCAACACAAGCCCTATGAGTAAAGCATCTAAATAAACAATGAAACATTTTGCCCAACAGAACTTCTTAGCCCATTCCAAGGGATGTGCTGCATTTGCACTCAGGAAATTTGCTGGTGTCATTTGAAACGTAGCAGTGAGGTTCTTGTTGGGCATTACTTCCCCCATGGCTGTTCCCTCCACCTCAGTTTTGCTGGTGATGGTGTGGAATTGTCTCTTGCACAGCACTGGGGTGAGATGCAGTGCTTTTCCCTAGATTTTCCTGGGAAATCCACGACTGAGTTGAACAAGAGGTGAATTTTGTGGGCTGAGCTGGCTCAGCTCAGCAGGGCCTGAACAGGGAGGAACAGTTGTCCCTTCCCATGGATAGGGAGATGGATGAGAGGATCTACAAGGTCTCTGCAAACCCAAACTATTTCTATACCCACAAACTCCATGTGTAGCCTACCTCCAGCATGGAAACAGTTGCCTGTGGCGGCCAGGAACCATCTGACAATCCCTGTGCGTGCACTTCTCCCAGAGCCATCTCTGTAATTTTCCTACCTCCACAATGAATTGTAAGATCCCACCTTTATCTTTCTTCTATTCATCAGAAGCCATTTCTTGCTGGATATTTGACCAGGACATACTTGAGCAGATCCAAACCCACATGTGGGTGCTTAAATCCATCCCCAGGAGCTCCAGTAGCTGCTCGGTGCCAGCTGTTCCTAGATGAGTGCCCTATGCCCATCCCGATGTCCCAGCACATGGGCACACCCCACACCCTCCTGGCTCTGAACATGTGAATCACCCACAGATCCAGCAGAACAAAAAAGGCTGCAAATGCCACATCCATTCCTGCATTCAGCAGTGGGCCGAAGTACTTCTGAGAGGGTGGAAGAGAAGGATTTGCTTGGGAGATGTGGAGGCCAAGTAACTTGGAATAGCCAGCCTGGGTGGATGAGAGCCCTGGATGTTCTGTATTTTAAGGAAAGCAGGAATACAGAAAATCCAGGAAGTGAAATGCGGAGTGTTGGGGGTTGGTGATGCCGCACTGATGTGTGAGGGTATCTGGAGAAACAGAGGTTCAGGAGATGGATTTATGTGATTGACAGAGGGCTGAAAAGCAGCTGGAGGGATCAGGAGATTCAGAAGGCAGAATGGTTAAATGGAGATGCATAAATCATGGAATCATAGAATGGTTTGGGTAGGTTAAAGCCCATTTTAACCCACCCCCTGCCATGGACAGGGACATCTTCCACTGTCCCAGGCTGCTGCAAGCCCCATCCATCCTGGCCTTGGACACTGCCAGGGATTCAGGGGGCAGCCACAGCTGCTCTGGGGCAGTAAAGAAGTGACTCAAACTGTGTAAAGCCTTTTAAAAATGTCAAAACATGAGTAATGATTTAACTGCCTCCTTTCCCTCCCAGCCAACAAGCTCAGAAATCAATCCAAGCATAATCAAGGCACGTAAACACCTCAGTTATGTTCAGTGACTATTAAGAAGTGACAAGAAGGATTTTTAAGAGTAAGATCCCCCAAAAATTCTGGGAAGGAAAATCATGGAGGAGAGAAGTGAAAGCGTGCTTGAGGCTTGAGAGATGTGGTGTCAGATGAGGGGAGCTTGGAGAGCAGAGGGGCAGGGGAGGGTTGGGAGAGGCTGTTCAGGAATGATGGGGCCAAGTGGGTTTGATGTGCAGAACTAACAGGGAACAAGGAGATGGGGGAAGGCAAGTCCCCGTTTGGGTCTGGGGTGCTGTTGGGTGGGAGCAGGAGGTAACTGAAGGTCAGGCTTAAGGAGAAGAGGCAAAAAGGAGGTGCTGAACAGCAAGGATGTGCTTAAAATAATGATAATCTGGCCTGGGGCTCCATTAACAGACCCGAGTCCAGCTGTCCAGGCTTCCTAAGGAAAGGAGGAAGCTTTCTAAGAAAACTGGTGAGGTGTGAGAGGGGTCTAAATGTACCAGGTTGGATATCTGAGGTTGGTTGTGTTCAAGTCTCCTTGTGTGCATGGCTCAGGCATTTAATAATCCGTGATTTAAGTACAGAATGTGGTCACTGATAACACACCAAAGAACTGATAAAGATGAAACATGTGATTTCCGGCTCTTTTCTAGAAGAAAAACCTGAATTCCTGTGAAATGGCTTAATTCAAGCTGGGCTCTGCTGAAGAGCTTGGTCCTTGGAGGGTGAAAGGCACAAGGGGAATGTCCCTGGATTACTGGGCTTAATAGCAGGTGGGCACTGGTGGCAGAAGGAATATTTGGGATTTATTGGGAGTGTCACAAGGGTGTGGAGGAAGGCAGGCTGGCTACTGTACAATAATGGGTGTGCATTTGTTTTTTAGGGGACTTTTGAACCCTGCTGCAGACTTGTGGCAGCTCTCTGGCTTAACCAGCCTTATGATTTGGGATCTGGCCTAACTTCCAAAGCCAGGCCTAATTTCTGGCCCAGTAATCTCCAGTACCAAAATCTTCAACTGCTTTTGTGAGTGGCTGGATGAAATCTCTGCTCAGGGGGTGTGCATATGTGAATTCTGACCTGTCATGCACCGAGCTACTCAAAGACAGTTCCTGCCACTACTCCAGGGTGTATTTAACATTACTACAGGCAAGTAGAAACACTCATTTTCTGGAAAAGAAACAAGTTAAGTGTATTTATTTTTACAAAATTTAAATAAAAATCATCAGAGAAGGGAAGAGGTAGCATATAAATTCTACTTGAGAAAAAGTAATTTTCTTCATTATAATGAATCCACTTAAATGAATTTAAACCTAATTAATCTGGGACATGTTCATTGTCCTAGTTTAGTTTGGGATGTTTTCATTTTTATAACACCAGTCAATTTTTCAGCCATAAGACATGCAGACAGTTCCTGATGTCCTGCAAGGAGCACTTAGAGGGGCTCCTGAGAAACATTTCCTGGTGTCAGAGAGATTTTATTGGATTCTCTCCTCTGTGTTATGTAATCCCAGGGAAGGATCCTTGGAGAGAAACTGCATTGGCAAGGCAGAAACTGAGAGGTTTTCGGGATGGGATCCAACACCTTTCTTGCACTAAAAGCAATTGAAATGGATCTTTGGACTTTTCCATCAAATTATATTTTCATTATTAACACTTTAATGTGTAACTTCAGCTCTGTGTGCATATTTTGTGAAGACAAAGGTTATTGAAGAACTAACTGAGCTACTCCTGCCTAATAAGGGTTGTATTTCTTTTAATCTTTTTATGTTTATGTTAATTTTCAGCTGAAGTCTCCTGGCTCTGATATCAGGTTTAGGATATCTTTGCTCTCTCCTCTTTCTGGAGGCACCATCTGCGCAGCAGGAGTTTCAAATGAACAGTGTCACAGCCAAATAGCTTCTTTTGTGACTCAATACCTTCTGTGAAAACAATATTTTATAGGTGACGTCCATAGAGAGAGGTTGGAAACAAGAATAAATTAATTCATCATGCATGAAAAAATGGGGTTTGAATGGCTGATGAAGAGTTGTAATCCTGTTAATCCATCCTATATCTGCATTACTTGTTAAAAAGACAGGAAATAAATCACCACTAGTGATGGAAGCAGGAAACAAAAGTGCTTCTCTCTCCCTTCCTCAGCTATCCCAAATAGCTCTTTTCTATTTTTGTGAGTTTAGCTGAGTTTTCTCTGTGCAAACCTTCCATCTATTTATCAATCCTCTTTTTTCAGTGGGAATCAGCAGCATTAAATAGTTTTGATCCTTTTCAATCCTCATCTATAGGATGTTCTGCTGTCAGGAGGGTGGAAGAAGTACCCTTGGAGTGTCTGGAATGTTTCCCTGCCCACAGCAGGGGTTGGAATGAGAAGAGGTTTAAGATCCCTTCCAGCTCAAACCATTCTGGGATTCTCTGGCTACCTCTGGTACATAGGGATGGAAAATAAACACTTTTATGATTGAGGCAATGTAAAAACGGCCAGTTTGGAGGTGCAAATTCTTGAAATAAACTTTGGGATTTCTGCTGTAAAAATGGCTTGTTAATTAACTTTTACATTACATCTTTCCCAGCCAGGCCCAGGGGCAGCTGTTGTGTTCTCACTGAAGTTTGAAATTACTTTTTTGAGCTCTGTTACTGAGGCTTTACTTTGGCCTTGCAGTGGCATTTCATCGACTCCTAGAGAGTCATTTCTGCAAGAAAGGCACAGAAAATAACAGGCTTAAAGAGTGGGCAAGGAAAGGAATAAAATCCAGTAGTCCTTAGAAGCAAGCAGGAATATTACAAGATGAATTATTTGAATGTAGGTACAGAGAAAATGCTGAAGAATTTCAAGCTGCTGGTGAAATTTTACTTCAGATCTTCATATAAATTGTCATAATTTTTTTTTCTTGTTCTTGTGTCTTTGCTTTCTAAAAATGCTGCCTTCAAGTTAGGCCAAAAACTCAAGCGCTTGAAAACACAAGGACAAAGGACAGATGCAGCATCAGTGCTCCACTTTTTTAATGTGCTTATTTATGTGGACCAGACCCAGCAGCTGGGAAAAGGGAATTGAGGTGGGAGCAGGTTTGATCTTGAAATTTGATCTTAAAAATCTTCATGTTCCTGGAAAGGTCTTATCCAAGGAGAGGAGAGTGATAAAATCCAGCTCAACTGGGACAGTCCCAGAGCATGAGAGCACTTTAATAGGATTGAGTAAATCCTAGAGTCCATAGGCTGAAATACTCATGTGTTAATTGCTCAAGGAGTGTCAGTGAAATAAAACCTGGAGTAGTCGTTTGGATTTTTGAACACCCAAAGCTGGAAAAGGGCCGGATTTGCACTGCAAATTACTTGCTGTAGTGCCAGCACAGGCAAATATTTGCTTATGCTTGAATAATTCTTCAGGAAAGCATTTAAGCAGATATTTGGCTTCAGCAAACAGAGTTAGTCACAGTTGCAGCTGAATCAGAGCCAGAACTGGTTTTAACTCAAAGGTAAAGTCTTCCTTCCCTGGCTTTTCTCCTGGTTTGTGAGATGGGATCTGGGACTTGGCATGGGAGGGGAGGCTGTGAGCTGATCTTCAGCTTTCCAGGATGTTCCAAGCTACCAGAGGTGACTCCTGAGCTCCTGAGCCGGAATTAGGGTTTCTTTTTGTGGTTAAGCCCCAGCTGAGGCTGTTCTCCAACCTAGCAGATGTGCTCTGGATGTGCCCCAGCAGCGAGAGGGGCTCAGGCCTTGGGCATGGGAGGGAGGCCATGAGCTGATCTGCAGCCTTCCAGAATGTCCCAAACTGCCAAAGGTGATCCCTGAGCTCCTGAGCCTGAATTGCTGGAATTAAAGTTTATTTTTCTGCTTAGGCCCCAGGTGAGGGTGTTTTCCAGCAGATGTGCACCCCTAGTGAGAGGGGTTCAGGACCTGCTAATCAGAAGTAACCCCTCTGGGATATCTCATGGATTTAATGGATATGAATTCCATACCAGGTGAGGTGACTTGAGTCTTGAACACGTGACTTGAGGCAAAACAACTTGGGTTTTTTGGTGGGTGTCTGTTCTGTGGTTAAACAATCTTTTAAAAGCTTTTTGACCTCCTACTGGCACTTTAGCAGAATTGTTTGGATTAAAAAATCAAGCATTTGGGAAGCAGAGTTTTTGATGAACTGTAACTTTAACCAGGGAACACTGTCAGACTCTAAAGTAAGTTCCTCTCCTTATTGGCTTCTGTAAGAGGCTTTTTCCTGCTGTTTTACTGGCATTTCTGATTTATTATGGCACCAGTTCTCCAGAATAAGCATTTGCGCTCCCTATTTTATGTCTGCAATCTTTAGGAGAGTTCAGCTGATCGGTAATAAGGATGAACCTTACAAAAAAAAAGTCCACTATAATTTTTTGCTGTATTAAAGCAATTCAGTTTCATCAACCTTTAAAAAATAAATACTCTTAAAAATTTATCCCAATTGTAGGGTGCAAAGAGCATCCCCACTAAGCAAATGTTTCATTCCTGATACTTGAAGGAGTTCAGGCTTGTTATGTAAATAATAGCACAGATATAAATGGGTATTTAATCTCTTTTTAAATGCTGAGTTACTCATCCAGCCACAGCAGTTTCTCAGGAGCCAATGTTTTTGACAAATACATGAAATAGCATATATTTTTTACATGACTAATGAATTAATAATGCTCACTTAGTGATTTCTGTTGAAGTTTGTCAGGGCTTCAAACCCACTGTAGGAGCAGAAAGTGCAAAGTGTTTGCCTCCAAGTTGTTTCTAGATTTGCTGCTCATGAAGAACACTCAGAGGAGTTGCTGCTGGTGGCAGTTTGGCTGCTGTGGCACTTCCACAGTCCTAGGGAATTTGGTGTGGATATGGCAGTTCTTCCATGAGGGAGCCAATGGCTCTGGCTTGTGCCAAACCTGGCCCAAAATTTAGATTTTCTTTCTTTTTCCCCTTTGAATTCTTTCAAGTAGTTAAGAAAGATGTGTAGCTATTAGAGCAGGTCCAGAGGAGACCATGGAGATGCTCCAGGGCTGGAGCTCCTCTGCTCTGGAGCCAGGCTGGGAGAGAAGGGGGTGCTCACCTGGAGAGGAGAAGGCTCCAGGGAGACCTCATAGCCCCTGCCAGGGCTTAAAGGGGCTCCAGGAGAGCTGGAGAGGGACTGGGGACAAGGCATGGAAGGACAGGACACAGGGAATGGCTTCCCACTGCCAGACGGCAGGGATGGATGGGATATTGGGAACTAATTGTTCTCTGTGAGGGTGGGGAGGCCCTGGTACAGGGTGCCCTGAGAATGGTTATTTATTTTGACCAAGGCCATGTTCCCCTTGGCTCCAGCTTCTAATGAATGCAAAGTTTTAAGTTTTGTAATAATACTTAATCTAAAAGTAAAATAATTACATTACTGTCATATTATTGTCCCTGTAGATGTATTCAGAGTGCTGGGATGTCATAGTTCATATTTAGGTTGGTTTTATTTTTACCTTTATCATTATTTAAATTTTAAAATTAGAATACTTTCCAGGAAAATACTGAGTCTTGTAGACATTTTGAGTGTTTTTACTTTACAGATCTTCCTTGTCAGATCAATTCATATTTGTTCCTTGCCCTCTCTGGAGTTCAACCTTATTTCTTAGAGGTTGTCAACCTTTTGGCACTTTGTGGTAAATTGTGATTTGTTCTGAGTTATTTTCGAGTTAGCAGAATCATTTGAACTTTATATTCTCATTTTGTACACTTTATTGTCCCGGCTTTTGGGGATTTTGTTTGTTTGATTTTTCTTTTTTTTTTTTTTTTGGGGGGGCGGGGGTGCAGTTTCTGATACAAATTGAAGGAAAAACCAGGATTTTTCTTCTGTTGTTTTCCAGTTGCATAGAGAGCTGCTTATTCTTGGAGCAGCAGTGTTGCTATCCTTGTGGTTTAACTTGACATTTCATCAAAATCAAAAATAAATCTGTCAAGATTTCATCCTAAAAATCTCTCAGGAGCAGGCTCCACTCAAGGGTGTCAGCTGAGCTCTGAATAACTTTCTAAAATAGAACATCGTGGTTGGAGAGCTGGATTTATTTTGTTTTTCAAGGTTGTGAAATCAAATATCAGAGGCCTCTGAAGTGAGTTTGTGCACTTCTTTTCAGGTCTGATAACACCTAAAATCTCTGTTTGGATGGGATTTTCTTTAGACTGACCTGAAGACACCAAGAGTCTCCTGAACTTCGATTTTCTGGGATTTGAGGTGTAAAAGGTTGGGAGCAAATGCCACCTAATGGAATAACACTGCTTCAAGTGGAAAAGCAGCTGAGCCCTGTTCCTTCAGGAACTTCGGTTACCAGGGGAAGAAGTAGTGGTGAAATACTGATAAGTTTCCATCCCCAAAATTCCCAGGAGGTTTAATAATGATGATTAATTGGAATCCATTTGGGTAATGTGGAGACAGCCTTGATTTCCAAATAGTCAGCAGGAATATTTAATGGTAAAAGTAATTTTGGGCACTTTTTTGAAGGTGCCAATTCCAGAATGCCTTTGGAATGGGCTAAGTGGACGTTTAGATCACAGTAACCACATGAGCATTTAGGGAAGGAGAAGGGAGGGAAAGGCCCTTTTGAGCAATTCTTATCTCCTTGCACAACGCAATCACAGTTTCTTTGTGAAGAGTCTGGAATTCTCCTTTGAGCTGTCTATAACTTTCCATTTTGCCACAAATTCCCATTTGAGCTGTCGAGGTTGCTCTCCTCTCTAAGGTTTTTCCCTGCAATTCCCTGAAAGGAGCTGACAGTGAGGAGAGGGGAGTTGAGTCTCTTCTCTCAGGAATCAGGTAAGAGGATGAGAGGAAACAGTCTCAACTTGTGCTGGGGGAAGTTTAGATTGGATATTAGGGAAAAGTTCTTAATGGAAAGGGTTGTAAAGCCCTGGAAGGAGTTGCCCAGGGCAGCAATGGAGTCTCCATCCTTGGAAGTGTTCAAGGCACGTGTGGATGTGGCATTTCAGGATGTGGGTTAGTGGTGGCTGTGGTGGTTCTGATGGCTGTTTTTAATTATGTGAATGGTCTTTTCTAACCTTAAGACTTCTGTGATGCCACAATTCCTGCTGGAATTTGGACAGAAACAGCTGTAGAAGGGCAAGGGAAGAGAAGAAGGGTGCTTTGCATGGCTTGAATTCCTGGATACTGTGACCTGGAGATGCTCTGCCAAGACAAACATTGGTCTGAAATGGGAGTGAACAGTCCCATGAGATTTGTGCTGTGGCTTCATTTGTTTGATGACCAATATTGAAGTTCTTCCTGGAACTGCTGCCTCTTGCAGCCTGCACTGACCCCCTACTGCTGGACAGGTTGGGAAGAGTCCAGCCTTGAGGGGAAGTGGAGCTTGGAAAAGCCTCCTTCCATCCTTAACCCCCACCTGAGAAGTGGAGAAACCTGTGCAGAATTTGAAATTATTTTACTGCTGCCCATTATTTCTCCAGAATGTTGGTATTGAAATCCAGTAACGTCATCTGCAATCCGTGGCTTTTACAAAGGGCAGAGGAGCTGTGCTTGCTGTGAGGGAGCCTCATAAATCACAGGATAGAGTCATTGAATTTGGGAAAAACCTGTGATGTCCCAGAGATGCCACCCATGTAATTTGTTCTGCAAGCAAACTAAATATATATATATATTTTTTTTTTCCAACCACCTAGGAACTTGAAATACTTGAGTAAATATGGGCCACTGCATCTGGTTTATTACATTTCCCTGCTTGCTTTTCTTATCCTGTGGAAAAAATCCCCACAGGTTTTCCTCCAAAACTCTTGGCACATGATTGTTTTGCAAGTTTGTTTGATTTTCAATAAATACAGCTATTTTTTTATACAATAACTTGGTTTATTTTGCTGAAAATCTCTCTTCATTTCGTGAGCCTGTCACTGTATATATCCCAAGGAATATTTTAAAATCATTCTGTTCTTGGCTGCATAATTGTGCTAATTCTTTTTCTTGGAACCATGAACCAGAGCTTTTGGTAACTTTCTAAAGTTCCTCACTACAAATAAACACTGAAGTTTAGCCAGACATGTCTTGGGATTTTGGTGGAGGATTTTTTGTTTGTTTGGGTGGTTTGTTTTTTTTTTTTTTTTTTTGGGGGGGGGGAGTGGAGGGAGAGGGTTGTGGGTTTTTGTATTGTTTGGGGTTTCTGTTTTTCTTGGGGGTTTTCTTTTGTTTGTTTGTTTCATTTTTAGTGTTTGTTTGGGGAAGTTTTTGTTTGTTTGTTTTAGAGGCTTTTTTGTTTGTTTAGTTTTTTTGAATTTCAATTTGTTGATTGTGGGGGCTTTTTTGGTGTGGTGGTGGTGTTGTTCCCATTTTCCTGGACATGACCCAACAGCCTGTATCCTTAAAGAAGGCCAACCCAACGGATCATTCCTGTTTTTCCTAGTCAATGCCTTTGAATCCAGGTCCCTCTGGCCTTTTGCAGTGAACCTTCATTTTAATCAGTGCAATTTCTCTGCTACAGCTGCTTCTCCAAAGTGCTTGAAAGCAGGAAGGATAACATAAACACTTTACTGCAGGGAAATTATGGAAATCAGACCTGATTTAAGCCAGAACCTTGCATTTTCTTGACTTGAAGAACTGTGTATGCATAGTTGTCGAGCTAATGAGTACACACACCTTGATTAATGCTAATGGGGTTCTCCTTCCTTACTTTATTTATTTTTATGGCTGAAACAATGCCATGCTCTAGGAGACTGCATATCCCCTATGCAGTTACCTGTGAAATAGTTTGCAGTGGCCCAGCTTTGTGCAGGTTGAGTAATAAATGTGTCAAATCCCTCTTTTCCAGCTCTGCCTTGAGTGAAGTTTGACGGAAAATGGTCCAGCAGCTTTGTCTCTGGAAATGGTTCATAGTGGGGACAGCACTTGCTGCTGTCCTGGCACGGGCTCTGGCCCAGAATGATGAAGGTAAGAGTTTGGCTGAGGGGATGGAGCTGAGGGAGGGCTGGGATGCCTCTGGAATTTCATTGGAATGCTTTTTTTCCCCCCCAGAATTATTACTGGGAAAAGTAATTTGGTAGGAAAAGAGGTTACAAGGAAGAAAAGTCTGGGCGTGTTTTGTGTTTCATGGCTTCAGCATCTACTGATGATTGCATTTCCTGAAACTTGTTGATTTACCAGGCAGGATAAAATCTTCAATTACGTTATTCAGTATTGGGCTCAAGCATCAAAATTGGTTTTGTCTTATTCATTGTGCAAGCTTTAACATGAAACTTTACTTTGTAAGTCAGCAGTTGTGGTTGGAACAGGAGTTTGAGAGAATTGTTAATGACCAAAAACTTGGGAAAAAATCCACAGTGAGTGTTTTCTAGAAAAACAAGACTTCAGGAACCCTGAAATTTCACTGGTAGCTCATGTTCCTCCTTGGAGCACCTTGCTTGAATTTAATTAATAAAAACCAGAAATGTGTCCTGCCAGTGATCTCTGGTAATTAAAAATTCCAGTCCTGGATAACTGATTAGGGTTTATTCTTTTGAACAATATAACAGTGTTGAAGGGCAAAGCCTGTCAGAGTTGTTCCTGAATACTCTTGGGAATAATGAGTGGGATAAGTGAAAACTGAGTGTGGTTTCAGAATGTCTGTAATGAAGTTGCTCATTATCCACAGCACTCCACGTGGGAAGAGCTGTAATTGTACAAATTTTTGATTTTGGCAGCTGGATTTTGGTTTAGAAACTTCTGTTTTATCAGTTAAGAAGTAAAGTAATTTTGCTTTCATGGGAAGTCTTCAATCCTGCTTGAATTATGCTTTGTTTTTGCTACTGAGTCAAAAGTCTCTGTTTCTTGCTCTCCTAATTGCTCTCCAAATGTCCTTTCATTCCCTTCCATCCCCCAGCCCAACCCCACGTTATATTTGATGCCCACAATGTACAAGAAAGCTAATTTAATTTTCTTCATTTTTACACCCTGTCATAATCACTGTCACTGCTGACACTAAGTGGACGAGCTGCTCATATTTCACATATTTGCTCAGTGCTGGGGTACAATTAACTGGATTTTAATCAATTATTGCAGTGGAGGAGTGGGGCTGTCAGGCTGGGGAAGGTTGACCTTGGTGGTGGTGGTTGTTTGAGGAGGAAAATGCTGGTTTGGGTGGAGGAGAGGCAGTGAGATGTCCTCTGGCATGTCCAGCAGCACGGGAGGACACGGGAGAGCAGTGAGAATGATTGTGGGAAGGAAAGCAGGATCATGGGACTGGGGGGAGCTGTGGAGATCCCTCAGAGGAGGCTGGGGGGAAAAAAAAAAAAAACACTTTTCAGTGAATTTTTATTTGTGCTCATGCTGGCAGCATCAAGTCTCTCCAAAAAGGCATCTTTGAGGAGAATCAAATGGGGATTTTTGGTTGAGGAGCCATTTCTAGTTAGGCTTGAGTGATGGTGAAGTAAGTGTGCAAAGCACAGATGGCCCAGACAGGACAGGAACAATTTGATCTCCTGAAGGGGAAAGGGGATCCCTCAGGTTTCCATTTCTCTTCCTTTGTACTCATATGAAAAATTCGCATCTCTGTCTCCTCATCCTAAGATGGCTGAGAACCCTTTTTCTTCCAGGTGATTTAGAGGAAGGGAAGAACCGCCACTCATTAATGGCAGTGTCATGTGACTGAGTAAATGTAGCAACTCCCTTACTTCAAAGGGTTCTAAACATAATTTTTGGGTGGATTTTTTTTAGCCTGGCTCGTGCCAATTTATTTATCACAGAACCCGCACTTGATTTTATCCTTAGTAATGTTCTCTTATATAGCCTGAACAGGGGAGCTTTGTTTTAATGAGTATAAATTTGCTGCCTGTAGCCAAAATTCTTGCTGCTTTTGCAGGGGGACAGCTCAGAAATGCTGTTTCTTGAGGAACGTGCAGCACCCTGATGCAAGCTGAACTGATTTCCTCCCCCACACTGTGTTCAGGAAAGGGTAAATGTAGCTAAAAGCACTTTGGATAGATTTCATGGTGTTGTAATTGAGAAAAAATGAGCTGGAAATGGATTGAAGCCAAGGTGGGGGACTGGTGACTCAGCAAATGGCACCCAGCTAACAAGGCAGTGCTTACAGGAATAATTACTTGGAAATATGTTTCTTACAGCTAAATAGAAAACTCGGCTCAGGGCTGGGCCTGGAGGAGTTCTGATGTGCTGGAACCGAATTTGTAACATGAAATATAACACATGAAAATTGTGTTCTTCTGGCAATTGCTATTTCCAACCAGCGTGGTTCTCTTAACAGCAGAATAATAATTACAAATAAATAAAAAATCAGCTCTGGCAGAAATTACTGGTTTTTTTGCACTCAGCATGCCAATGCTCCATTTTCCTGGTGGGAGCTGTGGATGTTGACTCAGTTTCTTGCCCCTCCTTGCTGCATTTTTCTTCATTAGCTCGTAATTTCTGTTTCACATGTTTTACTTGACCTCCCAAGTCACCAAATCTTCCCCAGCCACAGCAATTAATGATGTCCCAAAGTAATTTCATCCAGGAGTGCCTTGGAAATGGTCAGGCCGCTTTTTTCCTAGTCTTTGGTAGGAAGTTTCCCCAGGATTCCATCTGCTCCTGATGAAATTCAAATGCTTCCCATCTACTGTAGTCCTTTTGTATTAAAACGCATCCCCCTAATTATTAAAAACCCCAATTCTTTTGTTACAGAGCCATCCCATCAGACCTAATTTATTTTTGATAAGCCCATTCAGTGTTTAATTCCAATTCTTTCATCTGTAATCCTTTTGTTCAATCCTATGGTGCACCAAAATAAATGTTAGGCTTGAGTGAGGATGGGGAATGTTGTGAGTAATTTTGGTTTGGTTTTCTGAAAGAAAGATACCTGTTTTTACAATTCCTGCTGTTTTCTCCCAAACAGGAAAAAATGCTGCAAAGGTTTGATTTTTTTTCATAATCTTGTATCTTAAGTAAAAGTAGAAATGTCACTTGTAGCTGTGCAATACATGAAATTAGGTCAGCTAAAATCTATTTTATTTTTCCAGTGCTGCTCTATTGAATTCAGAGGCAAACTCTGAGGCTAAGGGAATCAGGGAGGAGGAAGGTGAAAACAGGATCAAATTTCTCCCTTTTTTTTTCCCTCTCTAATCCAATGTCTATGACTCAAAGAAAAATTTAGCAGCAATTTTTGGCCAGCAGAGAAGGCTGCTGAATTCAAAACTCTCTGCACTTTTATGCCAGGCCAAACCAATCCACCAGCAATTATTTGCCAATTAACAGGTTTAATTGCCCAGCATTAAGCTTGAGTCCATACCTTTAATGAAAACACAAATATGAGTGGGGAGGGGACACTAGTTCTTTGCTCTTAAAAGATGAAGGCAAAAATCATTCTCATCCCTTTTAAAAAGCAAAAGCAAGTGTGAAGATCCACCCACAAAATTTGCAATGGATCTGTTCCTGGGGTTTTCAGTAACTGTGTAATGGGAGTGTGGGTTGTGGGGATCTGTTTCATACCATGGAATCTCTGAGGGGTTTTTGAAGACTTTTTTGGGCTGCTTTTAATCTAAAGTTGTTTAGCACTTTTTTTATACATGAATGAAAAGAACAGCTGAAGGCTCTTGTGTTTCTCCTGAAGATTTTTAGCTGTAAAGGAATAGTGAAAAAAATCCTGAGTCCATATGCTCAGAGATGAGCCCATCCCGGTCCTTTTGTTATCTTGTAAATTTAGTTGTGTTTAAGGGGGTTCTCCATGGGCTGGAGGGGGACGGCTGGACTTGATGTCCCCTCACCTGTCCCCCACATTCCCTCGACCCAGGGACCTGTTACACCCCTCTGTCACACACCAAAAATGTCAATACTTGATTACCTGTGTTTGGTGTGGAGTCAGTGGAGTCACAGGATCATTTTGGTTGGAAAAGACCCTCAAGAGCAGTGTGTTCAACCATAATTCTGGGATAAGGATTTCTAGAAGCCTCCACTCCAGAAATCTCCTGGAGTTGTTCCATGAAATCATCCCTCTGACTCACTTGAGGAATTATGTTTGTTTATGCCAGAGGAGATGCAAACAGGATGCTGGAAGTATTTCTCTTGGGATGTATGGCTAAGAAGGAACGCTCTCTTGATTATTTAATGTTGGTTTTTTCAGCTCTATTTGGACTTATCATTGGAGTTCTTCCAATCTTCTGGTTTCAGACTCATTTCCTTCCTTTTCCTTCCTTTCTGCTTGACTGTGGAACAAGAGATGAGCCATGGACACCTGCACTGTGGAATATGGATCTCGCTGCTGGCTCAGTGGTTTTGTTTCATTCTGAAACAAAATTTCACAAGATAAAACTGAGACTAATCAGAAGATTTGCTCATCCAAATATGGATTTCATTTCCTAAGAGTTAAGCAGATTTTTTTATCAGAGTGTAATAAAAAACATTTAAATGGTCTTTACCACTACCCTGAGTGGGGATGACTTTTTAAGTAGGTTTGTTTTTTTTTCTGTGAAAAACACAACTGTTCACTGTGCCACCAGAACTGTTCAGCCATAAACCTCTTCACTGTTTTTCAAGGCCCCCTCTCTTAGTTACTGTCTTTTATTCAATCTAACAGTCTTCTGCTACAAAAATTGAATCACTGAGGGGCCTTACAAATCACCTTAAGAGGCTATTTTAGAAATAAAATAGTTTCCGATATTGATCTATTATGGTTGGGCAGGAAATTAACTGGGGAAAATGCATATTTGAGTACCTGGCACCCATAGATCATTCCCTGAGCCCTGCACTATACAGATCCAGGGAGAGGAGAGAAATGCCACCAGGTTCTTGCCTGAGGGAAAGTCTCTGTTCTTGGGAACAGAAGTCATTTGTGTGTTTTATGGGGACTTGCTGCATTTGGTTGGGAGCTCTGTCATTGATCCTACAGGGAAAAGAGCTGTCCTTAATGTTGTTGAGTTGTATTGGAGCCATTAAGTTCCTCTGATGGGTTTAGTTCTTCAAAGTGTGTTTGAGTGCCACCAGCAGCACTTTGAGGCAGCAAAAGATGAATTTCCCTGTGGTGAGAGGTGAGTTATTCACAAAAGAGCGGCACTGAAACAAGGCTCATTTCAGTTAAGGTACAGATTTTAGCCCTGGCAGAAGGGACTGAGTGTCCTGGTACTGCCCTGTGGCTGTGCAGGGAGGGATGAGGTAGGAAGCTGCTTCTGGGGAAGTAGGAAATCCCAGATCCAAACAGCCTTGCAATCACCAGACTTATAGGTGAGGAATGAGCCTCTTCCAGGCACTGGACTCCCAAGTTTTTTCTGCAGTCAGGAATGAGGAAGGGCCCGGAGCATCTCGGCGCCCAGGAAAAGGAGCTGGGGCTGCTCAGGCTGGAGAGGAGCCCCAGCTGAGAGGGGCCCTCAGGCCTGGCTGTCCCTGTGTGCAGGGAGAGCAGAGCATGGCCCAGGCTCTGCTGCGGGGCCCAGCAGTGGCACCAGAGCCACTGGCAGGGACTGAGCCCAGCATTGCCCTGCACAGGGGGCACAACTTCTGCCCTGGGCAGTGCCCAGCCCTGAACACATTGTCCAGAGAGGCTGTGGGCTCTCCTCCCTGGGGCTGTTGCAGAGCTGTGTGCACACAATGCTGTGCCCTGTGCTCTGGGATGGCCCTGCTGGAGCAGGGAGGTGCCACCAGCTGCCACCTGTGCTCCCTTCAGCCTGAGCCAGCCTGGGATTCTGTGATTCTCTGGCTCATGTGTTGGATTGTCTGGATTTTAGGGTATCAAACATCAATGCTCTTTGATTCCTTTAGGATTTGACTGTCCTGAGCCATCCCTTGGTGAGGGAAGGCTTTGAGAACTGTGCTGGTTCTTTTCCTCCAGGATTCTTAAGGGTGCTGCTCACACCTTGGAAGGGAACTCCTGATGCAGGAAAAGCAGAAATCCCCTAAAAGTGAACTGAAACACCTTGTATCCCCTCCAGAAGAGTCACTCAGAGTTCGGGACGTGCAGTTCTAGGTCCAGTGATAATTTTAGGGCTGAACCCCTAGAAATCATCAGTCACTGTGTCTGTGCATTTATATATCAGTTTATAGCCATGGAGTCTGTGTGTGAGCAGAGCCACTGTAGCTCTTAAGTCATGAACTTTGTGGTTTATTCTTCAGTCATGAAGACATTTTGCATCTGTTCTAAGCAGCATGAGGACTCTGAAGGCCACAACCTTTCTGGTTTTCTGTTCAGCAGAAACAATTGCAGCTTAGTAGGGCCACTAGAATTAGTACTAAGACAGCTCATACAAATCGACTCTATTCCTTTACTAGGAAGCTCTAAAATGTAAGTATTTTAACCTTGGAGGAAATCAGGCTTTGAAATTTTATTCAAAGGGCAATAATTTAACTAGTTTGACTTTCAAAGAGCTAAGAGAGACACTACAACTTGGCAGGATTTAAAATCTGCCTCAGTGTCATGTTTTTCATCTCATTCTCCACCAGTAATTTATGTTGCCTGCTTAATTTTAGTTTTAATTGGCAATATTTATTTGTAGCAACAGTTGGAAAGACAGAATTTCTGTGTCTTGGTGACACAGAAGATCAGGAATCCTTTCTTTTCCTGCTGTTGCTGTCATGTTACTTTCCAAACCCCCTTCTCACTTCTCATTGTCTCAGTCTAGCACTAAGAATTATTTTCTGAATACTTACATGAAACTGTCACACGTGAACATGTGATAAAGTCTGATAGAAACTGCCTCTCTGTTGCTCCAGTTTAATCTGGGTTTTTGGGGAGTTTTTTTGTTTGTTTGTTTTTTTTTAAATGAGAAGTAGGTATTGAAAACAAGGCCCAGGAACTTCAGCTTGATCAAAACTTGATTTTTTTGGGATTTGATTTTCACATAACAAGAACAGACTCAGAGCTTTGTCCTTCAGAGCAGGGTCTGTGTGTTCTGAATCACCTCAAGCGTCCAGAAACTCTCTTGTGGATGGTGATTACAGACACTTACTTCAGAAGTCTTTAAATAGGGGTCTGGGTTTTCCAGAGCCTCTGGAAAATCTGGACTTCTGCAGGGGCTGATTCCCTGCCCTGGCCAGCAGGATCTGTGTCCAGTTCTGGGCATTCCTGACCAGAGAGCCCTGGATGGGCTGAAGCATGTCCAGGGAAGGGAAGGGAGCTGGGGAAGGGGCTCAGCCTGGAGAAAAGGAGGCTCAGGGGGGACCTTCTGGCTCTGCACAAGTCCCTGACAGGAGGGGGCAGCCAGGGAGGGTCGGGCTCTGCTCCCAGGGAACAGGGACAGGACAAGGGGAAAAGGCCTCAAGCTGGGCCAGGGGAGGCTCAGATTGGACAGCAGCAGGAATTTCTGCCTGGAAAGGGTGCTCAGGCCTTGTCAGGGGCTGCCCAGGGAGGTTTGGAATCCCCATCCCTGGAGGTGTGCGAGGAAGGCCTGGAAGTGGCACTCAGTGCTCTGGGCTGGGGATCAAGGCTGGGCTCATTGGTCCTGGGGGGCTTTTCCAGCCTCAGGGATTCCATGACCTTGGCTGTTTTGTGCAGTGGAAGCCATCTCCTGGGCCTGGGCAACAATCATAAGGGCTGAGCTCTCCAAGCTCAGTTTAATGTGTTCATTTTGCAGTGATCATTTTCACATTAGGGCATCGTTATTACTCAGCTGTTGTCTATCATTAAATACAAGCAGGGTTTTTCCTGACTGAAGTTCATGGAAACTCTCTGGGATTTTATGTGAAATGCCCATGGTGAGCAAATATCTTGGGATTTAAACCGAAAACCCAACCACACCCTCCAACCCCCAAGAAAACCAAAACAACAAAACCAAAGAAACCTCTCTCCCCCACCCTTTTCCACCAATATTGCTGTAATTTTTGAATGCCCAAGTGTGTTTATTCCCAGCCAAACACCTTGTCTCTCATCTCTTCTGGAGAATCTCTGTTGGAAGACAATAATTTTCCCTCTCTTTTTATTTTCTTCTTTTTTTACATGGTGAAAAGAAAACTTACAGGTTAGGTCAGAAAAAATAGTAAGGAAAAAAAAACCTCTGTGTTTTGCAGTATTTATTAGACAGTGTACTGAGGCATGGAGAGTTTTAAATTGGCAGGGAGATGAACAGCTAATATATGTAGGCAGAATCAAATGTTTAAATAATGCCAAATTATCCTGCTGCACCTTGTTAAACATGACTGCAATGGGAAGGGCTGAGGAGGTGAGAAAGGAAGCTAGGAAAGAAAAACTGTGTTCTTCAATTGGATTAGAGATAAATGGGATTTCTCTGCAGTTGAAGGCTCAGTTCTAGTCTGAATTATCCTGGAAAGCTGATTTGCACAAGAAGGGGGATGATTTTGTGTTTGCCTCCAATGTAATTTCGATTCCCTTTTGTGAATTTAATGGTGGTCCATGATCACTTCTCATTTCAGGAATTTATTTGTCCCTTATAACAGGATATCTAAAGGATATTTGTTATTTGTCCCTTATAACAGGATATGTAAAGGGACAGTAGTTAATGATTTGACCTGCTGGGCAAGTCTGCCATGGGATAATTTCACACCTTATATCTAAGCTGAGCTCTTCGAAGGGAATTGTTTGGTCCTGGAGGAGAACACAGAATGTTAAACAACTCGGGGCTTCCTCTTTTAAATATTAATTTGATCCTCCAGCTGGTCTTAGCTTAAACCAAGGTTTCTGGTGTTGCCTGGTGTCGCTTTTCTCTGTGACCAGTTGGCCAATGCAGTCTGATTATGTTTCTCAAGAAGTGGCTGGGCTCTTGATTCAATTCCAAATAACACAGCACAAAAATTGATTACTGCAAAAGCATAGGAAATTTTGAAAAAACTTCCAGGAAAAAAATAAAATCAAGGAAAAGGGAGTGGAGTGGTTTTTTATTCCACATAATGGTGCTGGATGAAAGTTTCTGGTGTTTAAATTTTATTTTCCCATCTTTTTACATAGAAAAAATGGATTTTGCTATTGTTTTATTTTACTGCTGTTAAGATATTTTACTCTTCCAAAAATTTCTTGACTCCTCAGACTTTTTGTTCCATAAAATGTTTGGGATCCTGACACTTATACTATTATAAAGCTCCATGTGTTTCTGTTTTGTTTAGAAAGTGAAGTTTCACACTCACAAGTGAAAAACATCAGTTCTGCCCTTTCTTCAGTTGCCTTTTTTTTTTTTAGTCCTTCCAAGTTTTCCTTTACTATTTTTTATTGAAAAATTAACTTCAAAAATCTGGGCAGAGTTCATTGTAACTTTCTGATAATTTGAACAGTTTTGTGCTAAATATAACACACAATAAGCATTTATTGGAGACGAATTCTTCATGAGGCCCTGGAGTGACAGGGCAAGGGGAATGGCTTTAAGCTGGAAGAGGGCAGGGTTAGATGGGATATTAGGAAGGAATTGTTCCCTGGGAGGGTGGGCAGTCCCTGGCACAGGGTTCCCAGAGAAGCTGTGGCTGCCCCTGGATCCCTGGCAGTGCCCAAGGCGGGGCTGGACAGGGCTTGGAGCAGCCTGACATAGTGGAAATTGTCCCTGCCCATGGCAGGGTGTGGAACTAAATAGCGCTTAAAAAATTCTTTTTCACTCTCAAGTATTCTGTGACTCTGTGCAGTTACTCTGCTCTTTCACAGAGAAAGACAAAGAAACTAGCTTTTTCAATACTTCGGGGTGTTTTTTTAATTAATTTTGGATTTTTATATTGTTACTGTTGTTGTATTCATAGAAAATATACCGAGAACTTCAAATTAATGCTCCTAATCCATCCATCAAACAAATGCCTCTTCTTCCCACTCTGTAGCACTGTGCTCCATAGGATTTGCTGCTGCCCCATTTTATTGAAGTGGGATAGATTTCCTAGCAGGACAGAGGTGCTTTGTGAGTGTCTCATAAGAAACAGTTCTTATAGAATATCGTGTTTCAGTGAAGGGGAAACTATAAACAAAATCTCTATCAACAAAGATGGCAAAATAACATCTCTGAGTGATTGATGGCTGGTGTGGAAGTAAATTCAAGGCTGTGAAAATTTTCTACAGTTGCATATGTTAGAAAAGAGAAGATATATGGGATGTTCAAATACAAATGATGTGCAAGTGCATTTTTATAGTATTTAGAAAAGATAAAAAAAAAAAAAAAAAAAACAAAAACGAAAAAGACCCAGTAAAGGGTGAAACTGTAATGCATAGAATGGGCCACATCCAGCCCAGACTTGGGCACTGCCAGGGATCCAGGGGCAGCCACAGCTTCTCTGGGCACCCTGTGCCAGGGCCTGCCCACCCTCCCAGGGAACAATTCCTTCCCAATATCCCATCTCTCCCTGCCCTCTGGCAGTGGGAGTCATTCCCTGTGTCTTGTCCCTCCACCACTTGTCCCAATTCCTTTTCCAAATCTTCAGGCACCCCTTTAGGGCCTGGAAGGGGCTCTGAGGTCTCCCTGGAGCCTTCTGTTCTCCAGGCTGAACAATCGAGCTTTCCCAGCAGAGCTGCTCCATCCCTCTGATCTTCCTGGTGCCTCCTCTGGACTCTCCTCAGCAGCTCCAGGTCCCTCCTGTGCTGGGCCCCGGGGTGAGGGCAGCTCTGCAGGTGGGGTGTCTATTGCAGAACTCATTCTGCTTCTCCCTGTGCCACAAGGTTGGAAACACAGAATTTTTCTTCAGAAATGCTCTGGAATAATTTCCGGGTGAATGGTATAAAAATGGAGTGATTTTAAAATTAACATTATATTACAGTTAAGAAGTAAATGAGGAACACTCTGGCCCTGGTCTCCCAATGACATCAAGGGTCCTGTGGCCACTAGAAACAGATGTGGCCTTTATTGCATTTGCTCTTTGCAATCTCTCAAAGGTTCCACCAGTGGTGTCCACCTCTCAAACCTCCAGTGCCAACCTGCAGGAAAGCAAGATTATTTTTCATTTAATGAGCTCAAGTACATGAACAATTAAGCAGGTGTAATCAAATGGAGCTAATCAGGATGACACAGTCGCATGCCTCTGGGATACTGCTCCAGTCAGCTGCTCCTGATGTCTCCAGTTTGATCTGTTCAGGTGGGAAAATCAACTGGGGGGGAGTGGCACAGGCAGTGGTTTTCCAGCTCCAGGGCTGAGCACTTTGGTTTCTAAGGCTTGGGCTTTTTATTCTGCTCAGGAGATGGTGATTAACAGGTGAGGAGAGGCTTGGGCAAGAAACCTGATGTTAGCAGGGTATTTTAGATATCATTGAACTGCTCAGTATCCAAATTCTTTCCAGAGCTCCACATAATCACTGACCCCGCTCTTGTCTGCTAATTAAAATAGTTATGAACAAGCTGCTAGGGAAAGGCAAACTGTGAATGGCTTCAGGTAAACAACTGATTTCTTCTTTATCCAGAATTAAACCTATCATGAACCAGAATCTTGCCCCCAACCAAAAACAGCACCTAATTTTAAACTTTAAGAACACGAACAGTCACACATAGAAAATAATAACTCCCAGAGCTGTGCTCAGTTGTTTTCTCACTAACCCTGTGGGTAGAACCTTTGTATAATTAAGTACTGGAGGTCTGCAAAGAAAATACCTTATCTGCTTGTTCTTCCTGTGTAATCAATGGCTTGGGATTTATTTCCAATTGTGCAGCTGACTAATACAAAATTAATCAAGCTCTCCATTTCAGCCAGCCTGGAGCTGAAGCAGAGGCTGAGGAGCTCCGTGTCAGGTGTGCTGCCTCTTTATCAGTGTCTGCGCAGGAGATAAAATCAAAAAATAAGCCTTCAAAAACTGAAAGGAATTAGGAGGGGAAGAGTTTGGGCATTACTGAATGCTAAGAAGACTTTAAATCCTACAGAAATACCCATGCAATTGATGTCTCATCTGCAGGATTATTTCCAGTGCTATCTTTGAGGGGAAAACCTTACAGGAAAGATTTTAAAGCTGCCCTGAATCCTTTTATTTCCAGCTATTAGAAATGAAACTGAGTCCTGCTTTAGGCATCACTTTGTCCTCCCACTGGTGGCTTCTGTGTATCCTGTGAGTCCAAATTATTAATGTATTTTTATTAATTATAATTTATACAGCTAAGAAAATACACATTCTTTTTGCTGCCCATCCTCGCTGCTGGAAAACTTCCCTGAATGTGCACCTGGATTGGGCTGACCTAGCTAGGACACCTCCTAATCCTGTCCTTTACAGGCAGGTGCTGCTTGGAGAAGGGTCATTAGGTCTTTGGAAGGATCACTGATAGGCAGAGGCTGAGATTCTTCTGGCACCTCTCATTTTCCATCAGAGCCAAAACACTGAGCACAGCTGTATCCTTACAAGGACAGATGATCAATCTTAATTTCTGCCAGAAAATATCCTCCTTTTAAATTATTTATTATTATTAATTTTTTTAAAATATTGATTGCAACAGGGAGCTGAATTGTATTTTATGCTTATTTACATGTGTAAGTTAAAATAAAATTAATGTGCATAGGGATACAAACACAAAATGCAAGTTCAGCTTCTTGCCAGCACCAGGAGCAGAATTTACGGGGTTTTTTTTTGCTGTTTGATAGAGTCATTGAGGTTGGAAAAGCCCTTCAAGACCGTGGAGTCCAAACTGTGCCAAATCCCCACCCTGTCACCAGCCCAGAGCTCTGAGTGCCACATACAGGCATGGAGACTCCACTGCTGCCTTTTAGGGAATGATATTTTTTCTATGCCTTCAACTCTCCCAAGAGTGGTGCCAGACAGAGAGATTTTGATGGTAATCAGGACATACTGTAAGGTGTTTATTTTTGAAAGTGTTTTCTAAGGAGGTAAAAATGGAGAAGTAAATATTTTCAGGCTCTGCAGTCAATATTGCAAGGGATATGAAATGTCTTCTTCAATGTAGCAGAAATTCAGTGATTCTCTCCTTGCAATTTATCAGTTGGTTGATGATAAAGGTTTCAGACAGCAGATGAACCATGCTTAGACTTCATTTTCACAATGTTATTAAAAAAAAAAAATAGACCGCAAAAAGATCCTGACTAAAGCTTCTGGAAGGAGTCTTTTGGTGTTGAGAGACTGGAGAGTCCACAGAGCAGCATCCATATTGGGACAAGGGGGAATGGCTTTCCACGGCCAGAGGGCAGGGATAGATGGGATATTGGGAAGGAATTGTTCCCTGGGAGGGTGGGCAGGCCCTGGCACAGGGTGCCCAGAGAAGCTGTGGCTGCCCCTGGATCCCTGGCAGTGCCCAAGGCCAGGCTGGATGGGGCTTGGAGCAGCCTGGGACAGTGGAAGGTGTCCCTGCCTGGCACTGCATGGGCTTTAATGTCCCTTGCAACCCAGACCAGTCTGGGATTCCATAATCTGCCTCTCTGATTTTATCACTTTTTGGGAATCATTTCCAGATGGATGCTTGGGGTGACTGTGAGCTGACAGTTGCTGAGTCCAACAGTGTTTTGTCCCATCCCATAGTTGTTTTACAGAGGACTTACCTGTAAACTTTTCTTGCAGTAAAATAAATCCTGAGTTGATTTAAAGGCAGTCAAACAGTTCTCACAGTTTTGCAATTTCCAGACCATTTTGGATTCATAGGGCCCAAACTTTCCAAAGAGAATGATAAAGAGTTTGTGGCAGGACTAAGAATGCCAGAGAGCTGTTCTTCCATCTCAGGGTGTGGTTTTCTTATTAAATAGGTACTTAAGGGAAAACAAAAGAGGTTCTCCCTTCATGCTTTTCACCAAAAGGTTTTTCTAAAATAAATATTGAAGAAAGTACTTACATTCCCCCTTTCTCCTTTCTCATCCTGTTGTTTTTTTGTTTTTTTTTGATTTTTTTGGGGGGGGGGGGGGGGGGTGGGTTTGGGGTTTTTTTTGCAAATTGGGACATATTTTGTGAATTTATCTGAAAATGTGAATGACAAACTACAACAGGAAGCCAAAGCACATCTCCTGTAACACACTGTGGACTGGGAACAATTTTAATTATAAAAGTAAGATAGCCTTGGTTTTTGCTCAACAAATTAGTTCTACAAAGTGTGCAGCTCACCAGGAGAGCCTCAAATAACTCTCTGTAGCACTGAAGTCCTCACTGCTTTCCTAATTAACTCAGGCTGTTTGGACACAGGTGGGCTCTAGGATGATCAGAAAGCAGCTCAGGCTTCAGTTACTGAACCCCTTGGACCATCATTCATTAACAGACACTTCCAAAGGTGACACTTCCTGTGAAATCTCCTTACTTTCTGTTTTTCATGGATTGTGGACATGCAAATAGCTGGGACTCAGGAGCTGCACAACATCTTAAATGCCTTCACCTTTTTTGAGGGGGACAAAGGACTTTCTGCCTGTGACTTTGAAGCCTGTTTTCCTCTCACACCTTTGTGCCCTGGGAGGGAAGCATTTTCCATGTCCTTGACTGCGTAACTTTTCCGTCCCTGACTTTGTGTCAGCATCCTCTCTGCAAAATGAAGTAAATTTCTGAAGCCACAGGAACTCCACTGGAAGCAGGAAGTTCAATCCATGCCATTTCCTGGGTTCTGCCACTGCATGTCTGCCTGAAAATAGGCTTAAAACCAAAATTTTGGCTCTTTTGGGGCTTTTTTTGGTTGCTAATGTTGGATACTTAAAATCTATAAGCCTTTCCAAAGCACAGCACCCTGTCTTACCTCAAAAGAGGTAAGTGCCCAGTGGGAATTATATCAGGGTTTAATTAAGACACAGTACCAAGGTCCAACCATTACACATCCAGCTGAGTCCTCAGTGCTGCAGAGAGTTGTTCCTACAGAGTGGAATGGAGAATTCGCTGGTTTCAGGTGGATCATTCAGGGCAGTCCCGTGACTGTAGGATGTGTTCCTCCAGAATAGGGTTGCATTTTTGGGGAAAGACGGAGAAAATAAAGTTGTTGGTAGATACACTTGTGGCAGTCTGTTTGTTGGGTATTTTTAGCAGTGTCTGAGGGAGAGTTTGAGGAGCTGAGGGAATTGAGTGTCTTTTAAGACAAGGGGATGTCTTGGGATGGCAAAGCCATATCCTCACCTTCTGCCACTGCTGCTGGAGGTCTTGATTAAATTACAGGAAGATGTTGATCAACACTGCCTTCATTAGAGATGTCAGGAGAGAGATATTTATAGGCACAATATGTAAATCTCCCCAAATTGGTGGTTAATTCCCTGGAACACAAACAATCCTAGGAGTGGCAGCTTAATTAGCGCCCGTTTTCCTGGGTTACCTGCTGGAGATTGGCACCAAGGGGAAGATTCTGGAATTATTGGAATATTTATAGCCTGGGAGAGGTGACTTCCAAGGACCAAAATTGTTTGTTCCACCAGACACTGACAACTTGATTATTTATTTTTTTCAATAACATGTGGATGTTGCTAATTTTTGAGTTCGGAGGAGGGGTTTAGAAGCTTAAAACTCCAAAGTCGGAGGTTTCGTGTCTGTGGGTTTTTTTTACTTTTATTGTGTTATTATTATGTCATTCTAATTCATAAAGTAATACTTTCTAAAGGAAGCCACTGAAATAAACCTCCAAAATACATTCAGTGGTATTCACATGGTATTAAAATATTCTAAAATTTGACATCTGTTTTTATAAAGAATCATCTTCCTGCATATCAAAATTGCATTAAGGTTTTTTTCCCTAAAATTAGTTTAAAAATTAGTTTTAATGCTTCTTTCTCCTACCTCAGCTCATCTCCATTAGTTCTGTGGAACAGAAACTGAGGTTTTTCTGAGCCTGATGTGGACATACAAAGGTCTGGACTGAAACAGAGAAACTCCTTCGGACAAGATGGAGAAGCCTGATTATTAAATATTATTTTCAACCACAATATTTAACCTAAGATTTAAAACTGACAAATTTACCCTTTAGTAGCAGGGCAAGACTGAATATTATTGGCTCACCTCATGTTTCAGTTTATTTGATTTTAAAGAAATTCCAACAATATTAAATATTGGTAGTATCTCCAACTGCTTTTCCCGAGTTGCTTTTACTACTAGTACTACAGCAGTCAAAATTTACTTTAAAAGTTGCTTATAGTACCAGGAATTAGTTGAATTTACAATATTAGAAATTTTTCATTCTCCTCTATGAGAATTCTATCTTAAATGGATCACAGGCATAATAGGGAAAATGCAATCCCAGCAAATATTGAAAATAAGATGAAATTTGTATGCTGGGGGCATAGGAATAGTTAAAAGCAGGTTTAATCAACTTTTGAAAGCACTTCTGAAGATACTGCAGTTTTTCTTGACTCATCCAGTGCTTTTTAGTGGTCTTAAAAATGACTTTTGGTAATGGTAATTTTAGCTACTGCTTGGCATAGTATAATGTTTTTATGTGCTTTACAGTGTTTTCAGGCACAAGTATGATTTTAAAGACTCCTGTCAACTCCAGAACTACTTGTAAAATGGGGAGTTATTTCAATCTAAAAGCACAATGCCTGAAAGAGGGATGGCTCGGCATTCTTCCTGGGCAGTAAAAATAAAATAGCAATGCACAGCTCTGGCAGGGCAATTTGCATGTCCCAAACCCTTTAAATATCTGTAAATAAAATAAAGAAAAGAAAAAAAAAAAGGTGGAAGAATGGCAGAATAAAGCCACAAAATAAATTGGCTGATCAGGAAGTGTTTTCTGAAATGGAACAGGAGCTTTTAATGATTCTTTATTTGCTTTTTACCCTTTTGGCACTGGATTGTCCCCCAGCCTCACTTTTTGTCCAGTTCAAACCAAACCCAACCCCAAATTCATCTCTCCCTTGAGCCTTGGAATACCAGAGCTCCAAATTTTAGAGCAGGGCTTAACGCTGATCAAAGCACACAAACTCAGGAGGTTTAAGCAGAATCTCAAACGGGTCTGAATCAAGCTCAGGTTCACTGGGGGGCCTTCCCAGACACTCCAATTAGGGATTTCTCTCAGGAAGAGCTGAAAATAGCCTGTGAAAGCCCTTCTTATGCCATTTTCAATGCAGAGCCATGGCAGCACAAGCCAGCTAATGTAAAGGTTATGCCAAGCTCCTCTGAAATTGCCCAGCTGTGGAGCTGAATGCCCACACAGGAAACAAGGCGGGGCATTTTCCCCTGCAGTGGGGTTGCTTAGTTACTCAATTTAAATGTATGGCTCTATGGGGCTCTTTATGAGGACCCTCAGTCTGTAAATTGAGATTTAGAGGCTCTTTCATGGTTTTGTTTTCTCCCCCCGAGTATTCCCTGCTGAATAGAAGTGGAGGTAAGGACAAAGCACTGCTTCCTTCAGGAGCAGTTGGGGCATTTTGGGAATCGAGTGCAGCTGGAAACAAAAATACCTCTTCAGGAAGAGAGAAATGTGAGGTGCTTTAATTCAGCCTGCAAAAATTTCACTCCATGCCTCTCCAGTTTGGAGAAGCTGCTCTCACTTTCCCAGGGATTGCCAGCTCCTGGGAATTTCACTTTTACGTAGAAGACACCAGGCTGGAGGTTTAACCATTGACATGCTGGGGTTGTGAATGATGGAGATTTCTTGAACTGGGCTCCCTCAGAAGCTTGTCCTATCACCAGCCACCTCAGGGTCACAACTGCACTTGTGGCACTCGTTGTGCTGGCAGGGTTTTAGTGAATCAGTGCAGGTGTTCTGGCCTTGTTCCATCCTGGATCTTGTGTGTGCCACACATAAACTCTAATTTCCAGCCTGTTGTCAGGCAGAAATCAAGTGCCTATTTCCTCATTAATAACTTAATTCCTTATTTTAAATGGCCACAGTATTATTGGTGACTCAGGCTTGACGATGGGACTTGGTGATTCTCACTTTGTACCTCCAAGACAAAGTGTTTGATGGGCTTAACCATGTGGAGGAAATGGGGAGAAAAGGCTTTACATACTTTAAAATCGCAGAATGTTTGAGTTGGAAGAGACATTAAAGATCCAAAATTTCATCCCCCTGCCATGGAGGGACTCCTTCCACTGTCCCAGGCTGCTCCAAGCCCCATCCAGCCTGACCTTGGACACTTCCAGGGATCCAGGGGCACCACAGCTTCTCTGGGCACCCTGTGCCAGGACCTCTCCAACCTCACAGGGAACAATTTCTTCCCAATATCCTATATAAACTTCCCCTCTGTCAGTCTGAACCCATTCCCCTTGTCCTGCTACTCCAGTTCCTGTTGCAAGGTCCCTCTCCAACTTCCATGTAGCCCCTGAGATCCTGGAAGGTGTTGTGAGGTCTCCACACATCCTCCTCTTCTCCAGGCTTAACATTCCCAGCTTTCTCAGCTGCTCTTCATCTCTGACTCTCCAAACTCTCTTTCACAAGCTCTTTCTTCCCCTCTCCACGATGGAAGGGGTCATGGTTGAAGAAAAGAGTATTCATGAAATTAAGACAGTTTGCTTTGATTAATTCCCACTAGAACTAAATTAAAATGTTTATTAATGCAAAGGGAGAGAAAGAAAACATAAAACAATCCAGACTTCTTGCTCCCCTCTAGGTCTGAGAAAAGTCCCCTCTGCTTTTGTCAAACTCTGCTCCCACTCTTTGGAAAATAATTTGGACTTGCTTGCTGGGTCAGGCTTTTTGAAGTACCAAACAGGTTGTCATTGCCTCGTTCGCACTGAGGTTTTCTCCATGTTGGATGTTGAGCTATCCAAGGCTTTTTCTTTCACATGCATATCAAAGAAAGTGGCTTTAGTGGCACCTTGAAGAATTTTCCATTTTACTATTTGTCTTATTGACAGTGCACAGTCACTGAAGTGGATCAGAGCCCTGAACTCATCAGAAATTCTTGTTTGCTGCAGTAAATGGGGATGAAAAAGTGGATACATAGAGGGAATAGAGGGTCAGTAGGGAATGACTGGATGTGGCTTCTTCCTGCACTGTGATGGGGTAGCAGCATATAAACAAGCCATGATTTGTTCAAATTAAGCTTGCTCCAAGATGTTGTGGATGCTTCATACTCTCATGGATTCAGGAAGAGTTTGGAAAAATTAACAAAAAATAAATTAAGGAGTTAGTATTTTGTTCTTTTCTGTCTTGGGAAGCAGCCCTAGGAAGTAAGGGATTGATGCTGAGGAGCCTTCCACAATTATTGACAAGGTTTATAGTCTGATCATTGTTTCCATAAAAATTAAAAAATAAACTTTTATTCTGCCAACAAAGAAGATAATTTCCTTCAACAGTTAGTGGGTAGAACTTTATTAAATGAAAAATCTTTTAAAATTGGGCTGCTATCAGTATCTGCTAGGAACTGAGTCAGGGGTTTGAAATTGCCTATTGCGTTCCCTGTGACTGTTAAAATAAAAACAAATGGAACAATTTATCTGACTAAATCAAAGCAAACTTGAATATAAGATAAATAATGAAATAACTCAGGGTAATGATTGAGTGTTTCTGCAGCAGCTGGAAGAAGAGTTGGTGATTAGCATATGGAAGCGGATTTTTTCCCCCCCAGTTTTATTTCAGGAACACTCTGGAGGAGATTGCAGTTATTTCCCAGAATTGTGTCCCAGGAAGGTTCAGGATAACTTTTTGTTTTCCCCAGGAAGGTTCAGGTTGGCTGTTTGTTTTCCCCAGGAAGGTTCAGGATAATTGTTTGTTTTCCAGATGATTGTGCTATTCTCCCTGCAGGGCTCCTCACTTACTTTTTGTGTCAAGGTAAAACTCCTGTCTTTGGAGGGGTAGGACTATGTTATTGAACTTCTTTCCCAAAGCTGTACTCTGTTAATGGGAATACAAATCTCCTCTTGGGTCTTGTGGGAGACTTTTTATGCTTAAAGTCACTTACATTTTTAGGGCTTTGTGGGCCAAGCTATTTTTCTTATTAAGCTTTGAAGCTAGGCAACTCAAAGACCAGAACAGTCCTCTCCTGACACTGTTCCCAGCTCATTCAAATGTTTTATTGAGCTAGAGTTTAGGGATATAGGAAGTATGAGTGGCTATTTGGGTTTTCCAAGTGATTGTGTTTAGTTGGAGGAGTATAAATGCAATTCTGGATGGCTGTGACACCTCTACCTTGATGCCTGCACTGTCAGTCTCAGTATGTATGAGGGTCAGCTCTCCCTGTGAGGGTGAGTGTGGGGCCTCTCAGAAATGTGTGTGTGGGACTTCTTAGAAATGTGGGGCTCTCACTAAAGCTCCTGTGGAGAGATTTGCAAAAGCTGCTCATAACCTCCACACACAGTGGTGGAGGAGTTCAGCTGTCTCCAGCTTCTTCTGAACCTGTTGTTCGTAGCGCAAGGTGTCCCTACTGGAGCATCCCAAAGGTTCCTTCCTGCCCAAACCATTCTGTGAGTCTGAGAGTCCATCCAGTGATTTGGAGCAGTGTGGAAAATCCTGCAAAAGCCCTTTTTGGAGGAACTGGTCCCTTTGGAGGTGGCAGGTCCCTGGCAGAGGGGTTGCAAGGATGCAGATGGCCTTTGGGATGGTGGGACTGAAGAGAAGAGCTCAGGAGAAGAAAGGGAAACTGCAAACCCCCATACCTGTGGGACAGTGGTGGTTGGAGGGGACCTTTGGCTGTCAGGCAAACCCCAGCTCGTGTGAGCACAGAGTCACTGGGTGGTCTGTGGATTGGAATACACCACCAAGACCATGCAGTTCTTCCCCCCTGCCATGGGCAGGGCCACCTCCCACTGGAGACTCCTCTCAGGTGTCTGCAGAGCTCTTGATGTTGCCTGTTGGCTCCCCACACCAGGAGCTTGTTATTATGGTTCATTACCAGTTGTTTTAATTTTTATAGATGATTCTCTGTGTTTTTAGCTGTAAAACAGAGGGAAGTCCTCCAAGGAACAGAAGTGCTGGATGGGAAGGGGATTTGAAGGAGTTTTGCAGGTGAAAGGAAGATGATCTAGCAGGTCTCCATTGGGAAAATACCTGATTATCCAAGTTGTTGTGTTTGTCTGTGCTCAGGCTGTTTGACCTTGCTGAGCATCTCACCTAGGACAGTGATTGAGGGTTTCCTCTGAGCCATCTCATTAAAAATAATTAGAAATTAAAATAATGAAAATTAGCCAGCAGATATCAAATAGAGCTGAGCCTTGACACTGTTACATGGAGAGTTTGCTAAAGAGGTTCTCACTTTGCTCCCAAGGAGAGAGGCCCTTTATTTATCCCCTTCTCTTGATTATAGAAGCACTGTTAGGAAAAACAGTGAAGTTAACAACAGGAACAGAAATGCTTTGCTGCAAGGTCTTAGGAAAGCCTTCAGAGCTTGCTGTTTTATTTGCCTTTTCTGTATGGAGTTTGGGGCAGGGGCACTGCTGCCTCAGGATTCTATTTACCAGCATTGCTGCTTAAACATAAAATGCATCATGAAAACTGTAGGGAGGGAAGTTCATTTATGGAATGCTTTTCCGATTTAAAGTACATTTGATTTATCATTATTTGACTTCAAAACAACTCCATTATGCCCAGGAATTTCAAGGACAACTTGTTTTTTGTTGAGAAAATTGGAACAGAGGCGTATTCTGGTAATGCATTCTGGTAATAAACTGCAGCTTAAAATTGGAAGAGGTAAAATAATGGCTAAAAGACTTCTACCAAGGCCCACACACTGACATGGGGCACCTTTCTACTCTTTGGGTTTAAAGTCTTATGGAAATATTTCCTTCCTAAGTCACCTTTGGGTATGCAGTTATTCTCTGCTTGTTTAGGTTGAATAAAGCAGTCTTAGTGCCGAAATAATTTCTGTTGAGGATCATTTAAACAAAATACTGGAGAAAAAAATTGATACAACTGGAGCGAGTCCCAGGGAGGCCACAGCTCTGAGGGCTGGAGTCCCTCTACTCTGGAGCTGGGCTGGGAGAGCTCGGGGTGTTCACCTGGAGAAGGCTCCAGCGAGAGCTCAGAGCCCCTTCCAGGGCTTAAAGGGACTCCAGGAGAGCTGGAGAGGGATTTGTGATAAGGCATGGAGGGACAGGACACAGGGAATGGCTTTCACCTAACAGAGGGCAGGGATAGATGGGATATTGGGAAGGAATTGTTCCCTGGGATGGTGGGCAGGCCCTGGCACAGGGTGCCCAGAGAAGCTGTGGCTGTCCCTGGATCCCTGGAAGTGTCCAAGGCCAGGTTAGCAGCCTGGGATAGGAGAAGGTGTCCCTGCCCATGACAGGGGGTGGAACTGTATGGCCTTTAGGTCCCTTCCAGCCCAGCCATTCTGGGATTGTCCTCTTTCACGTAAAACCACTGAGGATTCATGGAATCCCTTTCCTAAGGGACTCTGCTCACAGGTGCTGCTCTTTAGCTTAAGGAACTTATTTTTTTCTCCTTGCTAATTTACCCAAGTGTATTTCCAGAGAGCTTCCATTTTCCTTGATTAAATAAATTCCAGCTGTCACTTTATAAGACAGACTCTCCATCCTTCTGATGATGGGTATCTCTTTTCTCTGCACCTCTCTCAGTCCAGAGATGTTCTTTTTCCTGTCTCCTGGATTTCCCACTAGCTCTGGCTGGTGCCTGGTTGTACAGAGGTTGAACTTACAGTTTATTGACCCCATATTAATGCCTAATAATTATATTTTGTGAGGGGAGAAAAGGTACTACCCATATATTTACAATGTTCCACTTGTCTTTAAGGTTTTTAATTTAAATTATTGTCTCTGAATTGGGAATTTGTATCAGACTGCAATTTTAGATTTATCTGTTCAGTGTGTGGTGGTAGCTGTGACTTAGTTGAGTTTGTTCCTGCAGAAGGGAAAGGTGGGGTGACAATGTCTGAAAAAGGAGATTTGGGTAGTTCTGGCATGGTGAAATGATGTGAAATAATCTGTAAAGTCTTGTCTATGCAGTAAAACTGTGTTCTTCAGAAATCTTTTATTGTTGCCATGGGGTAACCTAGAAGTTCCTACTCCCATCCTGCTTGTTTGTTTTTTTCTTCCCTAGTTCTTTTTTCACTAAAATTTATCTCATGATAAATTTTCTTGCTTCACCTGCTCACTTGCAATAAATCCCCTGCAACTTGCTGAATTTCGCTGGTCAACCTTTTCTCTGAGGTTCCTGAGATCCACATTGGAATGGTGGACATTCCTTTTAAATGTGCTATACAACGCTTTGATTATCCTGGAAATTCAGGTGTGTTTGATGAAAAACTAACTTTGGGAAACGTTGTTGATATGAACATGTGATTTAGCTGGTAATTTTGATATTTTTTAAACTGAATATAAACTAGAAGTTGGGCTGATTTGGCTGAACCTTTCACTGGTACACCCAGCAGGGAGAAAATATCATCACGGAAAAGCTTATGGAGTTTTTTTTTAAATAATGATTTTTATTTTAGTGAGATATATGCAATTTTTAGACTTTAAAATTGTCCCTGCTTTGGATTTTTATTTGGATATTTAGTTTGGTTTTTACTTTTATTTTTTCAGTCACTGTTGTATGGGGTATAGCAGGTCTATTCCTGAAAACGAAGTTGCAGTAAAAGTTTCTATTGTTGAGCTTCTTTGTCCTCATTGTTTGTTGAAGGATCCTTCAGTTCCCCAAATCTTGAACCTCTAGAAAATGATAACATGCATCTCTAGAAAAAAGTTAGAGTTGGTTTTGTTATGGCCCTGGAATGTTTATTGTACCCAGTGGAAAAAAAAACAGAGAGGAGGAAAAAAATAAAAGGCCATATTTCATATAGATAAAGAAAACATTTCTAATCTTCCCACACAATGTGCTCTTAGGACACTGCAGTGGTGTGAAAGATGTGGTTTTCCAGGTGATTTATTTGCTCTGTTAATGCCTGCAAAACAAAAAGCTTTAAAATAAAATAATAGTTAATTTAATTCTTTAAAACCAAACAAACAGAAAATTTTCAATTTTTATATATCAAAAAAGACCCTATAACAATGAAAGGAATAGGGAGGGAGAGTTCATGCATTAATAATTTTATTTAGACTGCCTAAGGCACTTTGAAATGGTGAAGTGGGTATTTGGTCAGAAGTTGGGCTTGGTGACCTTGGAAGTCTTTTCCAACCTGAATGATTCTGTGACAGCAAACCCAGAGTGGATCTCGACAGGCAGTGATGTGAGGAGGCCACCTAAAGCAGATCCCCGTATTTCTCAATATCTGTATGGGGGGGAGGGATCCTGGCCCTGTGCCCAGCCCTGGAGGCACCTCTGGGTGCTGTGTCCAGCTCTGGATCCTCAGCACAGCAGGGCCAGGGAGCTCCTGGAGCGGGGCCAGCGGAGGCTGCGCAGCTGAGGAAGGGCCTGGAGCATCTCGGTGCCCAGGAAAGGCTGAGGGAGCTGGGGCTGGAGCTGGGAACTTCTGCCCTGGGCAGTGCCCAGCCCTGAGCACATTGTGCAGAGAGGCTGTGGGCTCTCCTCCCTGGGGCTGTTGCAGAGCTGTGTGCACACAATGCTGTGCCCTGTGCTCTGGGAATCCCATCATTGTTCACATGGATGAACAGCCTCAGGGAATGCTGTGCTCTCAGTCCTTCCCTGTGGTGCCGAGATGTTTGGCCTTGCAGTTGAACTCCTCAGGGGCAGCACAGAGCTGCTGCTCAAGGAAAACCCAGTGCTTTAGAGGTGTCCTTTAGGGGCTAAAAGGAGATCCGAGCAAATGCTTCACTCTTCTCACCTCCATTTGTAGGCCTTATCTGTGCTGGGGTAATTAGAGGCTCTAACAAGCTGCAGGGTGAGTCCTTTGAGTCAAGAAATGTGTGATTTTTACCATAAGAAGGGAAATAGATTTTACCTCAGCTTGCTCCCCTCCTTGATTTACAGATGATTTTCTTTTGAGATTTGTGTGTAAAAAATACACCCCAACAAACCAAAACAAACCAGTAATACCTGAGTATTTCTTTCCTATTTTGAGTGCAGAACTTGATTAGAAGGTACCATTTCACACATATGGGCTTTGGTTGGCCTGTGTGTCAGAGGAGCCTCTTAAAGTCTAGAAAGTCATGGGCTGTAATCTCAGACTGTTCTGTGTGATGAATTGGGAAGGAGAATAGTTGTCTCTTTCCTCACTGAATCAGTAAGGCTTTTGGAAAATGGAAAGCTCTTCCTAATGAACTTTTATTTCCATGTGCTATAAAGGGGGTAATGGTTTTCTACTGTTTAATGTAGGAAACCTGACTGGTGCTAAAACACAGTCATCACGTGAGGTGATCATGCTTTTATGTATTTTAAGGCTACACTTATGCATTTGCTAGCTCTGCATGTACTGCTTGATATCTTTGAACCTCTCTTTTGAGTAAACCAACAAACTCTTACTTATTTTCTTTCGTTATTCTGCTCTGCTTCCATTGATGACTCTAAACTTTTGACTCCAGACTGGCAATATGAGGGTAAGATGGCAAAATATGACTTCCTGAACATTGCTCATCTGCTTTTCATTTGTGTTCTCCTTAGTGTTATTAAAATTCCATTCACTAAGTAGACCCTTTTTGTTGCAATTAAATTCAAATTATGTTTGTTTCTGTTGTGAAGCTTTAGTTATGATTTATATATTTTGATCATTCCTTTGTTATTTCTTTGGGTTAAATTATCATCATATTCCCTGTGTCCAGACACTGAGATTCCAGATGGGATCTCTAGAGCAAGACACAAACAGATTCATTAGTGTAGCCATCCAACTTGATTGTGGTGGAATGTGACAACAATCCTTCCCTGGCACGGGGGGGGAGATCCTGGCACAGGGTGCCCAGAGAAGCTGTGGTGCCCCTGGAATCCTGGAAGTGCCGAAGGCCAGGTTATCCAGGGCTTGGAGCAGCCTGGGATAGTGGAAGGAGTCCCTGCCCATGGCAGAGGGCATGGGGCTGGATGTCTTTACAGTCCCTTTCAACCCGAAGCATTCCATGATTTTGTGTTTTAAGGGGTGTGTGTTCATGACATGCAAAGGAAGAGGAAAAACCATATAACATTTTTGTTGTTCAAGTGTTTTAAATATGGATCATATCTGAGATCTTTTGTCATCACATCCTCCCTTGCTTTACAAAGTTTCTCTGAGTAAAGGATAAGCAAACAGCTCTGTTTTGGGTCCTTTGTGAGTGTAACTTTACTATCAGTTGTAGCTCATACCTGCATCACATTTAAGGGAATACTTGCCTTCAGTATGCCAAACATGCTGACTTAAAAAAACAAAACAAAACAACAAAACCCCCGAGATCCTACTTTTGGAATGAGAAATAACTCTTCTTTTCATCTTTATAGATTGCAAGTTGGCCAGAACAGGTCCTCCAGCCACAATAGTCCCAATTGACGAGGAGAGTCGCAACGGTGAGTGCCCCACAGTAATCTATAATACAAATTATTTATTACCAATCTTTAAGGCCCTTGTCACAAATAGACCTTCTTAATTTTTCTTAAGTCAGTGGGACAGTACCAGAGGACAAAGTTCTGGTCAGTCTTTGGTTTTGTTTGGGTTAAGCTGAAATTTTACTCTGCAGCACGAAAGGAGTCTTACCAACATGGTCTTCTGGGTTTCCTGCGTGGTTTTTGGAAGGTTCCCTCTAAGTTTACGAACACCTCTTACATAAACATGGGTTTATGGACACCTCTGAAATGGAAGAACTTGGTTGTAGTCATGGAAATTTTAGAAGAAAATTAATATCCCCGTTTTTCAGTATTTTAATTCTCTTGACAAATCATAGGGTTCTCAGATTGTTGATCTGTGGTCTGAGCATTGCATTTATGCAGAGTACTATGATGGGATAAAGTGCTTTACCCTGTTACTCTTAAGAGTATGTTACTAATCTTTCCTGCTTTATATTCTGTGTGTTTGGAGTCTTTTTTTTTTTTAAACCTTGCAATCTGGGTCTGTTTTTGTGCTGTGTGTGGTTGTGGTTTATGAGATAGGGGTGCTTGAGATGGTGAATAAAGCCAGGTTATGCTAGTGGAACTTCTCTGCTGTTATTCCTGGGGGAATTCCTTGTTGGAGTTGCTCAAAGTCAGATGGATGAAAGCATTTATGGATACAACCCCTCAATAAATCATTTTCAATACACCTGTGTGCTGAAAAGCTCTGCTACTGCATGGCTGTTAAAACCAGGCTCTTTTGCTCCTCCTGGGGTGGCTTTTCCTGAAGTCAGGAGTGTCCAAAGGAGGGTTACAAAGATGGTTGTGCTCTTTGAATCGGATGTGTTGGTTCTCAGCAAGCTGCTGTTGTACCCTCATGTGTTCCAGTTGAGGCCTTCTCAGTTTTGGTGGAATGACCCCCTCATCTGAAATGGTTTGCCTGCCAGAGCTCATCTCTTGTAGCCTTTCATCCTTCCTACTCATTAGAAATAAATCTGTGCTAACAGCAAGGGGTTATAAATAAATCCAAGCCAACTTTGCCGTCAAAAAGACTTCATTAAAACCTTTAGAAAGAGAGGTTGAAGTTGTGGACTCCCTGTCTCTGGGGGTGTCCAAGGTCAGGCTCAACAGGGCTTGGAGCTACTTGGTCTAGTGGGTGGTGTTCCTGCCCACAGCAAAGGAGTTGGAATGAGATGAGCTTTGAGGTCCCTCCCAACCCAAATCAGTCTGTGATGTAAAAGTTAGTAAGGAATGCATGGTGTTCTACGTTTCTAGTGACTAAACTTTATATTAGGATTGCCATGAGATGAAGAAATAAAAATCCACCTAATTTCATTCTAATCTATACAAATATGTCTTTAGCTCTCATAAAGTGTGAAATGCCATCCCTATTTTAGTACTTGCAGTGCACTATAACTTCCAAGGGTCTGTTGTTGGTGTTGGAATATCTTTTCTAAGGCTTTGGGATGAAGATCACGAAACAACAGCTGGGACATTTCGTTCCATCAATGCATGTGGTCATTGAGTTCTGGCAACACAAAAAAACAGAAAATCCTGCTCTTTAGAAATAAATATTTAGTTCCATTGCTCACATTGAACTCAATCATTCCTAGTTCACAGAAAGTCAGAGACCAGCAAATCTCACAGAATAAAAACATTTTCCCAAATAACTCTTGCTTGCTTTCACAGTCAGGCACACAGGTTCTGTGCCTGACCTTTAAAGATCTTCTTGATATCAGCAGAGATGTTAAGATTTGACAGTTTCCCACCATGGGATGAATATCTCTTTATATAGAGTAATTTAGGTACAATAGTAAATTACCCTATAATTATGCTCATGTGAACAATCCTAGAAAGAGTGAACTTGGCCTTTTTTAGGAATAAATGAATTATTTTATGATTTTCCCTGTGTTGAACTGAATTGAGTGATAGTATTTCAGATCATATTAATAGCAAACCTAAGATTTTCTGGATGATTTTTATAGATGGAGACTTATTGTCGCCCATGGATTTATTTTTACTGGATTTAAGACTTGGTTTTAACTTGTTTTAAAGACTGGATGAGCCTTATTCCTAGGTCAGGCTTTCTCATTGCCAGTGTACCCCAAGTTTTTGGAGGCCTCCATGTGGAGCCACTCACACTTTTTCCCTTCAGATGAGTAGCCTGAAATTCTCAAGGGCTTTGAATCTTTGGGCAGGGTTTTTGATGGAAAGTAGACTCTTGGGGAGGGATTTCTACAAGGCAAGATTTAAAGATTTATAGATGAAATTAGAATTTGGAAGAGAAAGCAGAGGTTGGGGTGGAGGCGACAATAGGAATACAAGGACAAGTGGGAATAGGCATCTTGGTGCTCCATCCAGAACAAAAAAATTCCACGGTTAGGAATGCTTTATTCTTTCCCATCCTAGCCAAATCAGTCAATACTGGTGTGATTTGATTTTATTTTGGTGGGGGTTTTTCTCTCCCCTTCCCTTATGATAGTTTGAGTGCTCTAATGAATAATGGGAGCAAATCTCAAAACCTCCTTCTCTCTTCGCTCCATGTTCCCCGGAGATGACTGACACAGGGAAATTCTGCTTTCCTGGCTGTAGGTGGGTCAGGTGTTATTCTTCCACCTTTTCATCTTCCCGCTCTCTCAACAGCAACCTTTGGTCAGCCTGACTTCCTGGGGAGGCAGAGGATGTGTGATCATGCTACAAATCCCCTTCCACAATCCCATGTAGGGGAGGAACTCATGGGAAATAAGACACAAAAATGCAGGAAACAAATCTGAGGGGTTTTTTTTTCCATAATTCTGTTGGACCATTTTATTTTTAGTTTTATTATGTGTTATGCTGGAAGAATGGACCTGATTGCTGAGGCACACTGATGATCTTCATGCTAGTCCAAACTGGTTTAACTTGGGTTTTGGGGACAATGGACAGGGATTGAAGAAAATGTCCCTAGAGGCACAAAATCTATGGCCTCCCTCCAGAGGTGTGCTGCTAAGGACTGGCAGTGATCCCTCTGAATATTCATTACTTAATTAAATGTTCTGTGACCACCAGGGTGGGCTGGAATTGAACTAATTAGCCCTAAAGAAGGAGGTGTCCTGCTATCCGAGGCATTTTGGCTAAAGGGGAAAGTTGTTTAGTAAAATCAGCTTGGAAAGTTGCTGTGTCTGAGCATGGGTGTATCAAGAAAGGCATTCCTTAAGAGCTGCAGCTCAATGTTCATTTCCTACTTTTCCCTCTTTCAGGAAGAAGGATGAATTAATGACTTGAAGGTTCTTCAGCCTTGGAGAGCTTTTCCAACTTAAATGATTCCATTATATTCTTGTGTTGCCTTCATGAGCATCTCACTCTTTACTTTTAAACAAAAATACTTTAACCTATTGCTTCCTATCATTCAAAAATCATCTTTATGAAGGAAAGTCATCTCACTTTTACCATTTTAAGGGATTTTGAGAACAGCGTTCCCCAAGTTTGCAGTGTATGTGTACATTTGGAAAGACACCAAACTGTGATTTTGTCTTGATTTTTCTCAATTTTTTCCTCACACTTTGAGGACTCTGCATTTTGCTTTTATTTGGTGCACTATTTTTTGTAGCATTTCTATAATGGAAAAAAATCAAAATTATTAGTTTATATGTTCTTATCATTCCTGTGAAATGTTTCCAGGGAGAAAGTGCTTCAGTTGATATTTAATCTAGTTCATACCATTGTCTTTATGGCTCTCTGACCACACATAGATTTTTCCCACATCTTCAGACAATCTTGCAGTACACTAAAGTGTTTATGAATGTTCTTGACCAGCTTTTGACCATACTTTTCAAGTTTATCTTTACCAACCCAGGATCTGGTTTGTCTGACAATGGAGATGCAGTGTGGTGGACAGATCTAAGTTAAGGTATTGCAGCCAACAAATAAACCTTGGAATTAAATCTGGCCACTTATAGGTTGAGGGTCTAACCCTATCTGGCCATTCCAGCTCAGGGTGCAGTGGAGGTAGATGATGTGATTTAGTGATGAGTGCCAGCAGTGTTTTGCTGAATCTCTAGGTGCTGATGCTGTTCTGTGGTCATTAATCCCAGGTCTAACACATTAGATTAGCCAGCAGTACAAATCTGAGCTGGATCAGGCCCAGGCCCATAATAGCATCTGCTCAAATTAGGGTTTACTCTGTGGAGTTTATTCCAGCTTTCTGTTTTTATGCAGGAGGAGAGGTGATCCATTAGATCCAATAGCTGCCAGATTGAGCAACTTCTGTCAGAAGTTGTTACCCCTGTGGAATGTTCTAGAGAAATTCTAACAGAAGGAGTGGATTTGTATTGATCCGTGTGCCCCATGAGGCTGCTGCTGGGGCGGAACACTGACTGCGCCACGTCACTGGGCTGTGGCGGTTCTGCTCCATCTGCTCATTCCTGGGCTCTTTTGAGAGCCTGGGGGTTTCTCTGAAAGGAGAAGGATGTGGGGGTGCTGTGGGTGAGAGGTGGCCATGCCTTGGCCCCCAGACCCTGCCATCCTCTGAGCTGAGCCCCAGCATGGGCAGCAGGGGAGGGGATTCTGCCCCTGTGCTCAGGTGAGACCGCACCTGCAGAGCTGCCCCAGCCCTGGGGCCCAGCACAGGAGGGACCTGGAGCTGCTGGAGAGAGCCCAGAGGAGGTCATGGAGCTGCTCCCAGGGCTGGAGCCCCTCTGCTGGGAGCCAGGCTGGGAGAGCTGGGGATGTTCACCTGGAGAGGAGAAGGCTCCAGGGAGAGCTCAGAGCCCCTTGCAGGGCCTAAAGGGCCTCCAGGAGAGCTGGAGAGGGACTGGGGACAAGAGATGGAGGGAAAAAGCACAGGGAGTGGCTTCAGACTGACAGAGGGGAAATTTAGATGGGATATAGGGAAGGAATTTTTCCCTAGGAGTGTGGGCAGGCCCTGGCACAGGGTACCCTGAGCAACTGTGGCTGCTCCTGGATCCCTGGCAGTTTCCAAGGCCAGGTTGAATGGAGCTTGGAGCAGCCTGGGTTAGTGGGAGGTGTCCCTGCCATGGCGCAGGTTTGGACTGAATCAGCTTTGAGTTGCTTTCCAGCCCAAACTCTGTGGTGCTGTGAGAAGTACTGGCCCTAGTTCTGCATTGTCCAAAGCATTCCTGTGCTGTTTAGGAGTGGGCTGATTAGACTTGGAGAAAGGGGTAAATTGGGCCATAGAAATCCACTGGGAAAAATGAACATTCCAGGAAAGTTTCTGCAATATTACTCTTGCTCCTGCCTCCCTGGCTTGGGGTGGGAAGCCTGTGGCAGGGTGCAAGTGCCAGGGAATCAAGAAACACACAACTGTAGCTGGCTTGGTTTATTTTTCTAAATGCTCTGGCTCAAGAACTGTCCACAAATTCCGGTGTAATTTACTGGGCTAATAAATGTCTTCAATGAGATGAAATATGGAATATTTTTATTTTTTATAGCTTCTATTCATGTTTTTTCCCATTTTTCATGTCAGCAGTTGGCTCATAGGTGCTGCTTCTCAACTCTGCCTGCAGGTGCTTCAGTCAAAATGTGCACGAGGAAGTATCACTTCTTTCCTGGACAATTTGATTTAGTTTATAAATTCATGAGATGCGAAAAGAGACCAAAATTTATGGAAATTATTTTTGTTTCATTCCAGCCTGTTTGTTCATTTCTGTTCCGAAATGATGTGTTCTCCAGATTTGAGTATTAAGGATTTCATTGGGAAGTAATGAATCAATTTGGTGTCTAATGCTGGTTTTATGCTGTGGATTTAAATTCTCATGTTTTTCATGTAGGACAAATGTGTAAAGACTGAGGAAGCTGTAAAATGAATCAGTTTATTATTCTACTTTGGTTTATCAGCACATCAGCAGTGGTCAGGACTTAAGCAGAGCTGTTGATAAAGATCCCTGCAATTCTCTCTCAGTTTTTGTTTTTACAATTATGTTTTTAAAAAAAATAAAATCAGTTCCAAAATGCAGGAGATAATTTGGGGTGAAAGTAGTAGAGAAAAGTTATCCTTTTAGAAATGGATTAATTCTTAAGGGTAGAAAATAGCGATAGAGTTGGAAATATGTAAAATTTTTTTGTGCTGTCTGCTGTCTAGAATAATATCCTAACCTGGTGTTGGTGCTCTTGGGAGAGGTGAAACAGAGGTCCTTGAAAAACCTTCAGGGATGAGAGATAGAAGTGATGTTTCAATGAGAAAAACTGGGAATTTAACTCTATTTTGGGGTGGGGGTAATTGTTGTGGATCACGATTCTTCTCTGTAATGCCAAGACCTTTTCAAAATGTGTTTGGGATTTTCTTTTTTACTGGAAATTCTCCTCAGAGAGACTGGAATTTTTCTGAACAGCTCATGTATGACAGTTTGAGTATTCAGAATAAATTATTCAAATTACAGTACGTGATCCATTCATATTCCCAGGGTGTCTATTTACCTTTGCCAATAAAGAACTGCATATTTCCCCTAATTATTTCTTCCATATAATTTTGCAATATCAAATGTTGCTTCAATGGCACTGCTTTTTGATTGTCTTCTCCTTCACAGTCCCAGTAAAGCTGCGCAAGAATTGGAGGATTTGATACATTTTACATCTTTTTAAAATCAGTTTTGCTCCAGGGAGTGGGAGGTGATGGTTGGGATTGGTGTCCAGAACTGCAGTGTGCTTTCCAAGTGTTTTGGCGTTGTTTTAATTTTGGAGTGTAAAACAGAGCCCAAAGCAGGGTTTGTAAGTCTGGGGGAGCCTGCTCTGACCAGCTCCCAGGAAAGGTGAACCTGGGCGTGTTGTCCCATGGCAGTGAGTCCCACAGAGCTGTCCCAGTCACAGCTCAGGTTTTCTCTCATGCTGCCAGCAAAGATGTGACACTCATGTCAGGGAAAATTGATCTTCTGCTTTCTGAAGCGTGGTCTTTTACATTAATTCTTTGTCAAACGATGGAGTTCCTACCCTGCAGCTCAGAATCCATTCTTCCTTCTTCCCTCAGCTCTGGTGAACTCTCTGGGCAGAGAGATTCCCAGCTCTACTGGTTCTTGGGTGCTGGAGCTGCTCAGTCTGGAAACAGCTCTTTGGATGTGCTGGGGCTCTACTGAGCTACACCAGCTCAGGTCTCAGTATTCACTTTTGTTCAGCTGAGTGCTGTGCAGGAATCCCAGACTGGTTTAGATGGGAAGAGAAATTTTCACTGTCCCAGGTTTTTCCAAGCCCTGTCCAACCTGGCCTTGGACACTTCCAGGGATCCAGGGACAGCAACAGCTTCTCTGGGTGCCCTGTGCCAGGGCCTCTCCATGTCACAGGGAGGAATTCCTTCCCAATATTCCATCTGAATGGTTGGAACTGCATCAGTTCTTTTCCAAGTCCAGTTAACACCAGGAAACACAGCAGTGTGATGGGCCCCCAAACTGCTCTCCTTTTTGTCTCTTCTGTGTCAAAAGAATTCCCCACCTTACCTTGCTGGGAAATGAAGTGTTTGATTAAAATGGACAAAACTACACCAAGAGTGAGAGCTCACAGTGCCAAATGGCTGTGGAAGGGCTGGAAGAGGGAAGGTTTGCACACAATTCCCGAGGCAGTACCCAGGGAGCAGGATGCAAAGCATCATGTCCAGGCACTGGGGACCTCCCTGCTTCCCTCCAGAGCACAGCAGGGTTATAAAGAATCAATAGAAAATCCAGAAAGTGAGAAGCTGAGTCATTGTGGCACCTGCACAGGGAAGAAGTTCATCCTCGTGTCCAGGTGGAACTCCTTGGGCATCAGTCCCTGCCTGTTCCCTTGGTGCTGATGCTGGGCCCCTCCAGAGCAGAGCCTGGTCCATGCCCAGAGAGGCTGTGGAGACTCCTCCCTGGGGATAATACAAACCCATCTGGACACAGTCCTGTGCTCTGTGCTCTGGGATGGCCCTGCTGGAGCAGGGAGGTGGCACCAGATGCCCCACTGTGCTCCCTTCAGCCTGAGCCAGCCTGAGATTCTGTGTCCTTTCAGGAGGTGCCTGAGAATCTGGGAAGTCTGTCCCCCTGGAAAAAATTCCCATTACATTTCTGAGATGCCTTCTGTAAGCCATGCATGCTTTTGAAAAATTACCTCCTTCCAAGGAAACCTCACCTGAATTTTCATTTAAAGTGATGATATAACCCCAGTCCCTTTTCACACCTGGATAACCAGGTATGGCTTTGCACTTCTCATTCTTCAACATGTATCTGGATGTGGCACTGGGAGCATGGATCTGGACCAAGTGAGTAATGAGCTGTCCTCAGTGTTTTCATAACCCTTCATCTCCCCCAAAAAAAGGGAGGGAAGGGGAAAACATGGGAAAAAATGGCTTTTTAAGTGGTCATGTCCCAGCTTCCTTTAATTGCACGGATTTTATTTTGTTCTTAAGATGATGGATAACTGCTTGGTAACTCATGGAAAATATGTTTCTCCCTCATATTCCCAGTGTTTTAAAGCAGATAGCTCCAAAACATCAGATTTTTTCTCTTTATTCCAACTTTGAATCGCTAATAAAAGTCACACTTAAGTTATTGCTTGTTTTGAACAGCAGAGTGCTTGGAACAGTAAAATAATTCAATAAATGATGGATTTCAAAGCCCTGTTTGACTCAAACATAAATTACATTTGTTGGTTTATTTTGTTACACAGCCTCGTGTGAAAACTCCTTGTATCCTTTTAGATTTTCAAAGTCATGCTAATCAAGCCAAATGTTCTGCTCTGTGGCTCTGAGTGCTTTTTCCTCCTTTATTCAACCATCATTTTTCATCATTACTCTGCTATTCCACATTTTTATCCTATTGACACAATTGTTTAGGAACATAGGGCCTGATTAAAATAAATCATTAAGTCTGGACCTTCAGGCTATCTCTAAGTTATACCATTAGCACAATCCTAGGAATCATTTTCTCCTTCTGATAAGCCCCTTTTTTTTTTTTTCCCTGGAGATATTTGGGGGAGTTGTGGTCTGGAGGGGCAAGAATGTCATGGGTTTAACAAGGCCAGGTGTTGGTGCTGCCCCTGGGTCAGGGCAACCCCTGGGATCCATCCAGGCTGGGGATGAACAGCTGGAGCAGCCTTGGAGAAGGACCTGGGGTTGCTCTGGGTGAGAGCTGGGACCCAGAACCCCCCCTGTGCCATGGGCTGAGCCCCAGCATGGGCAGGAGGGGAGGGGATTCTGCCCCTGTGCCCAGGTGAGACCCCACCTGCAGAGCTGCCCCAGCCCTGGGGCCCAGCACAGGAGGGACATGGAGCTGCTGGAGAGAGCCTGGAGGAGGCACCAGGAGCTGCTCCCAGGGCTGGAGCTCCTCTGCTCTGGAGCCAGGCTGGGAGAGCTGGGGGTGCTCAGCTGGAGAAGAGAAGGCTCCAGGGAGAGCTCAGAGCCCCTGGCAGGGCCTAAAGGGCCTCCAGGAAAGCGGGAGAGGGACTGGGGACAAGGGATGGAAGGACAGGGCACAGGGAATGGCTTCCCACTGCCAGAGGGCAGGGTTAGATGGGATATTGAGAAGGAATTGGTCCCTGGGAGGGTGGGCAGGCCCTGGCACAGGGTGCCCAGAGAAGCTGTGGCTGCTCCTGGATCCCTGGCAGTTTCCAAGGCCAGGCTGGATGGGGCTTGGAGCAGCCTGGGATAGTGGGAGGTGTCTCTGCCTGTGGCAGGGGGTAGGAACTCCATCATCTTTGAGTTCCTTTCCAACCCAAACCATTCCATGATCCATGAAATTTTTACCAAGTTTTTGCTCATATACATATTAATTCTTTTCAGAAGAATAATTATATGTTTCTGCTACCAGGCATAATTTTTTTTTTTCCTCAGGATGGTTTACGAGCCCAATGAAAAACCTGGCACATGTTGTTTCTGAAATGCACTACTGAGCATTCATGTTGGGCCCATTATTTTGTCACTTTCACAACATGATGAAGTTTAAAAGAGCAGTTCTGTGACAAATTATCTTCCAGGCAAGGAATTAATAGTTTTTAGAAAGGGCATCCCTGAGGAAAGCAGCAGCAGGGAGAACTACCTCCCTTTTCAAGTGTGTCTCTGTGTTTTGATAGTTTTTGTTTCTTCTGTTTTTCTTTTTCTTTTTTTTTTTCAGTTACTCATTCTGTCTTCCTTCATATGCAGCTCCACACTCTCTGTTTGATGCATCAAAGTCTTTCCAATAATTCCTCCCAGCATACAAAGGGCTGGGGGAGAGGATGCAGTGCTGGCCTGAGATGTGGCCCATGGGCTGTTTCTTCCCCTCTCTGGGATTTCTGGTTAATAATGCCCAACTCTGATGGGGAGAAGAAAGCTTGGGTGACCTTCTGGCTCTGCACAACTCCCTGATACGAGGGGGCAGCCAGAGAGGGGTCGGGCTCTGCTCCCAGGGAACAGGGACAGGAGAAGGGGGAACAGCCCCAAGCTGTGCCAGGGTTGAGGTTGGATATTGAGAAAATTCCTCCCTGAAAGGGTTGTCCAGCCCTGTTACAGCTGTGCAGGGCAATGGCAAATCCACCCATCCCTGGAGGGATATCACAGCCATGTGGATGTGACACTTAGGGGCATGGGTCAGTGGTGGCCTTGGCAGTGCTGAGTGAACAGTTGAACTCAATGGTCTCAGAGATCTCTTCCAGCATTCATGATCTCTGATTTTCACCTAGTTGCTCCCTCTGTTAATGCCTCTGTGTCTCATTCCTTTTACAGACAAAAATCTTACTGAGTCCTTTTGGGGATTCTTTTGGGATTGTTGGTCCCTCACTGCAATTAACTGTTGAATGTCCTAATTTCTTTCTAAGTCTCTTTGACTGTGAGTTGCTCTTCTTATCTGTCTGTCGAAGGTCACATTTTAATCTATTTCACTTTCCAGAATTACCTCAGCTTGCCCCACAGACTAGAGACCCCTGTTGAATTCCCTTCTGGCTTTGTCTTGGTCTCCTGGGGGGCTCCCCAGACATGGAAGTGCCAAAGGCCAGGTTGGATGGGGCTTGGAGCAACCTGGGATAGTGGAAGGTGTCCATGGCAGGGGGTCCTTTCCAACCCAAACCACTCCATGATGTAGTTGCTGTATCAGAACAAGAGCCATATCTCTACTTCCAGATCCTTTAGCAACTAATGTGAGGCAAAATTTGAATTTTCCTTCTTTTAGGATTAGAGTTGAACAAGCTTTTTTGTAAACTATATACCATGAGATAGTAAGTTTCCCAGTGGAGGAAGAAAATAGGGTAACCAAATGGTTGATGTTTATGGTGTGCTTTTCTGCATGCTCATGTTCTTCCCCTTGGGTTTTTTGGAAAAGAAAAGGTTTGGCTTTTTGTTTGGCTTTCTAAATCAGGTCAGTGAAAGCCCATTTGTTGTTACTTATTTACTAAAGGAATTTTCTGCGGTTTATTTTTTACCCTTGACCTTTTTAGAATATACATTAAGCCTGTTGACCCAAAGAGCCTGTTTCTCTGTGGGACTCATGCCCCCAGTAGGCTGTCAGTGTCCATCTCTCCAACAGGAAAGTCCTTGGAGCCATTCTTTGCCTTCCCTTGCCCTTGCCTTCCCTTATTCTTGCCTTCCCTTGGCCATGAAGGATTGCAGTTAATTTCTCCCTCTTCTCTTGTAAAAGAAAAGCTCTGATCAAAAATATCTTGTGGTTTCCCTGCCATTCAGCTGTGTTCCACTGGATTTTTCCCTCTAAGCTGTGTGTGCAGCAGGACAGGGGAGTTCTTTGCTGGGGATCCACAAGCTGGGCTCATGCTCATGTGCTTGCTCCAGGTTCGTGGGAGGGATTTCCTGCTTCAGTTCCACCTGCCATGAGATGCTGAGGGACTGCCCTGGGTTATTAAAATCCTTTCAAATCCCATCAGTATCAATTCACAATGTTTTAGCAGGTTAAATTTATAAAGTGACTGTATGGGGTTTGTTTCATGCTTTTGTTCAGCATTAATGCTCCTCCTGAAGCCCCTCCAGGCACTTAATTAATCTCAGCAGTGAGAAATCACTTCACCTGAAGGTGTGTTGTCACCATGGGTGTTCATTCCTTCCACCTTCCCTGCAGGGGGCTCTGCTTTTTAAGGCCCTCTGGCTGAGAGGAACTTAAAGGGAAGGATATGCTGCTTTTCTTTGGTAGTGTTGCTTGAGGGTGGGCCTGAAGGATGATGATGTCTATTAAAAAATGGTAAAAGAGGACAAAAAAAATAGAAAAAAGCTCAGTAACAGTGAAATGAAATATGTATCTCCATAAGAAGAATTTCTAGAATCACAGAATTCATAGAATTATTAAGATACCTTGTTTAATTGGTGTTCTCACAGAGCTCTCAGGCTATTGAGATGTTTTTTCCCCTTAGAATGTCATATGATACCAGGTTGAACAGCTTCCTGCTATTCCAGTTATTTTATTAACAACATCTCAAGCAAACCACAGGTTTTGATCTGTGAAAACTCTGTAAAAGGCTCTTGTAAAGCACCTTTCTTTGCCCAGGCTCTGCCCCTAGAGCACAGGCTTTTTGTTCAGGTCCCTGGGGACCAGGGCTGGTTGGATATTAAGTGTTAAAGATCTGGCAGTGCTATTTCTTGCCTGTTGTTAAGCTCTCTCATGCATTATTTATCAAACAGCAGGTGAAGACTTCAACCTTTTTATAATAATTGATAGTGGTTAGAATACAAGATTACAAACAGCTCCTGAGCACCAGTAAATGCTAGCACGGGAGGTGGATTGGCTGGACGTGTTTTTCATCATTAATTCAAAAAATATGAACTTTGTTGGGCCTCACTGAGTCAACATGGAGGGGGTGAGGAGAAATGGAAGATAAAATTGTATGCAAATAGCTTTGCATGGGGTTCTGCCTGCTTGGGTTGCACAGTGCTTGTGCAAACTCCAGTGTGGGGTGACAGGATTAAAGACACCTTCTGTGGGCTCTCAGCCTGTTCTGAATGATTGTTGTGCTTCCCTGGAACCCAGGATCCTCAGGGAGCTGTTCCCTCCATCACCTGGGGGGTTTAAGTTGTTTTTACCTGGGGTACAGTTAGAATTATCCCTACAATTAAATTTATCTCTACAGTTAGAGTTATCCCATGTAAGCCAGCTGCTCTGGACACATCTTTTGCTTGTGCCTGATTTTGCCCAAGTTCTTGGTATGGCTGATGCCTGCTTGGAGTTCAGGTGTCAAAAAAAAGGTGCTTAGAAGTTGTACTCCTGGTTTGGTAAGATTAAGCCAAATTTAAGTTAGTAAATTTTACCTGGTTATAAACAGACAAGGAATTAAGTGGTTGGGAAGTGTGAAATTTAGGATTTTTGCCTTTTAGTATCAACTGTATTGAAAAAAAAAAAAAAAGAGAGGAGACAGAAGAAAAAAAAAAAGACAAAAAAACAAAACAACACAAAAAAAAAAACCCAAAAAAAAAAACTCCCAAAAAACCAACCATGAGCTGTTAATTCAGTTTGATAGAGCTGAAGCAGCTCCATATTGATGGCTCATTATTTTTAAATTGACTAAGGGTTTCCTTTCATTAATCCTTTATTCTGCAGACAGATGGGAAACGGTGGCTGCTTTTTTTCAAGGGCAATTTCACACAACTGACAGGACATTGAAGCTTTGGGTTGAGATTTTTTTTACTGTTGAAATATGACATGGCATAGATTAAAAAAAACAACAAAAGGGAAGACTCTTTAATTAAAATGTGCTGCCTTGGTTTTGTTTTATTGTTTTTATAATTAGTGGCATGATCTCTGTTAATTTTCAGCTATCTGAAAACATGCCTGGTGGGTGTCAGATGTCTCTGCTGGATTAGTAAACATTAAAATACATTAAAACCACACATTTGTTCTCCCTTCAGTACCAATTTGCACCATCCTTCTCATTCAGAAGCCAGGCAGAGCCCTGAACATTTTGATATTATTTTTATTAACTCTAATTAGCCTTTAAGCATAATGAGCATCCGTGGAGTAGCTCTGTGGTTTCTAAGTTTTAGATGTCAGGCTAATTTTGGGTTGTGAGTGCTTTCTGTGAGGTTAAACCCAGAAACGGAGAAGAAGGGGAAAGCTGTGAGTCGAGTTAAGCCTCTCACCCTTCCCTGCCTCATCCCATCAAAGCCATCAGGGAATTAGGGAAGGAGAACAAGCTTCTCTCTCCAGCCAAACCACAAACCTTGCTGTTAGGTGGGTGCAGGGATGAGCCTGAGAAGTGCAAAGTGGAAAAGTGCTGAATAAATGATCATAACCTGAATAAATGCTATAACCTCACAGTGATTATTTTCACATCACCATAATTATTAAAGAGCAATCCCATCCCATTGTTGACACAACGCTTGAAAAGTCAAATATCCCATTTCTAAAAGAATATATTTGACTTGTAAAGGAAGTATTCCACCTTTAAAGGAAAATATCCACCTTCTGAAAAAAACTCGCCTTCTTTTATCCCGTGGTGGGAATTCAGGCTTGCTGGGCTGCTGTTTTCCATAGTGAAAGCAGTTTTTGCCCTGGGGCCTTAAGGCAGCACAAGTCTGGACATCTTATTCCTCAGTCTCTGCTTGATGAAACAGAAAAAGGCAGTTTTAGAGCCTTTCTGACAAAATCAAAGGTTCTGTGATAGGGTCATTGAGCTGGACTCTTCTTCAAGGACTCAGATTAACTTGATTTTGTGAGTTTGGGCCCACAGGATCACACAGTGTTCCCACATTGCTCTGCTAATGCCAGACACACCCTTGTTATCCCATGGTAACACACCAACACCCTGTGTCAGCGCTCCTGGACAATGTCCCACCTCCAGCATGGGTGGCAGGCAGGTGTTTGAGGAAGATTGGGCCTGGCAAGAGCCTCCCCCATTTGCCCTGAGTATGCTCAAAGCCTGCAACTCTTCATCTCAAAAGGAAAGAGGGGCTCCACAGCATCTTGGTGGTGCCCAGTCCCTTCCCAGTCAGGACACTGCATTTCCAAATCACTCTCAGACCTGGACCTGTGTGTTTACACGTGGCCGATGCAGGGATTTCCTTCTGGTTGCATTTTGAGACCTCAGCTCACTCGCTCTTAATCCATTTAGTGTTCATTCAGTTTATTTTAATAGTTTCAAAATCAGCTTATGTGATACGGGGCCATGGATATTTAAACTTGGGAAGTTGCATTCCCTCTGCTCTCCAGGCTTGTAATTTCATTACAAATAACCGATTTTATGTACTTTCTCCCTCATTGTCCCATGCTAATAGGTGTATTATACTCCTGTAGCATGCAATTTGGTCTCCTCTGTCTGTTTGCATTGTTTTTCCTGGGATCAGCCTCCAACTGATGTGTATTTACTGGGATTAAAGAATGGCACTGTTTGCTCTTCCTGTTTCAAGACTGTTGCCAAGGGATCTGAGCTCTTGACTCTTCCAAGACACATCCACATGCTGGGACCAGAGGCACAGAACTGTCAACACTGGTTTGGCATGTCCTCTGTTTCAGTGTCAGTATCCAAGGTTTCAGCAGCATCTTGTGGCTTAAATCACTTTTCCTGCTGGAGAATGGATTTTTTATAATCAGTGCTTCTGACCTTTCTGTCCTTTGGACAGAGATGGTCACTATACTAGAGCTCTGATTTTTGGCTTTCTATGAAACGTAACAACGGAGGATCTTAGAGCTGTTTCCAAGGGCTTGACTTCATAGGTTTCTCCTCAGGTCTTTTGTTTCTCTCCAACTTTCCTTCTGTCTCACATTTGGGAGACCCCACCTGCAGAGTTGCCCCAGCCGTGGGGCGGAGCACAGGAAGAATGTGGAGCTGCTGGAGAGAGCCCAGAGGAAGAGCCAGGATGATCAGAGAGATGGAGCAACTCTGCTGGGAGGAATGCCTGGGAGAGCTGGGATTTTTTTCAGACTGGAGAGGAGAAGCTTTAGGGTGACCTCACTGTGGCCTTCCAGGACCTGAAGGAGCTGGTAGGAAAGATGCTGCAGGGACTTTTCCAAGGGATGGAGTGCCAAGGGGGATGTCTTCCCACTGCCAGAGGACAGGGATTAGATGGGATATTGGGAAGGAATTGTTCCCTGGGAGGATGGTGGGGCCCTGGCACAGGGTGCCCTGAGAAGCTGTGGCTGCCCCTGGATCCCTGGAAGTGTCCAAGTCTGGGTTGGATGTGGCTTTGGAGCAGCCTGGGACAGTGGAAGGTGTCCCTGCCCATGGCAGGGAGTGGAATTGTTTGGGCTTTAAGGTCCCTTCCAACCCAAAGTTCTGACTGTGATATCTATTCGTGTTTAATGGCTTCTCTTTACTGCAATGCTTGTATTGCTGTGCTTGATCAAATTATTTTGTTTGGAGTTTTTTTTGGTTGATTTCTCCCTGGAGAGTTCTGTGCCTGTGTAACCTTAAAAGAAATGGAAAAAAAGTCTTATTCCTTTGATAAGAGAAACTTAATTACCCCCATAACACTTTTTTTTTTCTGTGAAGAACATCATGACAGCCTTAGCAGGTGTCATCATTCCCCTGTGGTGAGGACTTGCTTCATCTCATTTATCCCCAGACACCACTAATTGCAACCAGCAATTTACAGTGGTGTTACAGAGTTTGGGAAAGAGGAACCAAACAGCCCCAGGGACTGATTCAGGGGCTGTCTGCCAGGGTGTCCTGGTCAGGAGTAGGTAAATCCAGAGGAAGCAGACAGGACAGTCAGTGGGTGTGATGGATGGGGCTGCAAACAGTGGCATAGAATGTATACAGTGGGAAAATTTTTGAGGTTCTTTCCTTAATATTTCCACTGGGGTTCTTGTTTCATTTGTTTTTGGGTTTTTTGTAAACATGTTAAATGCATGACCGGTGCTTTCATAGAATCTGAATGTAGTTCCAAGGTCCTGTGCCTGGGTGAGAATGGCTTTCTTGGAGGCCAGCATATTTCCACGAAGGTTGCCTACTCCAGGACTTGTCTGCAATTTAGGTGCTGACCCTGCAAAAGACTCTTCTCCCTTTTCCTCAATTAGCTTGGACATGGCATCCATTGGCACTGCATCAGCCAGAGTGACAGAGGATTGGGCTTCTGGCAGTTTGGGGTTTTTCCAAAGGCAGTGGTAGATTTTCCTCTCACTGATAGAGGAGTCTTTCAAACATTGTAGTGGTTAGAGTTCACCAATTTGAGTTTCTGGCCAAATGCCAGCACACTTACCACCTTCTAGTGCATTTATGTTTTTGTGATCCCCACGTTAGGAGTCTTCCATGGAGTTTATTTTGAGCAGAGGTGGATTTCCAGCTATTAGGAAACAGCAGAGTGAAGGATCGATGGAGCTTGCTCTGCTCAGCATGGGGCGGTGCTCCTTTCCAAGGATTTGCAGCACAGATGTGTCCTCATTCCTCCATCCTTAGGGCCATTCTCAAAGCCTGAATAGGTCACTCCTTTGAGATGCTCCTCCTCACCCTGAGGAGCAATACAGACCTTGCTGAAGGTCAGATGAAGTTTCAGGGTGTATCTTCTGTGTGTGCTTAAGGAAGAACTTCCCAGTCATCAGGGAAGGGACAACAACATACTCAAGTGTGTGGGTTCCTGTCAAGACACTGCCCCATCTCCAGCCATGTTCATGCAGTTAATTTCCAGCTGGAGACAAGGAAAAACTCCTATTTTCAGTTAGCAAGCCCTCAGTTGGGGTCATTCAATCAACAACTGAATACCCAAAAGAGAAAAGAAGACGGAAAATAAAAAGTGTGTGGCACATTTTTATGTTAAAATAATAATCTTGATAGGGGAAACAAACAAAAAAAGAACTTGGACTTTGACTTTGAAGCAAGAGCATAAGTATAGAAAAGGACATTTTGCAGCTAAAATCAAGAGCTGTGTCTAGAACTCGAAGTTGACAAGTCATTAGTATGGCAGTAGGAAGTTGTTGGTGTTCCAGCCTTTAAATCTCTGCTGTGTGAAGTGGATCTTTCTGCTCTCTTTGACAAACTCCTCTTTCTTTCTGATTTCTACATACTTGAAGGCTGAGAGACCTTTTGTGTTGTTTCAAGCTTGCAAGGACAAAGTTAATTTCCAGCTGCTTGTAATATAGTTCACATTCCCTCTATTAATCTAAATCAATCAATTATCCTAACTTCCTTTATGAGAAATATTTATGCCTGCTCAGAGCAGAATCAGTTAAAATTGATTGCATCTTAATTGATCCAGCATGAAATATTTTGTTTCTTCCTGGTAGGAGCATGGGGGGAAATGTTATCTGTGACAGTATTTAAATATCATTTCAAGTAGAGAAGAACAATTTTGGAGTTGCTGCCTGTTCACATTGTCTGAGCCCCTGTTCTTGGAGAAATGGGCTGCTTTGGCAAAGATTTGGGTTCAAGCCTCAAAAAGCTGCCTTTGTGTGACCAACCTACTCACTCTTACAGCAGAGAACTGGGACTTACTGCTTGGAAGCTGTTTAGTCCGAGATTTGTCTGGTGGAAATATTCTCCTAGTGAATTGTGAGGGGTGTTGAGGGGTGTTGGGTGTGGGACGCAGCAGAATGAGTGTTACCTGTGGGATCTTCAAAACTGCTGTTAATGAGCTCCCAAAAATCAGTGAGGCTGGGAGCCACCTTGTTGTCCTAGGAGTCACCTTACTGCTCTTCAACTCCCGGAAAGGAGTTTGAAGCCAGATGGAGTTGATCTCTTTCCTCAGGAAAATGGAGACAGGGCAAGAGGAAATGGCCTGAAGTTGTGTAGTGGGAGGGTCAGATTGGATATTAAGGAAAATTTGTACATGGAGAGTGTGGTCAAGCATTGGAATGATGACATCTGCTAAGGCTGTCATGATGTTCTTCACCTCCTGTTCAGGGAGGTGATGGAGTCCCCATCCCTGGAAGTTTTCAAAAAACATGTGGATATGGTACTTGAGGACGTGGGCAGTAGTGATAGCAGTGGTGCTGGGTTGTTGGTTGGATTTGGGGATATTAAAGGTCTTTTGGAACCCTAATGATTCTTCCTTTCTCAGCTCTGTAAAGTTGCCATGCAAATTATTGGCCAGCTTGATGTAGCATAAGGATTACATGTGGTATGTTCCCATTGAAGTTGTTTTCCCAAATAAAGCAGGGTAAGAAGCAGGAGGTGAACAACCTGCTTAGCAGTGCCTCCAAGGGTTTCATGGAGTTTCATGTCTCCTTTTAATAGCTGTCATTTCAGATGAATTTCACTTCAACCAAAATGTCATTTATGGTTAGAAGTCCGGAGGGAACCTGAGGAATGAATGGTTTCAAACAAACAAATAAGCAGTTTGAGGGAATTTGTTTTCAGTGGAGGAAATACAGGGATAGGGTAGAATTTTATTAACTTCAGGTAGAAAACAAGGAAGAAATGCCTTGGGATGTAAGATTTTATTCTGATTAGACTAGCCAAGCAACCAGACCAAGACCAAATATGCAGATTTTTGTACTAATGCTTGAAGTCTTGAAAACTACAGCAGCGTGGTGAGATCCTTGTGCACTGGACATCTGGAGCTCTTGTTGGAACAGATGTATCACATACTTGCTGGAAGGCAGGGAACTGACGGGATCTGTACAGCAGCAGCAAATGAGAGTAAAAAGGATTGTTTTCATTAAAACCCTAAAGGAAGCACAGATTTACAAAAAGAAAAGAATCGCAAAATCCCAGACTGGTTTGGGTTGGAAGGGATCTTAAAAGCCATCTTGTTTCACCCATTGCATGGGCAGGGACACCTTCCAATATCCCAGACTGCTCCAAGCCTCATCCAGCCCAGGCTTGGACATTTCCAAGGGTGGGGCAAAGAAGACAAACAGGCCTCTGGCATCTGACAAATAGGCAACAGGGTCATGTCTGAAAGTGAGAAGTTAACTCTTTGAGCCTTCCCTGCCAGTTGGGCAGCCAAGGCTTTGTGTCCAATTCAGGTGGAAATTGCTGATATGCCACGTTTTAATACTGGTTTTACTGAACTCTTTCATGGTGCCCTTGAAGGAGCAAATGCTTACTGAGGTCTGTATGGTAATAAGTGGTGGGAAAAGGTCTGGGTTTTGGGGTGACCTCATTGTGGCCTTCCAGCACCTGAAAGAGCCAAGAAGAAAGTTGGAGAGAGAGTGTTTGCAAGGGATGGAGTGCCAGGACAATGGGAAATGGCTTCCCACTGCCAGAGGGTAGGATTAGTTGGGATATTGAGAAGGAATTGCTCCCTGGGAGGGTGGGGAGGCCCTGGCACAGGGTGCCAAGAGAAGCTGTGGCTGCCCCTGGATGTGCCCAATGGCCAGGTTGGACAGCATTGAAACCTCCTGGTAAAGAAGGGAAGTTCTGAGCTGATTGGAAGCTGATGTCTCCCTTAGAGGTGTTGAATGCACCACAAAAAAAAAAAAAAATCTGCAGCCTCCTTGGAAAAAGTTGGAGAAGGAATAAAGCTGGAAGGAATAGAGTGAGAATCTACTCAGCTTGGAAAACAAATAAACCAACCCATGTTGAAGTTTGATGCTGCTGGGCTGGATTTTAAAACTATTTTTCAAGAAGAAATCTGCAAACTCTCAGAGGATGCAAATGTACTGAAATAAAACCGTGAGTAGGAGCAGTTGTCGTGCATAGATATATGTATGGGAAATTTCTGCTGGGACTGAGTGGAGTGTCACAGGAAGTTTGCAGCAATAACAAGATAAAGCCAAATAATCATATGTGCCACAGCCAGGACTGAGGATTACACCAGATAAATTTATAAATCCAGGATAACTGTGCCCCAGAACCACCTGCTAGCCACTTCCTTACAGTAAAATCCATGATTCTGGCAAGCTTCCTTCTTTCTTTCTGCCATGACAATGAACTGGCTGTTGGATCAAAACAACCACCCTGCTGTCTTTGGAGACACTGTGGGGAACTGCCACAGCTGGTACTTAATTTTTAGCTCTGAATAAACCACGAGCAATTGCCTGATAAATATACAAAATATCCCAGTGTCTGCAGTGTCTTTTAACTTGACAAAGAATATAAAGTTGGAATCATTAGCTGAGCCTTTCTAGTGGAATAATGGAATTTGTGTTACAGTTTGATATTCTTAACTGTCTGGGCATTGTACAGTGGGTAAAATAACTGTGTTTGTGGGGCATTGATGCATTCATTAATAGGAGAGCAAAGGTGCTCTGCACACTTTCCAGCTGCTTTTCCAGGGATTTCCCGGCAGTGAGCTCTGGCCACATTGTTCTGGTTGCATTCAAGCCCCAAGGTGATTACTGTCAGGACTTATTTTGTGTTTTGCAAGGCGAGTACCCCGTACTTGAGCAAAAGGAAAGTTGTGAGAGTTCAAGGCCAGGTTGGACAGGCATGGAGCACCCCAGGGTTTGGGGCTGGATGGGCTTTAAGGTTCTTTCCAACCCAAACCCTACTGGGGTTAAAGTAAAATGAATGAACAATGAAAAGGAAAAAGTGAAAGAGGAATAAATCCCAAGTCTTTTTAATATTTCTTGCTTTCCATGTTATCTTACTGACTGAAAACCCAAATTGCTCTTTAGAGATATTATCTCTCAGCAAGCCTGGTAGAATTCCACTGGATAACAGAGTTAGCCACTGTAGCAGACTCCAGAGTGCCACTCCCACCAAATCTCCCCCTTTGTTGTGTCTTTCTTTTCATTATTTGTAATAAATGGCCTGGAGTTGGAGTAGCTCTGCTTCAGCCCAGGTTGCAGGAGCACAGTTGCTGTGGTATTTCAGCAGTTCATTATTTCAATTAACATATTCAGGCATTCCGTCCTTCAGTTTACTCTAGCAGAGGTCTCAGATAATGTGATTACCAGCCACAAACTGTATTATAACTTCCTTGTGTGCCATTCCGTCAAACCATGGAACTTTATCTGCATAAATGTTGATTATTCTTCTCATTCCCGAATGTGTTTTTCAGGTCACTTCTAAATTGAGCAAGTCCTTTCAGCTTTGCAGAGCTGATCAAGAGCTTTTCTGTCCAACATCTGTGTGTGGAAGCAACTTCGTGCCCAAAACTCCAAATGTCCATTATGAAAATAGCTTTTCATGGCACATTACGAGAGCTACTCAACCACCAAGCTGTTTTCATTATTCAACATTTATTTGGGTTTGTGTTTGAAGTGTTGTATCCCATGCACTGAAGAGTCTGCTTGGGAGTTTTTGGCTACTTTTATTGCGTCCCATCACTCTTTTCTGAAAATCAAGCTGACTGTGTTGTTGTAAATGATGATGTCTTCCCAGGCTGGAGGCATGATTGCTTTCCATTACTAGGAAAATGTTTGGGAGGGAAGACACTGATTTATCTTAAAAGAGATAAAGCTTGTTCCCAGCTCCATTTGGGATATGACAGATATCTGTCACCAGCAGCAGGGCTTGTGAATGCTTCAGCTGAAACACATTTTTTATTTCCACTTCCCACCATTCAGTTGTTCTCTTCAGCTCTGTGCTGGAATTGCTGTCATTAAGGCTTTGTTAAAGGCTCGCAGCTGAATTGTTTGGGGGTGTGCAAAGATCAATTTGACTGTTGTGGTTCACTTCCATTAAATCAGACTTCAGCAGGAAAAATGCCAAGATCAGAAGGGAGGTGTGGGTTGGGAATACTGTAAGAACTGGAATGCTCCCAGTGATGGGAGAGGATGGGGCTGGAGAGCAGCAGAGCATCAACAGGAGCTGTCTGCAAGAGGTTCAGGATTGATGGCCTTGATGGGAGCTCATAAAGAGGCCAGGAGCAGTCAGGGATACCCTGGAAAGCCCAGGCAGGGACCTCAGTGGTGTTCCCAGTGGAGACTTGCTCCTGCTGGCCACTCGCTCAAATCAAGCTGTGTTTAGTGTCCCAAATCCCATAGATTCAACCATCCAGGAATGGCAAAGATGAAAGCTTAAAGTTAGATAAAAGAGATCCATAATGTCTGTGGAAGGGAATGTGAAGAAGAAGTTTGAAGTGCAGGCACTGGGGCGAGCAGCAGCAGGACCAGGAATAACATAACCAAATTGTCTCAGTGTAGAGACAGAAGATGCAATATCATGAGCCTAAGAAAATTTTCTATTCCTAATTATGTTTATAGAGAGGAAGTGGTTTCCACTGCCAGGTCCCAGCATGGCCCAGCCTTGGTGGATTCCATGGGAATTAACCTGAAGAAAAGGAGGTTCAGGGGGGACCTTCTGGCTCTGCACAACTCCCTGACAGGAGGGGCAGCCGGGGGAGTCGGGCTCTGCTCCCGGGGAACAGGGACAGGACAAGGAGAAACGGCCTCAAGCTGTGCCAGGGGAGGCTCAGGTTGGACAGCAGCAGGAATTTCTGCCTGGAAAGGGTGCTCAGGCCTTGGCAGGGGCTGCCCAGGGAGGTTTGGAGTTCCCATCCCTGGAGGTGCCCAAGGAAGGCCTGGAGGTGGCACTGAGTGCTCTGGGCTGGGGACAAGGTGGGCATTGGGCACAGCTTGGACTCCATGGGCTGGGAGGGCTTTTCCAGTCTCAGGGGTTCTGTGGTTCTGTGTAAACAGCCTTTTCCTGTCTCTGTACATACAGACCATCCATACAGTGCCTGGAGCAGAAGCTGAAATGGAACAGGATCAAAACAGATTTTAATGTATAATTTGTCTCACAAGCTAAACAAGAGGGATGGAACAAAGTTAACACTCAATATTGAGTGTGGCTCATGCCTGGTCCCTGAGGTCAGCTCTTAATTTCCAGTAATGGAGTAGGTTTTTTCCACAATCAGATGCATCTCCACAAATCACCAGTTAGTTTTTCAGCCTTTCTATTTTATTGCAAGAATGTACTGGAAATGACAGCATTCTTTATAACAGAAAGATAAAATGAAAAGGGAAAGAGTTTGAATGTACAAGATGAATTGCTTCCAGCGTTGCTTATTGGCCTGTGTAATGGCCTGTTATTGTGCCTCTCAAATGACACCGGATTTCCCTTGGTATGCTCTGACCTCTTCAAGGAGAGCCTTATGCAAACTGAGAAGAAAAATCAAACACTGTGTTTGGCAGCAACCTGTCAAAATGGAAACCATCTCTGAATGTTTAGTGGTGGCTACCAGGGGTCAGCAAATTCATTTCAATGACGAGGCAGTGATGCTGCAGGAAAGAAAAATTGGGGAGCAGGGCAGCTTTGGAAGATTAAAATTTTTGGCTTCATACTTTTCTCTTTTCACAGAATCCTGGAACAGTTTTGTTTGGAAGGGATCTTAAAGCTCATCCAGTCCACCCCTGCCATGGACAGGGACACCTTCCACTATCCCAGGCTGCTCCAAAGCCCCATCCAAACTCGCTTTGGACACTTCCAGGGATCCAGGGGCAGCCACAGCTTCTCAGGGCACCCTGTGGAATTGGGAACAATTCCTTCCCAAAATCCCATCTAACCCTGCCCTCTGGCAATGGAAAGTCATTCCCTCTTGGCCAGGCTCTCCAGTCTCTCTCTGTGTTTCTTGTAGCCCTTTCAGGACCTGGAAGGTCACAATCACGTCACCCTTAGCTCGGTGTAACCTGCAACCCATCTGAAGGTGCCCTTCATCCCTTTGTCTGTGTCATTAATGTAGATATTAATCAACGCTTGTCCCCTGAGGGACACCACTATCACCCTGAGCCATTGGCCACTATTTTCCTCTCAGAAAAAGAATAGACTTCATTTTCAAATTAGTTCATTTTCTAGGAGTTTATTTTATGTACTTGGGAGGCAAGCGAGAGGGAGGGAGTGCAGTTTATTAAGAGCCAGTTTAATACACTGTACACCAGTGGAGTTTATGGAGAGAAACATTATAGATTTATGATACTGTTCCTGTAGTAAAGCCATCACAGGGATGCTCCATCAGCGCACCTTTCCTAGCAAAGGAACTGCTCTGGGTTGGTGACAGCTCCTTCCAGGGTTTACTTTAGATTCCCCAGAATCTAAAGAAACTGCATTTCCAAGGGCTGGTTTTGGAAACTGTTCCTATCCCCCAAAAAAGCCATAAACAAGAAGGTGAATTTATCAGGCTACTTAGAAATTCTAGGTCATCTTTTGACACTGTAACAACATTTAAAAGAAAATTATTAATAGACTTTTACAGGGCAAAGAAACAGCTCCTGTGGTATTAAATCTTACAAAAAAATATTTCCTATGTGAAGTTATACCTCTGCTCATCTACAAATATAAAACATCTGATTTTATTCCTTGTTCAGCCTATTAAGCCCCACACATTTCAATAACACATTTTTCATGCTTCCTCACATGGGATGGAGAACTTGTAATAGATTAGAGAGGCGTTTTTAAACAGTAAATTCTCTGAGCAGCTCCAAACTCATATCTGGAAGATACCAAATATTAAGCTTGCATTTTTTTCACAGGAAGCAGCCCCAAAGGATTCAAAGGCTCCTTGATGCAAATGGGAAGTATCTCAAACAGTGGGAGATGGAAACTGGAGTTACAAAAGGAGGTGTTCTTTGGAGCGCATTGCTTCCAAAATGCATTCACAAATCACTGTGGACAAGCTCCTCTGTCTTTCTTCTCCAACAGTAAATCAAAGCTCACTATCCTTAGGCACTTTGCTAGGGGAAAAGACAGAAGGAACAGGGATGTCAGAAACACACAGCACTGCTCCATCTCAGAGTGCAGAATGGAGGGTGGTTCTCACCTCTGCATGATGAGAAACTGGGAAATGGGGAAGGATCCAGTAAAGGAAAAAGGGAATGTCAGTGTGTAACTAACACTGCAAAGGACTGTGGTGAGTGATCTAAACCAAGCTGAATATGGAAAGCCAAACAGGAATTCACCTGATCCCGCTGGCTGAGCACTGCCAGCAGGGGTGAGTATGGGATATGGAAGTTAGAGTTAGAATCACAGGATAGAATCCCAGAATGGTGGGCTGGAAGGGACCTTAAAGCCCATCCAGTTCCACCCCCTGTCATGGGCAGGGACACCTCCCACTATCCCAGGCTACTCCAAGCCCCAGCTAACCTTGGCCTTGGACACTTCCAGGGATCCAAGGGCAGCCACAGCTTCTCTGAGCACCCTGTGCCAGGGGCTTTAAAACCTTAAATTCTGGTCCCATGGAGAAAATACGGAAGATTCCAGCAAGTGATGCCAAGTACTGACCTCAGCTACCAGTGGCTGACCTGGATGCAATTTTACTGCTGAAACCTAAGTTTTAATTGTAGAATCACAGAAATCTTTGGGCTGGAAGGAATCAAGATCATCTCATTCCAACCTGTGTGCCACAGGCAGGAAATTCCCGGTTTCCACTGGATTGGTGTTCTCTCTGAGCCCCCATGGACAGACCTGTACTGGTAAATTAAGCAGCACCACTGTCTTTTCTGTGTCTCTAAAACTGGCGTGGGCTGAGCGTGTCTGTCCAATTAACACCCTTGGCCTCTATTAAGATCTGATTAGTGAGAGATGCCTCTGCCCAAATTAAGGTGCAAAGAAGTCCATGTGCTGAAGTCAATAATATGGAATTTATGTAGCAATGAATGTGAGTTAGAGAGAAAGGAAAGAAGAGAAAAGAGAGGAGAGAGAGACAGAAGCAGAAGATTGTCACAACCCATGGATCCAGTGGTGTCCTACTGGTCTTCTTCCTGAGTTTCTTAGTGGTGGAGGGTCCTGAAGTCTTCTGGAACTTTTCCCTATTTATACACTTAAGCAAGCAAGGAATTAATTCTCATGGGTATCACACTTTTATGTTATTGGTTGAACGATTCTCTCATTTCTAATGATAATTAGTGCCAGGTCAGAGTTTCTTTTCTTTTGAGTTGGTGATTTCTGGGATGGGTGGTCACCATCTGTCCCTGCCAGAATTCTCTTTGTCCCAGTTGAAATTCCCTTTGTCCCTGTTGGAGCTGCTGCATTGGCTTTCCTCGTGCCTTATGAATTCTGCCCTTTTTGTGACAATTCTCAGCTATCCCTTCTCTCCCAGCTTTGTTAACCTCCCCCTAAGCCTGGGATAACACCTGGACAATTATTTCACCTTGATCTTATCTCAAGTTCCTGCTGAGGGGGTTCTCCGCAGTCCAAGTTCCAGGTATCCACAGAGGAGAATTCTAGGGGCTTTGGTGGTCACTGGTGGTGGCAGCTGCCGTCTGTCCCTAACCTGGGGGGGAGCTTTGGGTGCTGTGTGTTCGACAGTTACTTTTCTACACACTTTGCCACAGTGGGAATTTTTCTGGGCATGGATTTCCCAGGATATGCTGACTGGATCTTGCATTCACCAGCCCTGGAGTTAACTCCATCCTGTGACACTCTTCTGTCCTCTCTCATGGATGTAACAGTCCTGGAGACAGCCAACTGTTGTCTTTAATCCTCTAAAACCAGTTCTGGCACACAAACCTGGGTGGTGGCACCTCCCAAGCTGTTCTCAGCTGTTATTTGGGCAAGGACCAGTTTGCCAGGACCAAAAGTGTCCTGGAGTTTGGAAAGCAGGGCAGGTCTTCCTGCCTTTCCTCCCTTTGCTATTGTAAGAGTAACATGCCTTCCAGTAATTTGCTTGGCAAATAAACATGACGCTTCATTAGCATTTGAGATACTTATTTTCATTCTTATTAGATACCAGGCACTTACAGAGCAACTTGACATGTGTTTTAGTTTTTTCTGTGCAAACAAGGAACTTGTACAACAAAATAAAGGAGATGTAAATGATCTGTTGCTAAACTTGACAGGGTTTTTCATTTAATATCGTTAGGGTCCGTGTTCTATTTTCAATTAACTCTGAAATCTGCTTACACACTCTGCTGTTTACTATTCCCGTTAAAAGCAAGGAAGGGAGTGCAGGATGTGTGCAGGAAATATACAGCCTGGGAAATGCTGAGAGAAAGAATCAACTGCAAAAATAATTTGCTCTTTACAGTGTCTTGATGTAATTGCTCAGTGTAAAGATAAAAGCCATGGGCTTGAGAGAGCATCTGAAAACTTCATTGAGGCATTTTGGTCATCTGTTGGAAGGTCTTATTTTGGATGGTGTTTTCTATTTATAACAGATTTTTCAAAAAACATAGATGCTTTTGTTTTCATGATTCAGAAGGAGGGATTCTGCGCCTGTGCACCGGAGGCACCTCTGGAGTGCTGTGTCCAGCTCTGGATCCTCAGCACAGCAGGGCCAGGGAGCTCCTGGAGCAGGGCCAGCGGAGGCTGCGCAGCTGAGGAAGGGCCTGGAGCATCTCGGTGCCCAGGACAGGCTGAGGGAGCTGGGGCTGCTCAGGCTGGAGAGGAGCCCCAGCTGAGAGGGGCCCTGAGGCCTGGCTGTCCCTGTGTGCAGGGAGGGCAGAGCAGGGCCCAGGCTCTGCTGCGGGGCCCAGCAGTGGCACCAGAGCCAAGGGCAGGGACTGAGCCCAGCATTGCCCTGCACAGGAAGCACAACTTCTGCCCTGGGCAGTGCCCAGCCCTGAACACATTGTCCAGAGAGGCTGTGGGCTCTCCCTGTGAGAGATCATAACTCGACTGTATGCAGAACAAAACATTTAGGAGACATAATAATTGCCAGTTACGCCCAGTTTTCTGTGTGATTCTCAAGTTGGTTCTATTTCCAATAGTTGTTCATTCTCTCTTTCTTTCTCTTCTTTTGTATATTTTCTGTGGAAAGTCATGTTAAATGTACTTCTCTTTCCAAGAGAGCTGGAGAGGGACTTGGTACACAGGATGGAGGGACAGGACACAGGGAGTGGCTTCCACTGCCAGAGGGCAGGGATAGATGGGATATTGGGAAGGAATTGTTCCTGGGAGGGTGAGCAGGCCCTGACACAGGGTGACCAAGAGAAGGGTTTTTTTAAGTGCTTAAGGCATCAATCCAGCACCACTAACCCAGGTCCTCAAGTTTTTTGAACACTTGCAGGCATGGTGAATTCACCACTTCCCTGGGCAGCCCATTCCAGTGCTTGAGCACCCTTTCTGTACAGGAATTTTCCCTTATATCCATTCTAAACCTCCCCTGGTGTAACCTGAGGCCATTTCCTTTCACCCCAATATTTGTTACCTGGGAGAAGACCGCCACTCACTTTCATGTCCATTTTCATTTCCACAGGGCAATAGAACAGCAAAAATTTAGTTAATCACATCTAATGTTCTTTCTAATTCAGATTTTACTTTTTAAGATCACAGGTGAGATGAAGCACAGTGAGTTCTTAGCCACTTCCTCCAAATGTTTGGTTTCAGCTCCCCTGACTTTTTCTTTATGCTGAGAAGTGTGCATAGAGTTTTTGGTGGTTTCCCTGTGGAAGAGGAGCAGGTCTGGCTGAAGTGGAAAAAAAAAATCAATCATGGTTTGCAAGTCAGGTGATGAAAAGGTTAAAAATCTGATCCTCAAGTAACACTTTGAGGCTGCTTATGTCCTTGCTGCTTCCCTGACAGCCAGGTCAGGGGAGTGTAAAATAATTGACTGGCTCTGGGGAACAGCATGGCTTTTACAGGTTTGCTTTTTCTTCTGATAACTACAAAACTGCTGCTTAAAATTGTTTTTTGATGGTAGCACTTTAGAGGCATTAGGGACTTGGGATTTGAGTTAGGAGGAATCACATAATCATGGAGTGGTTTGGGTTGGAAGGGACCTTAAAGTTCATCTTGTTCCACCCTGACGTGGGCAGGGCCACCTTCCACTAGACCAAGTTGCTCCAATCTGTCCTTGAACACTTCCAGAGATGGAAAAGTGGGGAAAAGAAGGCAGTGCTTGATTGCAAAGGTGACAAAACTGCCTAGAACAAGCTTTACAAAATGGAAAATAAAATTCTTCCAGGCAGGGCGTAGTGCCAAGTATTCCTTGTTTTCCTTTTTCTGTTGGGCTATCTGCAAACACAACCAGGAGCTGCACTAGTGAAAATAAATCTGCTACACCTTGTGTGTTTTAGTGAAATGGGGAAAAAATAGAATAGAAGGATCTCAGATTGGAGTTTGTACCAGTTCTGGCCACTGTAATCCATCACTCTCCTTGCTCCCAACATCTCCTAATCTGGGATTCTGCCCTCAAACCCTGTGTGATGCTCACCCAGCCACTCTCTTGTGAATTGTTTGGAATTCTGGCACCTTGACAGCAGTGTGATCAGAGGCTGATGCACAGTTGTAGGTTACAAAGGGCTCTGTACAATTCTGTGGATAACAAAGGCCTTTTTTATGCTTTTTAGTTCTGTGATAAAGCAATTCTCAGGAAAAGAAAGGATTTGCTTTCTTCCACAGAGGAAGATACTTTCCAGTCCTCATAGAATCTGAAACAGATAAGAAATTGCGGATTTTCCTCAATTTGGTATAAAATCCAGTGTGCACTTCCTCTGTAGTTCTCCATTTCTCACCTCAAGAATTTTTTTGGCCTCTGGGCAAAAATAAGAGGGGTCTCACAGCAGTAATATTGTAATGTTTAATTATTGCTTAACAAGACTTGTATCCAAATTTAGTTGAAGGTGGAAATTTTGTTCTGTGATAATTTTTTCTGTTTGATGAATCCAGGGGAGGCACCAGGATGAACAGAGGGATGGAGCAGCTCTGCTGGGAGGAAAGGCTGGGAGAACTGGGATTGTTCAGCTTGGAGAAGAGAAGCTTTGGGGTGACTGACTCCAGTGCTTGAAGAAGCCAACAGGAAAATAGAGAGAGACAATCTCCAAGAACCTAGAGTGCCAGGACGAGAGGGAATGGTTTCTCACTGCCAGAGGGCAGGGATAGATGGGCTATTGGGAAGGAATTGTTCCCTGGGAGGGTAGGCAGGCCCTGGCACAGGGTGCCCAGAGAAGCTGTGGCTGCCCCTGGATCTCTGGAAGTGTCCAAGGCGAGTTTGGATGGGGCTTTGGAGCAGCCTGGGATAATGGAAGGTGTCCCTGTCCATGGCAGGGGTAAAAGAAGATGAACTTTAACAATGTTCCCTTCCAGCCCAGGCCATTCTGTGATTCCAGGATTCTGTGTTCAGGGGGCATCAATCCCTACATTTCCCCCACACTCCCCTTTTCATTCCCCTTTCCAGAGGCTCAGGTTGCAGTGTCTGCACCTTACGAAATCTGGAAACAACTGGGAGACTGGAGTCAATCTCAGACTAAACACATTGTGGCACAGGTTTGGAAAACAAGATTTCATGGCTCTGCCTTAGGGACGCACCCAGAAAATCCAGGTCTACTGGCAATGCTCATTTTTTTCCCCAAGGGTGCCTTTGTGCAGGAAAACCAGGATGAACAGATAAAGAGAATGGAAAAGCATCAGTAAATTGTCCTTTTGCCTTCTTTATAAGGAGAAAACAGCTGCATGTGGTGCACAGAAGATGTCAAGGTAATATTTTTAAAAAATATGCACAACCATGAGCAATGTTTAGAAAGGCTCTGATAATTTTAATAATTCAGGGTTAGAGCAGAGCAGTGCAGGCTCCCGCTGCTCCTCTCCAAATGGTTTGCAAACAGACCCCAGGATGGCTCCAAATTAAAGTGAAAACATTCAAGTCATTTAATTCACACCTTTAGCAGCCACTGCTGATCACGGTGTTCCTGAAAAACTGCTGGATCTGATTCATTATTTAGGAGTCCTTGTGTGTTTGCATTGTAAGTCAGACTTTTCTAAACAGAGAGCAAATAAACCCTGTTTTTGATTGGCTTGAGAAGGGACTCAAGGTACTGGCAAGCAAACAAGATTTACAAAACCAGTTTTAAGTATTTATTTGAGACCTGATACAGCCCCAAACTGTGCCCAGGACATCCAGAAGGGGTTACCTGGATATGTGGAGTGTGAGGGAAATGTGATGGATCTTCATCTCCGTGGATTTTATGCAAAAAACTTTTTTTTCGATAAAAGCTTCAGAATTTCCCTGGCCAAGGCATGCCCCACTCACAGTTCCTGCCTCCTCATTATCATTCTTGTATTGAGAGCACAACTCCCTCGTCATTCCTCAATCCCAGAGATGGATTTAAGGTTAATTCTGAAATATGGGTTCCTGTTTTGAGAGGCAAACCCAGCAAAGCTTGGCATCTCCTCAGTGGCATAAATCTGTATTTCCAAAGGTGTCATTTTCCTAAAATCAGAATTAAAATTAGGTATTCTTCTATTTTTCTGTTGAATGGGAATGGAAATATGGTACTCTCAGAAAACTGTGAATGAAACAGAAAAACCAGGGGCTCCAGTTCACGTGCATAAAGGACTATAAAGGAAGAGGCAGCAAAGGCCCTTTATCTCACATCGGTCTTCCAAAATCCTGAGGCTTAACTCTAGGAAAAGAGCCAAGAAAGTGTCATTGCTCCAACTTTCTCTTTCTTTCTACACTGAGTTTTGCAGGTTCTTCCATTTGGGGAATCTACAAACCTGGAGCCCTTCCCTGGTCACCTTGTCCCAGAGATCAGCAGCCATGGGTTCCCCTTGGGGGATTTTTGGGTCACATTTGGCATTTGAGCTGGTTGGAGGTGACACCACCACTGGTGTCAGCTCAGGCTGCTCTCTGTTTTAGGGGTGTGTAGGCATCCAGAGCCTGGCCTTGTCTTCCCAACAACCTCTAACACACCAAATGAAGCAGATCTCTGATGAAAACTAGTTTGTGTTGCTACACATTTGTCAAACCTGACAGGGAATATTCCCAGGGACTTTAAAACAGCGCTATTGGAAAATTATCCGTTGAGGATCTCAGGAGGGAACGGAAGGATTGCAAACACCAGTGAGAGCACGCAGTCTGAAATTGTGTCCAAAATAAATCACTGCAGTGGATACCAAGTTCATTCCAGTTTTCAGCAGCAGTATTTCTGGGAGCTGTGTTTTTTGACCTCTGGATGTGAATTCCTGTCCCATTTAAGGGCTGGTCATTATACATTTTGCAGGTGCTGGTGTTTGTGGTTTTTGGTTTAAATCTACCCCATTTGCAATCAGGACAGATTGGACCTGTGGTTTCAGTGCATTCAGCCCATGAATTTGAGGAAAAGTTAAGGCAAAAGAAATCCCAAAGTTGGCAAAGGTGAACATACACTTAAAGGAAAGTGCTTGGGCTTTTGAGTTGAGCAGATTTGAGTTAGATGAACCAAAAAAAATTGGATAAAATTTGGTTTGCTTTGGCTTGGGATCTATTTAACAGACTAATAAATACATGTATTAACATAGTCTCAATAAAAGAAACCATGTCTGAAATAGAACTTAGATTGGGTTTGTGATAATATATTTAAATGGGAAGACTTGGATATCCCTGGCTCCTTTTAAGTACAAATTATTCTGGTAGCAGGTACCAAACTCCATAATCAATGTACAAAATCACAGGATTTGTGTTCCCAGGAGCTCAGCCATGCCTCAGAATATGCACAAACTTCATTAATAAGCATACTTTTCCCCCCAAAGTACCAAAATAAACTCTGGAGTTTTCATCAGGGGAAGATATAAGGAACTTACTCTCAGAAGTGGGAAAACTCTCAGGGTGAAAAGTGTTGTAAAATTGGGTGCTGTGGCAAGGACTGTCCTTGCTTTGTGAACATCCCAAAGGTGGAATTCTGTAAAGTTTCATGGTCCTGAGCTCCTTTGTGCTCCATGGTTTCCTTGTACTGGCTCTCCCGCATCTCTGAGTGTTTCCTTCTCCAGTGTTCCATAATATATTGGTTAAAGGTTGGGCTTGATGATCTCAGGGATCTTTTCCAAACTTAATGATTCCATGTGGATGGAAGTAAAACTTGCTGAGGTTTCAGGACCGTAGAATAAAGACCCATCAGTCCATTCAGCTGGATCCAAGAAAAGGATGTTTTCCTCAGGAGGTTTTGTCTCGTATCTGAAGACATCGGGTGTTGAAGGTTCCCTCTTCCTAGAGGCTCGTAGTTTGTCCTGGATTTTCAAGAGGAGCTGGATGTTTGGCTCTTATCCCAGTCCCTGGATCCAGGACTACTAACTCTGAGCCCTTTACAGTCTCTGGCCAGTTTGGATATTCATAAACATTGCTTTTAGGCGAGGACCTGGATTTGCTCCTGGTTTTGCTGCACAGCAACATTTTCCTTCTTCACTTGGACTTGAGTAATTCTGAAAGCATTTTCCCTCATTGTCTGACCTTGATGGAATGCAGGGATGATTCCTGGGATCATTCCCTGGGGACATTCAGGGATGATGCAGGTTTTTTATTTCTCACAAAAAGTTTGTCTATGTACAGGAAAAATTCACAGGAAGCTTACTGGTGCTAATGTGCATGTAGACTCAAGGAATCTCCTGACCTGGAAGATTCCCACAAGGATCATGCAGTCCAACACTTGGCCCCACCCAGGACATCCCAACAATCCCATCCGGAGTGTTGTCCAAACGCTCCTGGAGTTCTGGCAGCCTCAGGGCCTAGCCCATTCTGTTGGGAGCCTGCTCAGTGCCCAGCACCCTCTGGGTGGTCAAGCTCCCTTGACCAAAGGCTGTGGCACTGGAGAAAGTTGCCATAATTCCTGATACTCCCTCCCTGGAAAACCTGACTCAGAGTGGTTGTGCTGTACCTGTTTATACAGAACCTTGTTGTTGTTGTGTCCTAAAAATCACCTTCAAGAGCTGTTGTTGCCAAAGTCCTCTGGGAAGTGAGACAAGAAACACAGGGAAGGCTGGAATCGCCTGGAGAGGTTTTATCTCACCACTCACTGTGGGATGTGCATTTTTATTACTTCTCTGCTGTCTAGTACAAAGAGGAATATTTTCTTCTTCAAATGCTTCCAGAAATTTTAGCCTGTGTATTTTTTTTTTTTATTGAGAGTCTTTCCATTGCGTGTAGGGTGCTTTATAAAGTACCAGTTTTGTTCATGGCCATTTTTTGTGTCTGGTATGAGAGCACCAACCTGGGAATGTTTTTTGTCAAGAACCAGCAGATTTTTGTGCAGGCAATGGACAATCTTATGTCAGCCTTATCAATCTGTGTCTTATTCCATTGGCTAAATTAAAAACCAAAAGAGAAACCTTTTTTCAAAATTTTAGTTCAGGGGATGTTTTACCCTTGTGGGGTTGCCAGGGACTTGACCAATCAATACCAATATTGAGCATCTTCCAACTGATCAATTTTTATCTATTTAGTTTTTTTCATCTGCTGCACCTTGTTGTACCAAGAGATCTGTAAGGCTTTGTCACCAGCCTGCTGTGCAGATGAGCAGGGTTAATGTTGCTGTGTTCTCAGTGTGTGAGCTTTTAAAACCTCTTTAAGAAGAGCCCATGCGGTTTCCAAATTCCTCAAATATATTTTTTTTTCACCTGCAAAACCAGTAAGAGTATGGACAAAGTTTTTCTGGAGCCAAGGAGATTGTGGAAGAGGGAGCTGAAATTCAATTTCAGATCTGGATCTGTCCTGAGCACCCAAGACATCAGGTTAGGTGGGTCTTTGGGCTGATCTTAGACTTAGACTGATTGGAAATGTTAAGGAAAATAGAAAATACTCCCAGAAGGGGAAGTTTTTGAAGACTGAAATGTAGAAAATTATCACCTGGAGGGGGAACCTCAGTTCTCCCATCTCCTGCAGATTCATTTTGCTTTTCCACTTGGAATGCAGAGTATTTGCTGAACATCTAAAGACTTTGCAGGCCACAGCCCAATCCCATAAATACATTCGTGTTGGAAAAATAAATCTAAATGCAGAGAAAAGCTTTGTTTGATGTTTAGAGACTTTTCAATGACACTGGTTTCTTCCAACCCAAACAACTTCATGATTCCATAAGGTTTATTCCCAGACCAATCATAATTCCCTCATACTTTAAAAAAGGGCTCTGCCAAAAAATTCAACTAAAATAGTCTCAGGATGTGTCAAAATCATTCAGATAGTGGCTCCTTACTGAGCACTGCCATGCTCCTGTCTTTAGCAGAGCATAGCCAGCAAATCCCAGATTTCATGCCTTTTTGCACCTGAGCCTGATGCCCATCCCACAGAATGTTCACATGAGATTGGGCTGTAAAATAAAAAGCTTCCCTTTTATTTCAGCATAATGAAGATTTTCAGCTCCTGGATTCCACTCAGGGAAACAGTCTGGTGTAAAACAATTTTTTAAAATATTTACAGCCCTTTATGGTTTTTGGTTTTATGGTCCTGTTTTGCAGCCATTGTTGAATAACTGCAACAAGCTCAGAAAAATTATATTACCTCTGACAATAAAACATCTTTCCTCTCTTGTCCAGCCTGTTGGGTTCTGGTTGGTTTTGTTGCTTTTTTAGCCAACAGCTTCCTTGACTTTGTTTTCTTGAAGCTTATCCTGTACTAATCCCTTGGAAATCTGTATGGTCATTCCACAAGGTGACTCAGTCATCAATCAGGCTTCAGTGCAGGTTGTGTGGTCTCCATGGAAGATGAAAAGCTGTTCTTAAAATCTGTTTGTGGTGATAGGCAATCAAACTTCCCCATCAGTATTCATCAGTTTGTTGGGTTTTTTTTAATTAACGAGGAAAAATATCCTTAATGATAGTCCTGGGTGTCCTTTCTAGTGGCTTTGCACAGAGGACAGAAGGGTAGGCCCAGGGCAGGGTCTGTCCCCTGGGCTGGCCCTGCTGAGGGACCTCGAGGGCTGTGTCCAGTTCTGGGCATTCCTGGCCAGAGAGCCCTGGAGGGGCTGGAGCGTGTCCAGGGAAGGGAACAGAGCTGGGGAAGGGGCTCAGCCTGGAGAAAAGGAGGCTCAGGGGGGACCTTCTGGCTCTGCACAAGTCCCTGACAGGAGGGGGCAGCCAGGGGGGGTCGGGCTCTGCTCCCAGGGAGCAGGGACAGGACAAGGGGAAACGGCCTCAAGCTGGGCCAGGGGAGGCTCAGGTTGGACAGCAGCAGGAATTTCTGCCTGGAAAGGGTGCTCACGCCTTGTCAGGGGCTGCCCAGGGAGGTTTGGAGTCCCCATCCCTGGAGGTGTCCAGGGAAGGCCTGGAGGTGGCACTGAGTGCTCTGGGCTGGGGACAAGGTGGGCATCGAGCACAGCTTGGGCTCCATGGGCTGGGAGGGCTTTTCCAGCCTCAATGATTCAGGGATTCTATGATTGATTGAGTTTTCACTTGTGCAAAAAAATTGCAAAGCAGATTTTCTGTAAACTCCGTGTGTCAGTGAGTTACAAATATCAGAGGTTTGCTTTAGTGCTGGCATTTATGGACAAACTGGTGATGCAGACACATCAGACTTATCATCAGGAGGTTCCCTCCCTAGCATTTTAGACTAAGGAGAGAGGCAGGATGTAAGGAAAAACTTAGAGATATCTAAGGGGGAAAGGCCTCTGAAATATCAGAGACTTCATAAACTAGAAAAATAAGACTTTAAGGATGGCAATTACAAGTCTGATTTGCAAACTGCTGTCTCAGAGAGAGAGTATGGGTGCCTCATGAATATCTGAGGAAAATCCAGCCCATTTTTAAGAGGAAAAGAATCCCTGGATCAAACCAAAGCAAACAAAAGTTCTTTCGAAACCAGTCAGAGAGTGAAGCAGAGCAGAGTTGACATGCAGAATCAAAGCGGTGAGGTCAGTGAAGTGATGGTGGTTGACTACAGACTTCAAAATTCCTAATCACAAATTTTAAGTTGCTTTGATTTTTTTATGAGTGGATTTGGATTACCAACCCTTCTTTGTATCATCATCATCATTGAGGCACAGTAATGAGGGCAGTGCATGTGCTGGTGGATTTTACAGGTTTCATAGGACTTGTTGTGTAGACATCAACAATGGGAAGTGTCACATGGTTGGAAATAAGCTGGGTTTTCCTCATGAAATTCTCTTTAAGTTTAAAGCCAGTGCTTGTCTCCCAGAAACTGCCAGGCCAAGCAGAACTGTACAGATGTTACTGAACACGAAATTGTGCCAAGAGCCATATAACACCTGGGTAAAAACAATCTTTCTCATGTGGCTAAAGAGTTGTTGCTCCTTGAACTTGAAACCAGTCTTTGGTGCAAAGTTTGGCAGTTTTATTTCTAAATATTTGGCAATTTTCTTCCTGTCGTCTCTATTGTGTCAGAAAAAAAAAAAAAAAAGTAGTTTCAAAATAAATTATTGAAAAGACCTTACTGTGGTGTTTTTTCCCACAGGACTTCAGACCTGTTTGCTGGGATTAAGATCAGTGATTATTTAACTGTTTTAGTTAAATATCATCAGCCCCTCTTGGGGCCACTCCTCTTGCATGACTCTTTTTATACAAAATCCCTAATATAAAATAAAGGCGTAAAGAAACTTCATGCTACACTTTGGAATAAATTATCTGGGCCCTTAATAATAGGAGGTTACATGATAAATATGTTAACATCATTTAAATGTTCAGCAGCTACTGACATTCACAGCTTTGGTTCTTAACTGTTGGTGAACTTCCAAAAAGATGATTCCTTTTAATATTGTGGTGTGAAGCAAACTAGGAAGTGTTAATTTTGTAGAAAAAGGAAATTTCAAAGGAGCACTTATAAATGCTGCGCATGCAAATCCGAGGCACCGGAGGGCAACACTCAGGGTGCTTTGTAATACTTGACATTTGGAAAGTGAGTAGGGAGTGTTTCTCAGCAGGAAATTGTGTACTTTGTGGGGGTGGTGAGCTGACTGCTAAAAACAAGGCTTGGCTGGAAGGATGGGACAAGGTGATCTCTCATGAGACCCCACCTGGAAGTCCATGCATAAGAGGGACATGGAATTGTTGGAGTAGGTCCAGAGGAGGCCGTGAAGATGCTGAGGGGACTGGAGCACCTTCCCTTCTCCAGGCCGAGCAGCCCCAGCTCTCCCAGCCTGGCTTCATAGGGAAGGTTGTGTGGAGACTTCACAGCTCCTGCCAGGGTCTGAAGGGATACAGGGAAGCTGGAAAGGGACCCTGCAGCAGGAACTAGAGTGACAGGACAAGGGGAATGGCTTCAGACTGAAAGAAGGAAAATTTAGGTTCCATATATGGAAGGAGTTCTTTGCTGTGAAGGTGGGGAGGCCCTGGCACAGGGTGCTCAGAGAAGTTGTGGCTGCCCCTGGATCCCTGGCAGTGTCTAAGACCAGGCTGGCTGGGGGTTGGAGCAGCTTGGGATAGTGGAAGGTGTCCCTGCCCATGGCAGGGGAGGGGGACTTTTGGATCTTTAAGGTCCCTTCCCACCCAAACCATTCTGGGATCCTGTGATTCCATGAAAGGACCCATGCTGAGAGCTGGCTGCTCCTCTCAGTTCTGCCTTTGTCTTGTGGCTGTATTCTTCACACCTTAGTGCTGCAATTCAATTTCTTTTGCAGAGCAACTCAAGGTACAAGCTCTCTTTTTTCCTGAAGAGCTTTATGTAACTGTGCTTTTTTTCTCCCCATCATCACCCTGATATGTCACTCTCACTGCAGAAAATTTATTCCAAGTTTGGTTGTTATTTCCATGCTTTCATTTGTTCAAGGTGAGATTGGGAGATGATTGCTCAATGAAGAAAAAGCTCATCTTGTTAAGTAGATAGCTGGATGTGACGGGTCTCATTGTCAATTTAAATCATTGTGCATTGCAAGTGCTTCTTCTGGCATTGTCTGATACAGATGCAGTGTCAGAGGGGTTTTTTCATTACAGATAATATGGTTCAGACTCTTTAAACATCACTCAAAACATAAAACACCACAAAGCTGAGGTAGAAAACAGCATTTTCAGTGTTTCAGCACTTACAAAAGTACATAACGATGTGGATTCCCTATAAATTCCTTCCCGGGCTGTTTAATGTCGTTGCAGGCACTATCCTGGTTGACAACATGCTGATCAAAGGGACAGCAGGAGGGCCTGACCCCACCATCGAGCTCTCCCTGAAAGACAACGTGGATTACTGGGTGATCCTGGACCCCATCAAGCAGACCTTGTACCTGAACAGCACCGGCCGAGTGCTGGACAGAGATGTAAGTTTGGTGCTGGTTTTCTCCCCAAACACGTTAATTTCTAATGAACCATGCACACAAGTCCTGCTAGAATACAATTCCTGCATCTGTCTTGTCCCCAGATGGATGTGAACAGAGTTAATCTGATCCGTTTTTTAGGATTTATTGGACAGGAGCACACAGGAACTTGACTGTATGTGCAAATATTACTGTGAACAAACATGACAACAAAGACCAAAAGAATTGATGTGAGAGTTTTATATCTGACCTAACTTGACTCATTTGTTGAATGAAATTTTGATTCTGGTTTGCTGACTGGAAGATGTGCTGCTCACCCTGAGCCCTGAGACATTTATTAGCAGCCTGCTTTCCCTGTGTACACTGAATTATGAACTGTGAGGGAGGGTGAAGGAGTCGTGACTGCCACAATTCACTCGCAAAACTTGGCATGTTCCAATGAGAACGTGCTGGTTCAGATTCCTTTTTAAGGCAGCCTAAAATATATTTGCTGTGCTCATTCCTGATGGTGTTAAGGAAATATTGTCGGGGAAAGCTTAATTTTTATAAACAGAAAGATGGAAAGCATAAAATAAATAGGAGTGTTCTCATCTAGGCTAATTTCGTTGAGGAGAAGACACTTTAAAAATAGAGACATTTCCTCACAGTGTTGCAACTTTGCAACAGAACCTGAAAGTAAAATTGACTTCCAAGTGCTTTAATCAATATAGCATGAATGCTGAAAACTCAGGAGTTCTCCATGGAGTGCTGGGAAGTTTGTTTTGTATTAGCTTGATTGATTAATTTGTCTTCTCCATGTGTTTTGAGATAAATTCATAAGTACCAAAAACAACATGCAAATTTCGCCTCATTTCCATTTGCTGGTGAAAGGCACTAATTGAATTCAGCTGTTCTTAATTTTATTTTAATTCACAAACTGTTTTCCCATGCAAAGCACAAAGCATGGCAGGGTGGTCATGGTGGCAGAAGACTTCCCGGGAAAGAGTTGGCACTTCCTCAAGTGCCAACCAGTAGCTGCTGGAGCAGTTTTGGCCTCTTGGATTTGATTTTAAGCCAGAGCAATAAAAAAATGAGAGCCTGGAATAGGAGGAAAGGCTGGAGAACCACTCTAGGAAATGTGGGGTCCATTCTTATCACCACACACCCATGCATAGGGAGTTAGGAACCAAAATCACTTTTGGATCAGTGCTAATTCTTCTTTTCAAGGCCATTTATTGTCTTCTTTGTCACCTTGATGTGAATTGAAGTCAATGCTTTAACCAAAAGAGCCTCATCAGGTTATTTCAGTTTCAATATTAGTCACAGTCTAAACAGTTCCCATTATTGTGAATTCCCAGACACTTTACAGGGATGTTCTTTGCCAGAAGTAGACTCAAGTCCCTAGGAAACAAGTGAAGTGTGTACATTTCTTAATTAAATACAGGTAATAATGTGTTTACGTTGATATTTAAGGTATTGGTTCCTCGTTTTTAACTATGAACTGGAACACTTCTTATCTCTAATACTGTGTCCAGTCATTAATCTGTGGCTATTTAAGTTTGGTGGGCTATGAGAAGTAAATCGAGGCTTTAAGGTGGCTTAGATTTTGGGTGTGATGCCCTGTGCCTTTCTTGCATGCCTCAGGGAATTGCTGTCACTCCCAACCCAAAAAAAAAAAAAAAAAAAAAAAAAGGAACCCTCAAAACCCCCAGGGACTGAGTAAAAATATGAATTGTGTGTTATGGGCTTTATTAATATGGCTCTTCTGGGGACATGGGTTAGTGCTGGGTTAACAGCTGGCCTCCATGGTCTTGGAATACTTTTCCAACCTTATGGATTCTTCTAAAGCATATTTCCAGCCTTCAGAATCAGGGCTGTGCTACCCCAACACCAGAGAATCCTTCAGGGGGGTGGGGGGTGTCTCTGTTAACAAAAACTCCCAACCTATTTTTCTCATCTTTCAGTTAAAATCCACGTGAAACTTTGCAGTACCAGTGAATTTGGGAGTTTTATTAAGTTGAACCTTAAGGTTCAGCAATTTCTTACAGAGTAAAAATTGGAGTCTCTGATTCACAAATAATCACATTCCATATATTTGGATATTCTTCTCATTTTTTTTCTCCCTCCTGATTCAGTCAGCCTGGTCCTTTTTTAAATATCTTGGCTTCCTTCACAGTAAATCTTCCTAGATTCCATTGGTTATTACTAAGAATGGCAGTGTATTTTCCAAATATAATTAGATATAAAGAAAATTCCAGACTTGTATTCCAAAACACTAAGTACTTAGGAAGAATGACTAGTGATAAATCAGAACTGAAGGTGCAAGGAGCTGCTCAAAGGTGCTGGCATGATTGTGCCTGGTTTCATAAACAATTTGTGCCATTGTGGCATTGTTTATTTACATATTTTTGTTAATTCAGAATATCAAATATTTATCAAATATCTGTCATTCAAATAATTATATTACACTTGGGCTTGGCTAATAAATCCAGATATAGTTAGTAGTGACTGCCGCTTATTAAAGGCAGCCTAAAAATTCTAGGATCTTACTTAGATGAGTAGTAAAAGCCATTCCAGACTAAATTTCTCTATCCACTCATCAGTTTGGGAGTTATTTTTATTTGAATATTGCTGTGCTTACTGGAGTGAGAACAACGGTATTATCTACACTGAAAGTTGTTTCTGAGTTATTTGCAAATGTAAGTGGTAGCAAATGTGATTTATTTCAGACTTGACCTTTCAATTCAAGACAAGAAACAAGCAAGAAAGTCTTGGGGGCCAGTCCAAAGGAGATCACAGAGATGCTCCAGGGACTGGAGCCCTCTGCTCTCGAGCCAGGCTGGGAGAGCTGGGGGTGTTCACCTGGAGAAGAGAAAGCTCTAGGGAGACCTAAAGTTCCTAAAGGGGCTCCAGGAGAGCTGGAAAGGAACTGGGGACAAGGGATGGAGGGATAGGACACAGAGAATGGCTTTCCACTGGCAGAAGGCAAGGATAGATGGGATATTGGGAAGGGTGGGGAGGCCCTGGCACAGGGTGCCCAGAGAAGCTGTGGCTATCCCTGGATCCCTGGAAGTGTCCAAGGCGAGGTTGGATGGGGCTTGGAGCAGCCTGGGACAGTGGAAGGTGTCCCTGCCCATGGCAGGGGTAGAATGAGTTGATCTTCTAGGTCCCTTCCCACTCAAACCCTTCCTGGAGCCAATGACTTCCAAAAACAATAAACCAAAGGCTCAAACCGGTGACATTTTCTGGTTCCCTTTATTACACCCTCTTTCCCCCTGCAGCCTCCAGTGTCCATCCAGTCCATCGTGGTGCAGGTGCAGTGTGTGAACAAGAAGGTTGGCACCATCATCAACCACGAGGTTCGGATCGTGGTGCGGGACCGCAACGACAACTCCCCGCAGTTCCAGCAAGAGCACTACTATGTGGCTGTCAACGAGGTCAGAGCTGCCTGATTGCCCTTCTTCTCCTTTGGGCGGGGTCACTGTAATTGCCAGCCTTCAGTGCCTCTCCTTTGAAAAAAAAAAAAAAATCTGCTTGTTTTCATGTCCCTGTTATTCATGCCATTCCAGAAAAGCTCATCACTTCCATAGGTTTCAGTTTCCCACATCTAATCTTGTGTTTCCTTAAGGAATACAAACACCAGCACTTTTTTCACCAGGAATATTGCAGAAGACACCCAAATCTAAAGCAGTGTCTTCATGAAGAAGTGTTGTTTTCTGTTAAATTAAAGCCTTTTGACAACAAACCTGGATATAAGCCAAATGTCTGTATGGAGAAAAGAAAATAAAAAATGAGTTTAAAAATGTTCAGTAACAAGATTGAAGCTTGGCAAAATGCAGATTTGATTTATTGTTGTTGCTCTGTATTAAACGATTCCAGTAAAATTAATTAATTTATTTTTTATTATTTGTTATGTTGGTTTTTTTAATAGAGAGCTGTGGATTGGACTTCACTGTGGTGTTTGAAGAAAAATATTATTTCCTTATTGAGCTGATAGAACTTCATGTCACTTACCAGTGAAGTTTTTCATTTGTTAAGGGATGAATAGACTGCCAATAAGCAGTACAAAAAGTCTGTGTTTTCAGGGTTAGCATCTCAGGGCCTTAGTAGTGAGTAGAAATGGGAACTTACATGCAGAAATAGAAATATGTGGGCTGAAATTATGTGGAAATGGAAAGATGGGTCAGTTTTGTGCAGGTGAAGACTGAAGGAAATGGAATTGCATTTAAAAAATTAATTATGTTAAATATGCAGCCTGGTTGGGCTTGGTTTGTGGGTTGGGGATCTGTAAAAGAGCACAACAGCTTTGATTTTAACAGATTTGAAGAAATTACCTATTTGGTTGTGTTTGGGAGATTCAGCTTTTCCATGTGTCCTTGTGTTGTCTCTGATCACCGTGACCACACACGTGCAGGACAACTCATTGCTCTGGGAAAAGGGTGGGACATTGATGAGTTTAGGCCTAATTAATCCAAAAGTGTGGAGGAAAACCCCCTAGATCCACACATTATATTGGACCTGCAATTGAGATAAGGATAAACAGGTTTTTCAAACTTCCCAGTTTTAAATTTAAAAAAATTTCCTTGAGACAAATTTTTGGCAATCCAGCTGAGCGTGTGAATTCCCACTGGAATTTGGGAGCACCAGGAAGGTCCTTCATGAGCTCATCCATGGTTTTCACATGGCCTTCATGTGGCCATGAAATTTTATGTTTTTACAGACCCAGTATCAGAACATTTCTGGGGCTGACTAAAGGCAACATCAACACCAGTCTGAGGTGCCTGTGTGAGTTGTGCTGCAAGACCCAGATCACTTTCAATACCTGCATCATTTCTGCAGTGAAATGAAAGGCAGGGAGTGTGGCAGTGCTAAGAAAACAAGAACTTTCCATAATTAGGGAGAAGTCCAAAAGGCAGAGTGCAAAATTCACCATTCCCAATTATTTGTGTTCAGGAATTGAGCAACGTTCTGAAAACACCAAGCATTTATTGGAATTATTGCTGGGTAAAATGCACTGTTGCTCTTTCCACCAGCTGCACCCTGATTTAATTAATTTCTTCCTTTCATTTTATCTCTGTTCCAAGGATAACATCTGACATGGCACCACTGTGCCCTTGAGCAGCACCCAATGAGTTCATGCTCTCATTAATTAATTAACAAAAAATAATTCACAAAGCATCTCAGACTCTCTCAAAGGTTTTAATGAGTGATTAAATGTTTTAATGCTCATTTATTCTGCTCATAATTGGCACTGCCTCTGGTGAATTTAGCAACACAAATGCACTGGGATGAAAGGTTTGTGGTTCATGTTTGCTTCTGTTTTCAGGTTGCTTGTAAACCAGTAAGCACAGAAATTTTTCTTACATAAGGAATATAAAACAACTCAAAGGTGAAGTAGATTGTATTATATTTTAAAGAAATTGGATGGTTTTTACATCTTTATGTTTGAACTGTCCCAAACACATTAAGATGAGTTTGTCAGAGAAGCGGAGGGTAGTTGTAAATAGCACCATAAATCCCAGTTTCACCCATGGTTTCCATTTGCACAGAAAAAGACATGGTTTAAAATTAAGCCCGGATTTTTCCAGAAGGCATAGAATGAGATAGACATGGTAGTGTCTGTTTCGTTTTATACCAAGAGGAGTCTTGATTTTTATACTTGATTGGAGTTACTCTGTCCTGAGTTAGACTAAAAGCTCCCCTAAGCCAGGGTGTTTCCTTTGCCAGTACCCTGGCAGATGCTCAAGGGAAAGCACAAGGATTGGGAAAAATGCTGTGGTGTTACCTGTAAAATCCTGTATGGAGCAGCTCCAGACAATTTTTGTCTTTCCCAGTTGCTCGTGGGCATGGATATGGTGGTCCCTTCTTTTTTTCCTTACTCCAGGTGTTTTGTAGCCTTTTTTCCCAGCATGTTTCGTCTTGTGCTATAATTTCTCACTCTGCTGCTTCAAACATCTTTATCTGGACCCTCAGAACCCTGACACATCTCAAGACATAGAGTGTCTGTGGAATATTCTGCTTATTGTCCAACAATCCTTAGTGATTTAAGTGTTTCCTTCCATCATTCCCACACTTGCACCTGTAGAAGACCCTTAGGTAAAGGTGATCCCAAATTAAAATGTGCAGAGAAATTCATGTGAGTGGTTTGAAAACATGGCTTTTGCAGCTAAGAATCAGAATCTTCATTACATGTTTATTGAGGAATACTTTTTGTCAGGAATTTAATTCTTCTGTTAAAAGTATGGACTTGTCACATGAAGCTGGGCTTGTCCTTGTCAGTGTTGGTGGAAACTGAAATGTCTGTTGGATGAGGTGGCTTAGCTGGAAATGCTGGGATCCACATTAAGTTACAAATAAAACTGATTTTTTAAAAATCTTAGTTGAAAACAGATTTTATGTTTCCCCACTTGTTTCCCCGTTGAGGAGCGAGTTTTGCCTTTTCCTTTCCTGATGCTTTTACAAATGCAAGTATCCTTGCCAACTCCAACTGCTCTCCAATGCATTAGGAATCTCCACATGGAAATAAAAACAAGTGAAGGACAATGTCACCATTTTTATGATAATGAGAAATCCTCTGCAGAGTTAGTCCCTTGATTTTTGCGTGACATAATTTTTATTTATATGAAAATATCCCATCATTATTTAGTTTGGGAAAAGCTCCTGGCATTAGCCTGGGGCTAAATTTGACCATATCGATGGCTTGAAGATTTGAGTTATTGCCATATTAAACCAAAGTTCTGCAGCTGGGTTAAAATTCAGAAGAATTATGCAGCTCAGTTAATATTCCACAGGCAAATCTATGGCATTGCCACAAGGTGTTTAAATTTGTGGAGCCTGATACAGGGATTAGGAAGTAAAATCCTGTGCTGCTGAGGCCCAGTGGTAGTGCCTGTGTTTTGTGCTAAACACAACTTATCTGGATCATTTTTGTCTGAGCTAAATACATCTCCAATTCTGCAATGCCTGGGTTTTGTAAAACTGACTTTCTTTGGTCTTAGTTTTTCACTTTCCTGAGTCCTACAGGGCAAGTCTGGAGCATTTAATAGCAGGTTCTGTTTGGAAGTGGAGGTAGAGTCCCTAAAACACTGTTGAAGTCAGTATTTATTAAATGTACATAACCTTTGAGCTGCTTCTAACCCAAAATTTTTGGGTTGGTTTGTTTAGTGGGTTAGGGGCTTTTTTTTCCCCTCCATTAATTTGGCAGAGATGGGAATCCTTTGCAAAATAAGAGCTGTTCTTGAACTTCAGTCATCTCAAAACTTTGGGTTTGGGCTGTTGAGAATTAGAACTTGTGCTGAATTTTCATTTCTTGTGGTGTAATTATTCCTGTCTTTTTCCTTGTGGTATCAAAATAATTAATCTCTGCAGGTAGACATCATCAAAAGAGCGTTAGCTCAGAATGATTAACTGTAAATCTGGCTTTGCTCTGCTCTTTGGGGCCAGTCTGAAAAATTATTCATTTTTAACTTTGTAAATAGGCAATAATAGGGAAATTTATTTTCCAAATGTTTTATGGAAGAGCTGAACGTTCCTGTCTGCAACTCGACTTCTAATAGCCATTAATCACGCTGAAGGAAGTTTTTAAGTGTTTCAGCTGTAGACTGTGGAAGAAGATTTATTGTGTGCATCTCATCTCTATTTGCTTAATTGCATTCTTTTTGGAATCTTCCTTGTTTCTTGTTATCATGGTTCTTTTCCACTGGATTGAGTTCCCATGGAGATGATTATCCTCAGGCTGTCACTGATACTCCTGGAATTTCTTTGCAATCCCTAATGGTTATTTTTGCATAAGGTAAAACACTCAGCATGGTGATGCGCAACTTCCGGCCCTTTCCATGGGAGATACCAATGGTTCCTATGGAGAAACCAAATTCCATTCTTCCCCAGTATCCACCCTGTCCCTATTCCCTGGGAGCAGAGCCCACCCCCTGCCCCCGGCCGCTCCCTCCTGTCAGGGTGTTGTGCAGAGCCAGAAGGTCCCCCCTTTCTCCAGGCTGAAGTTGCATTTTTTTTAGAGGAACTGAGTTCCTTCTTGTTGTTCCAATAAGGAAGTAAGAGCAGTCTCTCAGAAATCCCTCACAAATTGTGGGAAAATGTATTATGGCTGGCTAAAGGTAAATACCCCAGTAAAAATCAGCACAATGCTGAGATCTCTGTGTAAAATGTTTTTGTGCCTTGGAATGTGGAGGGCCTCTCCCACATGATTGGAAGCGGATTTGACATATCAAATTAAGGGCTCAGCTGAATTTTTCTAAAGGCTGCAGGAATCTCTAATGTGAGATCTTGGGCAAGCTGGAAATCACACAATCATGGAATATCCTGAGCTGGGAGAGACCCCCCAGGATCATCCAGTCCAACTCCTGGCCCTGCACAGACACTCCAACAATTCCACCCTGTGCATCCCTGAGAGCATTGTCCAATCACTGTTGTAGCTCTGTCATGAAGGAGTGGAGAGGATTTTTTTTCCAGTGTTTTTCTCTAGTATCATTTGTGTTGCATAAAAAAAAAAAACTTAGATAAAATGGAAATGTGCATGTCCTGAAGGTCTGCACATCTACAGTCAGTTATTCTGGGTATAATACATCAAATGCAAGACTTCAGCTTTTGACTTTTACTGTTAGAGCATGGAATTGGAGTTCTGGTGTTTACTGATATGTCATTTTTGCAACTGTCTCCTTTGTTATCACTTAATAATGTGCTTTACGGTCCTGGAGCCTTTTTATGTTGGCTACTATTTATCTGCACACTGTCAGAACAGGATGGGAGCTGTTCCAGCAGCTCTAGGGTGTCTATCAGCTCCTGGGCTACTTGGATATGACAGCATTTTTACAATATTTCATAGTGTTAAAATATAAGTAATTTGTTTTTTTAATATGGGACACCATCTGCCGTACAGAGTCCAGTGCTGGAATCCCCAACACAAGAAATATGTGGATCTGTTGGAATGAGTCCAGAGGTGGCCACGGAGGGGCTGGAGCCCCTCTGCTCTGGAGCCAGGCTGGGAGAGCTGGGAGTGTCACCTGGAGAAGAGAAAGCTCCAGAGAGACCTCAGTACCCCTTCCAGGGCCTAAAGGGGCTCCAGAGAGCTGGAGAGGGACTGGGGACAAGGGATGGAGGGACAGGACACAGGGAATGGCTTCCCACTGCCAGAGGACAGGAATAGATGGGATTTTGGGAAGGAATTGTTCTCTGGGAGGGTGGGGAGGCCCTGGCACAGGGTGCCCAGAGAAGCTGTGGCTGTCCCTGGATATCTGGAAGTGTCCAAGGCAAGGTTGGATGGGATAATGGAAGGTGTTCTTGCCTATGGCAGGGGGTGGGATCAAATGATCCTTTATGTCTCTTCCTACCCAAACCAGTCTGGGATTCCACGTCTGATGTCTCCAGAGCTGCTCCTCTCCTCTCCATCTGGGAGCACCAGGACTTTTTCCTCTTTGTAGGCAGCACTTGGCATTGGGCATATCCCAGCCCTCAGCCAGCTCCACGGCACCTCAGGAAAACAGTGTTAAGAGAGAGGAAAAGGGGGTTAAGAGAGGGGAAAACACCATTGGGCAGCCAGAAGTGAGGAGAAAATGGAGAAGGAGGAGTTGGCAGTTAAGGGGTGATGCTGAGCCTGGGCTGGGATAGGAGGACAGTGCTGGTTTGTGTCCCTCTGTCCCCATCCCGGTGTATTTTTTGCTGATGCTAAATCAATGTTCCCCGTGGCCTCTGTCCTGCCTGGTAGTGCGGAACAGAGGCCACCCAGGCAGCTGGTGCCTGTTCTGCCTCTTTTCCCTCCAGAACATTCGATTTTCCTCTCCTGAGGTGCTGAGGAGGCAGCAAGGGAGTGCCTGAGTAGATGTCGAGGAGCAGCCCATCCCCAGGTGTGGGAAAACCATCTGCAAACCATCCTGGAACTTTTCCCAGCTGGTTTTCAGGTTGCTTTGTTCTTCTGTCCCCTTCTCCCCCTCACATCCCAATCTGTGAGGGCACAGTTAACTTCCTACATCCTAATATGACCCTTCTGCTGCCTGTTCCAGGAGTAAATAAGCCAAGTTAGTAGCAAAACATGAACATAAAAGTTGTGGTGTGCAGCAGTGGTATTATAAATTAAGCCCCACTTGTTTTACCATAAAAAGGCTTCAAATTGGTGGGTTTTATTTCTATGATTCAGTATTCTCAGGGCTGAGAATACTGAATCTTAGAAATAAAATATTTCCCAGAGAACTCTGCTAACCATTACACCCCTAATTAGCAGCTTTATAAATAAACAGGAACTATGAGTGCATGAGAAAATGAGGAGTTAAGTCTTTGCTTTATTGTGAGCACTACAAAATAGGAACGTGAAACAGCATCTACATTTGCATCAAATGCTGGAATGACTCTGTCCTTTGCTCCCTGCTCTTTTCCCAACACTTCAAACATTTTTAGGCCCTCTAGGTTTAAATATGTGCAGCACCTTTGTGTAACTTCTGGAGGAAAGAAGAGGGGCCAGTGGGACTTAGGCAATTTAAGGACCACAAATTTGGAGGTGATGAGAACACCAAGGAGCAAGGGTTGTGCTGAATCCACAAGTGTTTGTTAATTTGTTCTTCACTTTCAGGTTGATTACTCACAAAGTTTCCCAAATATTTAAATTCAGAAACAATGACTCCAAAGAAATCTTCTTTCCTTGCTCTCAATGGGCCTTGATTTCATGCTATTTATCTGTGTGAGGATAATTATAAATTGATTCATTTTCAAAACATCATTTAATGGGTATTCAATTGCTGCCAACACAATATTGAAGCAACAGCATTACTCTTGTGTTTGCTCAAAGCCATGAAGCTCTCTGGGTGTTTGTGTTTGCATGTAACAACATTAATCTGGCTCTGTTCACGTTGCCATGAAGACTCTGTCAAATAAGTTCTGTTTACATTTGCAGCTTGTCCTTGTTTTCCTTCCTAAGTCTGAAAAAGCAACTTTTATTTGCTGTAATCTATATTTATTTCATGGGTTCTTTCAGGTTTAAACAGTGTTTTTTTCATCTTTCTCTGTTTTTTGAAAAGAAATTATGTTCTGTCTTGGTGCATTATAGACCAAAGCTAGGGGGAAAAATAGGGTTAAAATTAACCTTAAGGTCTTAAGGTTTTAATGGGGATCTCTTGCTGTTCTTGCAGTTAACTCCAGTTGGAACAACCATCTTCACAGGATTTTCTGGAAACAATGGTGCTACTGACATTGATGATGGCCCCAATGGCCAGATAGAATACGTCATCCAGTACAATCCTAATGACAAGGTACAGCCATTCAGGCCTTTTTCCTCCATGTTTATCTATATTTATATTTATATTTATATTTATATTTATATTTATATTTATAT
>JAHLSL010000047.1:4530200-4564496 GCA_025920805.1 Petroica traversi
TTTATATTTATATTTATATTTATATTTATATTTATATTTATATTTATGTAACATGAAGTAGCAAATGAACAAGAGGTTGCTGTTGTTCATAAAGAAATGTTTTTCTTTTTGTCGAGTATCCTCTCTGCCCATGAGCCCTGTAATCACAGATGAATTTACCTTCCTTCTCATTGCCTCACTGTCAGCAGCTGGATTATTTCACTTCCATTAATGCCCAGAGAAATTGTGTCTATCCCATCCCTGGAAGTGTCCATGGCCAGATTGAGCGGGGCTTGGAACAGCCTGAGATAGTGTAAGGTGTCCCTGCCCATGGCAGGGGTGGGACAGGATGGACTTAAAGATCTCTTCCAACCCAAACCATTCTGGTATTCCATGATTTCTGTGTTTTCTCAGTACAAATCTCCTAATTGATTTTTCCCCACTCGGTGGGAATGATGAATATTTTATGCCAAAAGATGAGTGCCAAACTCAGACTGTCTCCAGTAATTTATCAGTCAGGGATGCACTTCTCAATCCTGTTTTCCTGCTCACCACAGATATCTGCAGCTTGGGGAATGTAACACTCATTTGCTGAAAAACAGACTGCAATTTTAGCAGTTGTTTCTACTTCTAGAGGAAAAAGACCATGTTATGTGATGTAAAGAAACAATATTCCTGTGTACTTCTGCTGTGTTTGGAATCTTGTATTGCTGTTGCCTGTTCAAAATACTTAAATATTAACTGTCTTTGACACTGGGAGATTGAAGCATGGAAAGATGGGATTTTTTTAATGAAATTAATTTGATAATGAAATTGTAATTGAATCTCAGGTCAGAAATTTGTACCCTCCTGCCAGTTGTTTCCCAGTTTTTTCACCTGAGTCTGTGGAAGCAAATACGTGGAAAAAATTGAACTTCACCCGATTTAACATCTGCATTTACCCTGAAATGTGAATTTCCTTGGGTAGGAAAATATTCATGAACTAGCACCTAAATGTTGATGTTCTCTGCTTGTTTAGCGCTTTGTTGCCCTCAGGAAAGGCAGAATAAAGAGCAGATAAGTACAATGACATGGATTTCTTATCTTTACCACTTGAGCATTTGTTCTGAATGCACCACTGCAAATTCAGGATGGCAAAGGGGAAAGAAGCAGAGTAGTCAGACTATTTTGGTTGGTAGATAAAAAATCCAGGAGAATTCTGTTCTGTACAGATTATTCATTGTGGGGTTCTTCAGGAGGAAACTGGGTGAGGAGAAAATGTAGAAAGCTTTATAATCTCTGATCTGAAGAGCAGATGCAGCCTTGCAATGCCAGGCAAGGGTTTGTCCCATTGTGGCCCAGCTACAACACATCTTAACTGTGAGGCAAGTTCAATTTTTTTGTGTTGTTTTCTCATTTGCAGACTTCCAACAGGACCTTTGATATTCCTCTCACTTTGTCTGGAGCAGTTGTTCTGAGGGAAAGACTAAATTATGAAGAAAAGACTCGTTATTTTGTCATTGTTCAAGCAAATGTGAGTATAAATCTCTTGAAGGCCATTTATACTCTTGATTTAGGTGTAAGCTTAGTTTCCTTCCCAAGGAAAGGCAGAGCCTTGCCAGCTCTGATAAATCCCCTTCTGCTGAAGATCTAATTTAAGATTTATCCAGGCTGTTGAAAGCTCAGACATATTATTAATGGTTAAAAAACTTGCCCAGAGTGTGACAAGCCAACCTTTTTGGCACAAAGAACAACTTGCAAATGTGCAGTGCAGCCCATGCAGAAAAGTACAGCCTCGTGTCACTAAATGTCCATTTTCCAACAGATCTGATGAGGCTAATTTCCACTCAAATGAGTTTAAGGAACACAATTGCGTTGTATCCTTCAGGTTGGAAATGCATTTTGTTATAAAGAGGTGATTTTTCCTTCAAGTCATATCTCAAGTGTACTGAGAGGTTTTTCCAGAGTGGCTGGCAGCGGATAACTCGCACTGAGAAGAAAAGTGATGTATAAACTGTATCTCAGATATCTGTCATCAGAGTGGGTTTCTGGTGCCCTTGAGGGCTGTGAAAGCTTTTTTCTCTTTTTGTCCTTCTGATAACAACTGGAATGGAAACTTCTCCCCTGTTGTTCATGGCTGTTGTGATATATCTTAGTTTGTGGGAAATGATATTTTCTCTGATGCAGCAGGAGATCTTGAATTCACACCTTCACATTCCTGTCATCTCTCTGACCCAGAGGGGCAGATGCATTTGGTAATCTCTTTTCTTACTTATTTTGTGGCATGTTCAGCACAAGCCAGGCTTCAGGGGTGGCTCACTGCTCCTTGCACCTCTGCCCTGCTCAGCTGAGACCCCACCTGCAGAGCTGCCCCAACCGTGGGGCCCAGCACAGAGGGACCTGGAGATGCAGGAGAGCCCAGAGGAGGCACCAGGATAATCAGAGGGATGGAGCAGCTCTGCTGGGAGGAAAGGCTGGGAGAGCTGGGATTGCTCAGCCTGGAGAGGAGAAGCTTCAGGGTGACCTCCTAGTGGCCTTCCAGGGCCTGAAGTGGCTGCAAGAAAGATGGAGAGAGACTCTTTTCAAGGGATGGAATGCCAGGACGAGGGGAAATGGCTTCAAACTGACAGAAAGCAGGGTTAGATGTGATATTGGGAAGGAATTGTTCCCTGGGAGGGTGGGGAGGCCCTGGCACAGGGTGCCCAGAGAAGCTGTGGCTGCCCCTGGATCCCTGGCAGTGCCCAAGGCCAGATTGGGCAGGCCTGAGGGCCCCTCTCAGCTGGGGCTCCTCTCCAGTCTGAGCAGCCCCAGCTCCCTCAGCCTTTCCTGGGCACCGAGATGCTCCAGGCCCTTCCTCAGCTGCGCAGCCTCCGCTGGCCCCGCTCCAGGAGCTCCCTGGCCCTGCTGTGCTGAGGATCCAGAGCTGGACACAGCACTCCAGAGGTGCCTCCAGGGCTGGGCACAGGGCCAGGATCCCTCCCTGTCCTGCTGCCAATGCTCTTCCTGCTGTCCATTCAGCTCCTATTGCTGGGAAAAGCCATATAGCATAGCCCATCCCTGTAAGTGTCCAAGGCCAGGTTGGACAGGGGTTGGAGCAGCCTGGGATAGTGGAAGTGCATCACAGTGGGTGGCACTGGATGGAATTTAAGGTCCCTCCCAATCCAAACCATTCTGGGATTCCATAACCCCACAGGCTGCATTGAATTCCCTCATGAGTGTACTGTGCAATTACATTCCTCTGATTACATTAGCAGTGCTTTGTTGTCTTTGCCTCCTGAAGATACTGCTGGAAATTAATTACTCTCTGTCTGCTCTGATCCAGAATTACTCAGAGGCACTTACTGGAGGAATGGAGAAATGGTTTCGTTGATTATGAAGGCTGCATCTTGTAGCTGGAATTGTTTTTCATCACTGACCGTGAAAAAAGCTGAATGCAGAAATTCTCATATATACTCTAAATGTGAAGCCGGTGCAAGAACTGAATGGACTGCAAAATAGGAAAAAAAAATTTTATCCAATCCAATTTAGAGGAATGGCCGCTTCATCTTAACTAGATAATGATGTTAAACAGCATAAATAAAAAATCAATTTTAAAATTTATTACATTTAAATGAATAATATAATATAATATAATAATATAAATTTAATTTTTTTTCCTGTCAGTGTTACATTAGGTTAGGAGGGCAAGATTTAACTCATGGCACCTATTTCCCCTCAAGATTTTAGTACTGCTTGAGAGGAGAGCTCATGCAGAAGTTCCTCTGTGAAAACAGGAATATTTTTGAGTATTTTAAACAAAATATTAGCTAGTCATGGTATTTCTTGACTAAAGGAAGAAAGAAGAGGTGAACTGTTGATAATGTGTACTTCAAGTAAAATCACAACATTTTCTGGTTCCAAAAAAAGGCACAAGGCCTTTTTATCTTCTACAAATGTGCTGCATTATTATAGCTTTAGTCCAGTAGTTTTCCCAAAGTGTATTATTTCTGAGCAATAGATGTCCTGCAGTATTTCTTCACTTTTTCTTTTAATTTTACTTGTGAGCCTTTCAGGCTGAAGCTCTGAGGCTGAAGTTCCTGTAATTGCTCCTAGAACATGGAAAATTCTGATGTTTTTATGTTTTATTCTTAGCCTTGCTTAAAGCCTTTTGGGAGATTCTTTTTAGGAGGTTCTTAGGAGATTTTTTTCGGGAGATTCTGAGGTCAGGAAGTCTCACCAGATGGATGTGGTTTGCTCCAAAGGACCGAGCCCAAAACCTGAACGAGCGGAGGACGAGCACGACCACTCTGACCGTGGATGTGCTCGATGGGGACGATTTGGGACCAATGTTTCTTCCCTGTGTGCTGGTTAACAACACCCGGGACTGCAGACCCCTCACCTACCAAGCCAGCCTGCCAGAGCTGACGGATCCTGTAAGTCCTCTGGGATTTTTTCTGTCATCTTTTCCTGTGGGCACAGCTGGGAGCTGTAGCTAAAAGGTCACCTGTGCTTAATGCCGTGTTTTGTGTGCCAGGCAAGAGGGGACCAAGGTAAGATGCATGTGGGAATAATGGTAAAATTCCAGCTTGGATTCAAACTTCCTGTTGGCTACAAGGGCTGAGTCTTGCAGAAATCTGGTAAATTTTGGAATTGTTTTTCACAATCTGTCCATGTTTTGCTCTCAAAATATCCTTGAGAAACACTTGTGGAAGGGGACTTGATGTTATTCCATTGAGAGTTGTTATAAACCTTAAGAGGAAGATTTTTGGGAAGAGGAACCCTTAGTCACTGACTCTTGAAAGGATTTTTGTTGCTATTATCAGGCTTTGATCAAAAGGTACTGAAGAGCAATTGGGGTTTATCCCATGTAAGTCCTTGCACTAAGTCTGTCAGTGAATATATCCATGGGGTCGGGATAAAGGTGAGAATGAGGCTCATTTCACACTCCATGCACACATGAATCCCAAAATGAGGTGAGAACTTTATCATTTCTTGTTGCAATTTGGTGCCAATTGCCATTCCTTACAGCAGAGCTGCTGCCTGGAGATGTGTACCTGTGGTGGGGGGAACAGAAACAGGGATTGCCAAATTAATATTGATATGTGACCTTTGATTCATATATTTAAGAGTATAAAAAGACAGAACCAATTGAATCACCAGGTATTGCCCCACCTGATTAACTCTGACATTAAGATGACATTAAAATAATGTTAAGTTTTGACATTAAGGTTTTTAACCTTGGTTCCTCATCACAGCACACACTGTGTCCTGTTTCCTCCAGCCAGGGGTAGGTTGAGGTGGGAAGTGTGGAGATTCCTGCTCTTCCCTGCCTTATCTCCCTTCCTATCCTGTGCCTTGCACTCTTTTCCCATCCTACACATTTTGGTGTCTTGCTTTGTGTGGCCTCAGGGCTTCTGCTGCATTAATCCTTGGGATTGTCAAGGGAAGGGATAGATGATCCATATTTAACCTTGGAGTATTGATTTCCACATCTTCTCCACACACACTTCTACTGCCTGGTGAATTTAAAAACCCTTTGTAGCAGTGTTACGTTTGGGATTGGTGAAGAACCTCTTTGACTTTAAATTCTACTTCAGTTTTCTTTGGGCTTTGTGGCATTTTAAGGAAAGGGGTTCCTGTCCAGTCTGGGTGCTTTGGACACCCTGAAGTGGCCCCGCACTCAGCTGGACAGGATGAGGAAATGTGACCCCATTTCACCTGCATAGATCTGTTACCATTCCCAGTGTGAGCAGGTGAGGCATGAATTATAAAGAACTGGTGTTTTCATGGCTTTTATCTGGTTATCTGAAGGTATAACACAAACCATGCAGTTTTTGTGATGTTGTCTCTCAGTGAGAGGATTCCAGCTCCAGCTCTGCTCCTGCCCTTGGCCAGGCATGTTCCCCACTGGAAGACAAAGCATTGTCTGCCAGGGAGAGGGGCTGGGCCAGGGAAAATCTGTCCTGAGATTTAGATACTGAACTTCAAAACATATTTATTTAAACCTCCTGAGCTTCAGTGTGCTCAGGAGCAGCTGCTTTTGTTTGTTTTTGGCTTTTCTTGTGTCAAACTTCCCCTGATCTATGAAATGAGACCTGGGTTCTATTGATGTACTATGAACTCGTCGCTGTTTATCTCTTTGCAGCGCTTTTGATAAACCTAAATGGAAGAAGTTCTATCTTGAACCTCAAATATTTACTTGGCTTTTAAGCAATAATTCCTTTGGAAGATATGAGTGATACTTGGATTCAGCTAGGAAACATTTATATTACATTTATTCTTTATCTTTTTACCGTTACCTGTATTATATTTATTCTTTGTTAAGCTACTCCATAGCTACCATTACCCTACTCCCTAGGCTAAAGGACTATTTTTAGTTTAATGCTATCATTTTTTTTATTATTTTTAATTTTCTTTTTAATTTTTCAATGAAGATGAGAAGGAATATTAATGAATGAGGAACAAAGTTGAAGTATGAATTATTCAGAGGCAATAGCTGGAAAGAGAAGTCCTGCTTTACTGGGCAAGATGTCCTCTCAGCTGACCCCTAAAATAAAGCATTTAATGTCACTGGTAAGAGTAATATTTTTGTCCAGTATAGTTGGAATCTATCCATTCATTTACTGAGGTAAAAAGTTGGGAATTAATTACTTGCTATTAGCTACATTTCCATTTCCAAGAAAACCTGTGTTGGTTGCTAAATAGGTTTGAGGATTTTTGTTGTCATTGCTACCTTGTTTTATATTTATATTATATTTTAGTGTTTCTGTGTCTGATCAGCTCTGCTAATTTATTTTCCCCCCCTGTTGTATCAGAAAGACTTGAATAAATTAGCATTTATTATCAAGATGTGCAAGTCATCAAGTGGAGTTAAAAAGTACAACTTCATGAATATCTCATTACATGGGCAAGATAATTTCTCTTCCTTTTTTCCCCCTTTAGTCCATTCCTGTCACACTCAGGAAGGTTTTGTGAAGGTTTCCTCCTCTTCTCTACTTGGTATTTTCCATCATCGTGCAAAGAAGAAAAGTCTATTAAGCAGCAAAGTATAGATTACATTTATTTAATGATTGCTGGACTCGATTTGCACCCATGGGATTTATTATGGGGTTCCATGGGATTATTGTAGGGTTCCATGGAGTAATTATGAACCCACATGGGCACTAAGACAATCCATGACACCAAGGATTTTGTACTAAATCCAGATTTGACCTCATTCTTCTACAAATTCCTTGTTCTTGCACCTGTGTTGGATCCTCCTTCATGGAAGGGATTTGAGTTTGTACTGATTATTGCCAGAATCCTCATGAATTGTGTCAGCAGGGACCCACAGAATCTGAGTTCAGGTGCCCTCATGGAGCTGGGCCTGAGCAGAGCGCAGAGAGATGAAAGATTAAAAACTAATAAACAAACCATTCTCAAACAACAGTGAAGTTGGGAAGGGTGAAAAAAGATACTGGAGAGCAGGAGGTGCCCCTGGAAGGCCTCAAGTCTTTATCAGTGAGAAAGACCTCTTCAGTCCCATCAGTCTGGATTCAGGGGGAGAAATCTGCATTTTTCTGAGGAGGTGGTGTCATCTCGCTGAGTGAGCTGGTATTGGGAGCTTAGGACACCTTCAGAGTACCCAGGTTTAATCAGCTCTGGACAAATCAGGTTTATGCTGATTATTGGTAATTAATTACCTCTGCACAGGATAGGCTGCTTTTGGACTTTATGATCTCAAAGGTCTTCTCCAACCTAGTTAATTCTGTGATTAATTCTGTTTTACCTCTAGGCTTGAGGATGACAAGTGCCTGGCAATTCATTTCAACCGAATTCCCTTGTGGTTCCTTCCTTTGACCCTGAATATCCCAGTTTCTCCCAAACACAAAACCTCATGGAATTTTCTCCCAGAGACACGCTAATATAAACTTGCAGCAGCAGCACAAGTGAAATTCTGGAAAAAGCATCTCCCCATCTTGGTTATAGTAATCAAAGAGAAAAGTTCATCAAAATGTTCTGGGTCTCCTCTAGTGGTCATTAAATTAATTAATTTATTAATCATCGTCTTTTGCTGTGGAGGTGCCAGTACAAAAGGCATCTGATCCAGGGATCTACCATGGAATGAGCACCAAATAACCTTCCCTGAAGCAGGAGAGATTTGCTGGTTCACCTGGAGCTCCCACACAGCTGCCAAGGACGGTTTTTGGGGCACTGAAAGACACAGCCTTCAGATTTTGGCCTATTAGGCTGAGTTGAAGTGGATATGTGTGGTTAAATCCACTTTAATAGAAGCTTTCAGCAGATCAGGAATGCCTCTCTTACCTGTGTGAGTGGTAAAATTCCACTGAATAACTGAGTATTTTATTTCTTGACGTTTAAACCTGACTCCTTAAAGACAATTCACAGGGAGGGAATCATGCCTAATAACAATCAAACTGCATAGAACTAAAAAATCACCTTCAGTTGCCACTTTTTCTTGTCTTTTTTTTTTTTTTTTGGTGTTTGTTTGTTAGATATGGGACATTTAAAACTGCAAATGTCGATAGTTGATTTAGGGAGTTGTTGGTCTCTGAAGCAGTTCAGTCTCAATCTGCCTTTATTTTCTTTGCCTTATTTGCACAAGATTTGGCTTTTCTTATTCAAAACATGGTAAAAGAGCTTTGCCAGCCTTTGGCCTGTCGAGACTTATGAGCTGTGTTTGTGATTCAGCGGCACCAAGCCTCAGGAAATTATTTGGGATTTAATTTGTTTCTAATTATTCCTTTCCCAGCTGAACAGGCTCTGTCCAGTTTTTGGGACTGCTGCTAAATGCTCTTGTAGGAGATGGTTTTTACACTTCCTGCTGGAATTAGCCCATGATTTAGCACAGTTGTGTCTGCTGGCAAAACTAAATGTTCAAAGTCTGCCTTCCAGAAAACAGAGAAAACAGAGTTTTCATCATTAGGAGAATTGTTTCTCTTCATACAAATCATTTTGGGCAAGAAAAAAGTGATTTTATATTTTGAATAGGGCAACATCCAGCCCTGCTGTTAATTAGACTAAAATCTTTGGTTCAAGATAATTAGTGCTGGGCTGAGATGAATGTAAGTTCCTGGGTACTTTAATTCCAAAAATTATTTGCTGGACAGGGCATTGGTGTCACTTCAGGAAATAACCAGAGAAATATTTTAAAAACTGGCTGTGTCTCTACATTCTTGTTCTTGAGTAAATTAAAAAAGAACTTCACGACTGAGGCTCTGAACAGTCTCTTTACCACTGAAAGAAAAGCAAATTGTCCCGTTTTTCCAAGGATTAATTTTTCAGTAGCAATTTAGGTAAATGCTGTGACTCAAATGAGGTGAGGGAAAATTCAGATTGACTTCCCTGACACCTCTGTAGTTGTCACGGTGCTTTTTATGGAAAAAGGCAAAGAGTTGTGGCCAAGTTATTTGCAGTTGGAGACAGATAGCAATTTTTCTAATTAAATTCCAGCAGAGATGCAAGATGAACAGATAGGCACTCATGAGGTGCTTTAGAAGTGGGAAAGCAAGGCAAAACAATGATAAAATCCTCTTGTGGGTGCAGCCATCCCTTTTATCCCAGGCAAACTTTTCTTTTGCATTTTCCCCTCTTTTCACTCTAATTGCAGCCATACACAGGTCACCAGATTGATGTGAATTTCAAGATAATGGATACATTTCACATTATTTAACCTGTTTTAGTGATTTTGAATGAATATCTCAGCAAAGTCAAAATGGACAGCTTTGATAAGCTGCTGATTATCCGCTAGTACCTGGTAAGGACTTATAAAAGGTGTTTTAAGTCTGTTGATGCGATTTGCCCTATCCTTCCCCTCTTTAGGATTGATTGTCTGTCTCCCACATACCATCCCTTAAAAGACAGAGCCTTTTTTTTAAAGAAAAATGTCACTGAGAAGTAGCAGAGCATGAAAAGGTTAAAATCACAAAGATGTGATGTTACAGGTAATTAAATTTTATGTTTTTGGGAGGAAACCAGGACGGCTAATTAAAAAAAATTGTCAGTAAAATTGTCAGGAACTTTAATATGTGACTACATAAACCTGAGAATAATTTCCCTTAGCAGCTAGGCAAGGTCTTTTCTTGGCTGAGGTATTGATCAGGCAGGACAGTCCCTGTTAATTTAAGATTAACTTGTGACTTTAAATATAGATGTATTTCAGCTACTGGAGAGGTTCACTTGCCTCGTTTGCCCTTCAAAACCAAACAAAACTGTGATTTTAACTTCCAGAGTATAATGATTGACTAAAGAACCAGGTGTTTTGAACAAAACGGTGGTTGAGAAAATGATAGCAAGGCTGCAGAATAAGGGAATAAAGTCTGAAAGGCACTTTCCTCCTGGGGATTTTAACCCAATTGTGGTTCAGAAGTTGAGTTGCTGTCTGTAGGTATAAAATTAAAATATATATTTATATAAATATAGTAGTTCTAATCCTTAAAAGTGGAGGTTTTAAGGGAAAAAGGATCAAGCTTGTCTGAAAAGTGAGATGATTTTGGTTAAAAAAAAAAAATACAGGAAAAGAAAAACGTCCCTGCAGATCATCTTTGAACTTTTTTGGGGGGTGAGAGAAGGCTATTTTGGTTATTGCTGGGGCTGGGTTATGGGATAGTCTGTGGGACACAGTGGCCATGGAGCTCCTTGGGAGGCACAGGAGGAGAAGCAGCTCTGGGAGCTCTCCAGAGACTCAGGATGGGCTGGAAATTTGGCTGCTGCTGAAAACAGGGATATTTTCTAGCTATCAAGCTGTAAAGTTAAGTCTCAAATCGGATTAATTATTAAGGTAGGAATAAACAGGTAAAAATAACTGATTTTATAATTTTTTATTTTGTTTTGTTTTCAAATCTGGGAACGTTTCTTCATTTTCCTGTTATTCCTCATCATGGTTTGGAACTTACAGGTGAGAAAATGCTCAGTTCTTCTGGCTTTACAAGGAGCTGAGAAGGAAAAGCGCCTGAGTTTGCTTGGAAGAATTAACAGTGGTTCTGAAATTAGAAGGAATTTCCTTTCAGTAAGGAAGAGGAGCTGCTTTGGTACAAACTCTGGTCACAGCCTCAGCAGTCAAATCCATCCAGGGATTTCCAGGGGTTTGGTATGGGCAGCAGGGCAGGTTCAGGAGCATAAACCACCTTTCTGTGCAGCAAAACTGAGGCTAAAAATCCAATTAATGGATAAATGAAGTGCCAAAACAGTTGCATGTTGATTGAGGAGCTCCTGCAAGATTCAATTCTGCTTTCTGTTCCATAGATCCATGTTTGTTACAGCACCGAGTGGAGCAGTTGTCACAAAGGAAACATATGCGGCAATTTATTTGGTCCTTAAATGTCATTTCAAAGCATTTTAAGGCTTTAAATGTTGACATTTAAACAAAATACTCTTGCAGTGATGCTTTATTAGCCAAGTTCACTCCAGAAAAATTCTCATCTCTGTCACATCCCTTTGCAGGGAGAATTATTTCAGTGTCTGGATTGTCCCATTAAACTACAGATGATCATTAGGGGTCAGGAGGAATTTTTTCTCTTTTCAACATATTGTCACAATGCAGAGGGTGCAATTAATTCCTCAATTAATCAGATGTGATCTGCAAAACCTTAATTGATGAATACTTTCAAGTACACGTTGAAATGAAATCACCCTTGGAAATGAAAGGAAAATTCCCATTCTCAGGATGGTTGTGTTTGCCTCTGCTCCATGCTGTTATATTGGTTCTGTGGAAAATATTCCTTGAGTCCTAGAGGTCTCCTGTGGAGAACAAGGAAATTCCTGGTGAGTGGAACTTCCCTTCCTGAAAGGAGAAAATGGGATTAATCGGTATTTGGCTTTGGATCAATACCCTGGACAGCACAGCAGTGCTGGGGAGGTAGACATGTGCCTTGGTAAATTATTCCTGCTTTTTGTCCTGGGATTGAAAAAGAAAGCATTTAATGAAACACAAAATTTCTCTTTCTCATCCTAAAAAGATGTGAGGATGAGCTTAAGGATGAAGGATGTGAGATTTGCAGATGAGATGTGTACATGCACATGTTACATCTGCACAAATTTATTGAAAATACATCCAAAATTTAGCTGGGAAAACCCTTTTTTCTTCCTATAACCTTCAATCTAAAAGTGCCACTTTTAATGTTACCATTAAAGCAGTGTAATAGAATAGATTTAATGATGGTGAGGCAGAATTTGTAGCTGGCTCTGGCCACAAAATCTCTCCCTAAAATTCTTTCTCTGACAGGGTGGCAAACTTTAGTGAGGGGAGGACAGTGGTGGATACAGCTGGAATTAAGTAGTGAGGTAGTTCCAGGTGACATTCCCACTCCTGGACTGGAGAAGTGCTTGTTGAGTACCCAAAAGAGAGGAAAATCAGTACAGAAAATAAAAATGTTCTTCAAGCTGAGAGTGGGGACTGCTGTGAGGTTTTGCTGACCCCAAATGTCCCCCTCCTGTTTCAGCCTTCTGAAATTCCCACTGCTGCAGAAAGATGAAATGTGGGAATAAGGGAAAGAACCACCAACATTATTGTAATAAAATCTCTGTGTAAAGAGAGTCAGCCAAGAGAGAAAAGTGCTGGTTGAAATATTGACCTATTCATCTTGAGATTCCTTTTTCTTTTAATTTCAAATTAATTACTTTCTGGGTTGTTTGTTTGTTGGCTTGCTTTTTATCTAGTTTCCTACAGCTGAAAAAGAGAGATTCCACTACTGGTACTGGTTACATTTTCCACCAAAACTTTCTCCTCTTTTATCATTTGCTTATAACTTCTTGTGCCTTTTGTGGTGTATCATTGTGTGGCTAATTTTTCTAAAGTCATAGAGAAGCCATCAGCCCATTGTCCCTAGGAAGAGAAACACAAATATATAGATATAGATACAGATGTGTGATATAGAGAATTATCCCTCTGTGAGAAATAGCATTTTAAGGAAAGAAAATTGGGTTAATATTTCAGTAATTTCTTTATTAGCAAAGAAATTAGTCTTTTAAATGAAAATAAAAATAATCTGGAAGTCATTAAAGTGGTGCTACGCAGTCTTTAAATATTTTCTGATTTTTGGGGAGATGTAGGTGCTTCACTTGGGCTTTGCAACTTGCTCCTCTGCACAGAAATCGGGATAATAAGAAACTCGCCATCAAGAATCTGAGGGATAATCAAGGAAATAGACTTCATAGTTGTATGGGAAAAGAAGCCAAATGTCAGAAAAGAAATGTTTATTGTTCTTTAATGCCAGTCATCACCTTGGAAGGAGGAGAAGCTCTGGACTCAATTCTGGTTGTGCCGAGGCAGGAGGCCCATTGCATAATGCATTTCATTTAGTCCCCTGCACAGACACTGCTGGGGACACTTCTTATCAAGCATGTCAGATACAGAAAAAGCAATTTAGTAAGCACTGTGATCAGATCCTGATGAAATTCAATTCTTTTTTGGCCCTGCTGTTCCTGGGAGACATCATTGATAAAAATAGTTTCTGTTTTCCTCCGTGCTTGGGTTCATTATACTCTCTTGCTGCTCTTTCAAAATGGTTTTTTTTTTCCCCCTCAAAGGTGGCTTATTTTTACAAGTAAATGAGAGGAATTGTGTCCTCTGACAGCTTACTCTGTTAACAACCCAAGCTGCCAGGATATTTGAATTTTACAGTTTTCATTTCAAGAAACTGCATAAACATGGGGCCTGACAGAAACCCAAGCAGCAGTCGCAGGTTGTATTGAAGAGCTAAATCAGGTGCTAAAAGCTCTTTGATAATTTAGTGCTGAGTTTCGAATGAAGGTGAATTGAATAATTAATCCTGTGTATTAATTTTTCCTACTGGACATTACAACACTTTTTTATCCCTAGAGAAGGCAGGAGAAGCCAGATCATAGGTACCAAGGACACAAATTGCCAACTGTGGCTTTTCAGCTGTGGCTTCTGGAAGGGGAACTTCTGAAAAATAAATAAAGATAAAAGTTCATTTCGTTTCAAATTTGCAGATCAGTTCTTGGGTCCCAGCATGGGAAGTATCTGGAGATGCTCTAGAGAGCCCAGAGGAGGCACCAGGATGATCAGAGGGATGGAGCAGCTCTGCTGGGAGGAAAGGCTGGGAGAGCTGGGATTGCTCAGCCTGGAGAGGAGAAGCTCCAGGGTGACCTCATAGTGTCCTTCCAAGGCCTGAAGTAGCTGCAAGAAAGATGGAGAGAGACTCTTTTCAAGGGATGGATTGCCAGGATAAGGGGGAATGGCTTCCCACTGCCAGAGGACCGGGATAGATGGGATATTGAGAAGGAATTGTTCCCTGGGAGGGTGGGAGGCCCTGGCACAGGGTGCCCAGAGAAGCTGTAGCTGCCCCATCTTGTCCCTGGAGAGGTTAAAAAAAGTGAGGATGTAACTTGAGGATATGGATTAGTGGTTCTGGATTGATGGTTGGACTAGATGGTCTAAAGCTTTTTTTCAACCTTACTGATTCTATAATTCTAAGAAGTCTAAATTAAGTGCATTAGCCGTAAATCTCTGGGGTTGAGCAACGTAGATTTGGTTTCCTCAAGTCCTTGTGGCCTTTTTTGGGGAAGTGTTTCCAGGCCCAGAATTTCTGTTATATAAAATTCTTTTTAACTCCTATGACAACTTGATGAAACAATTTTCTGCAGAGAATTTATTCTCTTTCAGCTTCAGAGTGTGTTTTAAATCTGTGCTTGGGGTTTGCTTCCAAAGTCTCCAAAGCATTCAGCTGAGGTCTTGGCCCACAATTTGGGTTCTTGTGTTGCAGCAATGAGGAGGGTCAGAAGATCCCATTCCCTCTGGATTCCTGTACATCTCTGTGTCACATCGGCCTTCAAAGAGCAGCACAGGAATTCCTGCAGGCTCTTGATGTGAGGCTCTGCCTCCCCTGGGTCTGATCAAAGGCAAGAATGTGTAGTTGCCAGTGGGAAGGCAAGAAAAGAGGGAGAACAGTGAGATCCTACAAATGGGAGATTTGATGTGACATGGTTTGACTAACGATGAGATTTTGGTAGTATCTCCTACATTTGTAGCACGATTCCTGCTTTTCAGATTGACTTCCTTTGTGGTTGGATAATTCCACTGAAACATTCCCCACGTTTTGCTGACAAGCAAGTGGTCTGTGATGGATTTCTGCTCATTAGTGTTTTGTCACAGCCCTCGTTGTGCTGGCAGAGCAGCTGAGACAGCAGCAAGGAACGATGTTGGAATGGTTCTGCAGCTCTCCCTGCTGTTTTAGTGCCAAGTGTTGGCAAAGTTGCAGGCAGTTCTGCACAGCATGGAGAGAACTCAGCTCATTTCCCACTTACAGCCTGTATTCCAACCTCAGGAAAGCAAAGTAGAATCAGCGTTACCACAACCATTCATCAGTTCATCAAGAACTTTGTTGGTTTAATAGTGCAGGGCTCCCTGGGAAGGGGTTCTGGATGGCAACAGGGGCAATGTGTGTTGCTTTAGTAATATTTTCATCTGGAGAAAAGCTCTTCAGCCTTGTCTTCCACTGGGGTGAGAGTTCAGCAGCAAATTCCTCAGCTGAGCTATGAGAATGATGCTGAAACTTTACCTGAAGTCCACTGACCACAGATAAAGCTGCCTGTATAAATAATAATTTTCAGGGTGTCAAATATTGGTGTGAAATGTCCATGGGAACTGATTGTGCTAAAACAGGATCCCAGGCTGGCTCAGGCTGAAGGGAGCACAGGGGGCAGCTGGTGGCACCTCCCTGCTCCAGCAGGGCCATCCCAGAGCCCAGGGCACAGCATTGTGTGCACACAGCTCTGCAACAGCCCCAGGGAGGAGAGCCCACAGCCTCTCTGGGCAATGTGTCAGGGCTGGGCACTGCCCAGGGCAGAAGTTCCCAGCTCCAGCCCCAGCTCCCTCAGCCTTTCCTGGGCACCGAGATGCTCCAGGCCCTTCCTCAGCTGCAGGAGCTCCAGGTCTCTCTGGCTTGATTTTCTAACAGCCTTCGTGCCTTAACAACTCAGTCTTCAGTGTGATTCATGGGTAGAAAATGTCTTGCTGTGTTTGACTCAATCATAAATTGACAGTGTAGGTTTTTGTCTCTTTTCTACGTGGATTTCCTGAGCTCACCTTGGTGGATCCAAACAAAACTTTGGAAACTCTTGTTTTCCATGCAGCTTTATCCTTTGTAGTATTTTCCAGTGTTTACTTGTGGTGACCATGGCCCCTGAGCTCAAAGGATGTCTCTGGTGGGAGCTCAAGTGTTTGTGAATCATCACAGCAGCATCACCAGACTGAACCTGGAGATGGTTCATGGTCTGGTATCTACAATTGTACAAAAAACATCTCTCAGGAATAAATTATCTGCTCAGACAAGAACCTTCCTAGTTGAGGAGGTTTAACTGGCTTTCAGTTTCCTAGAACACAATGATTTTCATGGTAACAAGCAAAAAATGCCCAAAATACACCACAAAATCCCCAAAATATACCATAAACCCCCCACAAATGGAAAAGGCAGCTCTGAGAAGAGAATTGTGTTATTCCAACTCCAAAAATGTGCCATTTCCTCTCTTTTTCTTCTCATCTTCCCCAAAGGAAGAAGTTTTTCTTAAGTATTTACGGTTGGCAAATTCAACTTTGTAACTCAGGTAGATGGAAAAGATAGAAAATATGATTTTTTTAAAAAAATCTTTACTGTCAGCTGTGCAGCAATTATTGTTGTACCCTGACTTTAAAAAGAATTCCACACTGCCCACATCCTTCTATTGGAAGCCTGGCATTGCTGGACATCTTAAAATAATTTAAATAAAATAAAATACATACAAAATATTGGAAAAGATACTACTTTAATTTTAAAAATCATGTTTATTTTGGGGTGGCTTTTTTGTTTTCGAGAGCCCCAAATGCATATTCTGCATCTCAGCTGTAAATTCCCTCATAATCATTCCATGAGATCATGGGACGGTGAAATCAATACATAGGCAGGAACATAAAAATCCTGTTTGGATTTTTGAATGCAACTGCACTCCTGAATTATTAAGCACCATTTAAATACATTAATTTAGAACATCATCTGATTCTTTTATTCACAATCCTCAGTAGGAGCCTAAAACTTCCTGGCACAAATGGGACTCTTAATTTGCCTTGTTCCATCCATAACATCTCTGAAGGCCATGGATTTTTGCAGGACCTGCTGGACATCCCACATGGAGAAGGTGCTGCTGTGCTTCCATGGAGAACACAAAAGAAGGGGGGGAGAAATGAGGTTTTGCTGCTACCTTATTCTCTCTGAGCTTTTTGAAAGTATTTTTCTGCCTTGATCATCTCGTGGCCATGCAGACTCGCTGGCAGGCTCTCCATCATGGGTCTGTTTGAAGGAGGATTTTTAAAATTTATTAATATTTGTGCTAAGAGTTGCAAGGTGAGGTTGGGGTCCTGCTTTTTGGCCTGCCCAGTTCTGCTGTATTGAACACTGGAAGTCAATTAATCACTTACCAGTAACTGAGGGAGCTTTTCCCTAACGAGGTAAATAAATGACTGCATATTCCACCCTCAGACTGACAAGATCTTGTTTGTTTTTTAATCACATGCCTCTGCCAGAGCCTGGGCAGCCTTTCATGTTCCCCATGGCAGAGGCTGGGATTTGAAGGGCGGCTGTTTATTCTGAGTGATCTCCTTGCCCTGCTGTGGCTCCATGCTGATTTTGCCAGCACTTTTCCCTGCCTTTCCCTGCCAAACCTCCCCATGCTCTTGCTTCGCCTCCAGCTGGGGTTTCTGAGGCACCTGTGGGCCCATCAGACACTTCACTCCTTCATTAATCTGTTTTCCCTTCCTTTTAATGAGCTTCCATCTCCTCCCAAAGCTCCTGAGAAGGAGCCTGGGAAGGGATTTTTAGGCCTCTTGCAAGGATGTTGGATGCCTGTGGAAAACTCTTCTCATTTTTAAAACAATTACTTCTGATTGAAAGTATGTGCGCACTTTCTTGAAGTTCCTATTTGTGCTTTGATGAATTTATTAGTGTGCTTTTACCCATTTATTAACCTAATGGCTGCTTCATTGTTTTATGTTTTCATGGTTCTAATTACTAAATTTGGATGAAAAAGGTGCTGCATTGTGCGTGCATTATTAAAGTAATGTGAAAGTACCTTGAGTTTTGCTTCAAAGCACATCAGCCAATTTAATTCAAAACAGATGTAAATTATTAAAGTTGGGGCTGTTCAACCTGGAGAAGAGAAAGCTGTGGGGAGACCTCACAGCCCCATCCAGGCTCTGAAGGGATACAGGGATGCTGGAGAGGGACCCTGCAACAGGAACTGCAGTGACAGGACAAGGGGAATGGGTTCAGGCTGACAGAGGGGAAATTTACATGAGAACGAATTTCCCTGTGGCGGTAGGGAGGGACTGGGATGGAATTCCCAGAGAAGCTGTGGCTGCCCCTGGATCCCTGGCAGTGTCCAAGGCCAGATTGGACAGGGCTTGGAACAGACTGGAGTAGTGGAAGGTGTTCCTGCCCATGGCAGGGGGTGGAGCAGAATGGGCTTTAAGGTCCCTCCTAACACAAAGCATTCTATGATTTAATGCTTCTATCCCAAACATTTTAGCAGATGGTGCACGATGTCTTCTAGCTCTTGAGTAGCCCATTTCAGGTATATACAGTACACACCTGAACGTACCTGGAGAAACAACTTCTATAGAATAAAAAATTAATGGATTTCACCTTTCATTTTCAGCTTCCTTATAATTCATTTTCTAATTGAACTTGGTTCTATTCAGTTGAGTACTTTGTTTCTCAGGGGTCGGTGCAAAGGTGGCAGTGTGGGATAAAATATCTTCGGTTCGACCAGAACCTGTTTCATCTGAAATGCAGGGGTTCTAAGTGCTGCTGTCCTGCTTTTCCTTGAACTGGAAAATAAAGCATTGTCCTTGCTATGCGAGTTATTTGTTTAACAATTCTGATTTTAGTCTTGGTTTGGCATAGACTCAGCCTGGCTTGCAATATTGTAATCATAGAATCCAAGGATCCCAGGCTTGTTTGGGTGGGAAGAGACCTTAAAGCTCATCCAGTGAAACCTCCTGCCATGGGCAGGGACACCTTCCACTATCCCAGGGTGCTGCAAGTCCTGTCCAACCTGGCCTTGGACACTGCCAGGGGTCCAGGGACAGCCGCAGCTTCTCTAGGCATTAATGGTGAGTTTAAGCCCAGCCTAACAGATGGGATTGGTTTTGTTGTGAGTGTGTTTTTAACTCAAATGTGGGGTTTTCTGAGGGTGCTCCAACTGATCTGCAAATTTAAAAATAGCATTTTAGTCCTGGTCAGTTTTCTGCACAATCTTCTCCCTCCCCATGCAACTTTTATGCCATTCTAAAGCCTATTAAAAATTCAAGCAGGTGTCAAATATATCTTCTTCTCTCTTTCTTTCTGCCTATTTTGAGCTTGTCTCCCTCATTACACTTTTAAGAGTTTAATTTTTCAAAGAGTCCCAAATGGGATTGAGTGGTGACAAAGGACCTGGCCAGTGGGATGGGAACAGGGACAAAAGCCATAAGCAGGAATGAAGAGCTTCCCAGTCCCAATTTGGAGGGCCAAGAGCATCCATCTCTGCTTTTTAATCTGCCTATCCCTGACATATCTGTACCTTAAATTTCTTTGGTGTGGAAAAGGCTGGAAGAGCCCCTGGACTTGAGGAACCTGTAGGAAATGACTGGGGGACACACCTTGGGGTGTGGTGGCGGGTGACTCTGGGGCTGCACAAGGAGTCAATAAACTGCCTGTTCTCCACCCTGGCTGCCTCTCCTCCTCCTGGTTCATCCCTTTGACCTCTAATTTTCCCCTCAGGCTCATCAAAGCTCTCACAACTCCCTTCCAGCTCTCAGCAGGATGATTTCTGACAGCTCTGCCAAAACTTGGCTGAGTGTGGACTTCTCTCATTCCTATTCCCATGTTAAATTTTAAGTTCCCTCTTGCAGAACACAGAGCTTTCCAAAGGAAAGGCTGCCAGGACGAGTTGTGTGTGGGAAAAAAAAAAAAAACAGCCTGTGTCTGTTTTTTCACAGAGCTCATTAAGGGTTTTTGCCATGCAGGGAAACACTCCAAGGGAAGGGGAAAGCCTGGTGTGCACACATCCGTGTGTGGTACATTTGTAGTTGGTTGAGCAGCCAAGGTCACTGAAACTGTGGGAGTTGGGAATGGCAGCTCTGGAGTTGCCACTGGAGGGTGGATTGACGGAGATGAAAGCTGGCACCAGTTTTGACGTGGCCTGACTGTGACCTTCCAGGACCTGAAGGAGCTGCAAGAAAGATGAAGAGACTCTTTTCAAGGGATGGAGGGACAAGAAAGGGGGAATGGCTTCAAACTGCCAGAGGCCAAGGTCAGATGGGATATTGAGAAGGAATTGTTCCCGGGGAGGGCAGCAAGGCCCTATGAGATTCCCAGAGAAGATGTTGCTGTTCCTGGATCCCTGGAAGCATCCAAAGCCAGGCTGGAGGGTCTTGGAGCAACTGGGATAGTGGAAGGTGTCCCTGCTCTTGGCAGTGGGTGGAATTTTGGATCTTTAAGGTCCCTTTCCAACCCAAACCATTCCACGATTCTACAATTCTATCTCCATGTTAAGCATTTGAATTCACTTCCAAATAATGCTGAATAGTTCCCACACCCCATCCACTTTTCCAACATAGCTGTCCCTGAAATATCTGTACCTTAAGTTTCTTTTGCAGGGTGTATTTGTGGATCACAGCCACTCCAGCTCCTGATAATGCACTAATTCATTTTGCTGTTTTCCTGTTTTCAAGGCATTTGCTGTGTTTCACTGTGGGATGGCTGAAATCCCTGATTCAAGGGACTATTTATAGAAACACAGTCAAGTATTTCTGAGCTTCCTTTATCAAGTGTTTACTATCAGCTTCTAAGCTGATAAGGGGACTGGGGCATTTTCCCTGTGGAGCCAGGCTGGGAGAGTTGGGGCTGGAGAGAAGGGTGTGTGGAGCCCTCACAGCTCCTTCCAGGGTCTAGAGGGACTACAGGGAAGCTGGAGAGGGGCCCAGCAGCTGGAACTGGAATGACAGGACAAGGGGAATAGGTTCAGTCTGATAGAGGGGAAATTTAGCTGAAATATAAGGAAGGAATTGTTCCCTGGAAGGGTGGGCAGGCCCTGGCACAGGGTGCCCAGAGAAGCTGTGGCTTCCCCTGGATCCCTGGAAGTGTCCAAGGCCAGGCTGGATGGGGCTTGGAGCAGCCTGGGATAGTGGAACGTGTCCATGCCATGGCAGGAGGCTGCAATGGATGAGTTTAAAGGTCCCTTCCCACTCAAAATCCTTCTGGGATTTTGTGATTCCTTTCTTCCAGGATCTATCCTTGAACTGTATCTCACAGAAAGAAGATTGCTATAGAAGTGTTTGTGTTGTCTGGTTAATTTGGATTTGAAGGGGCCATGAGCTGTAAATATTCTTCTCATTCTGAAGGTTTTTTGTCCTCAAATACCCTTCCCAGTGAAATGATGTTGTGCTAAACCTCCAGATCTTCATGCTGGCTTTCTAATTGCTCTGTTTCCAATGTGATTTCTCATTTCAGGCCCGTGTGAATCCCATCAGTGTCACTCCACCCATCCAAGCCATAGATCAGGACCGAAACATCCAGCCTCCTTCTGACCGACCTGGCATCCTCTATTCCATCCTAGTTGGTTGGTGTCTGCTACTCTTCCTATCCCTCCCAATCAGTCCCTCTGGTATGACCAGCCAGGAAAAGATTGCCTGGGAGAGTGGAACCCTGATAAAAATTCCTCTTGTGGTCAGTGGGATGTTTGGAATTGTTCTTCCACCTGTTGGTGTTTAATTGCCACATGGAAATTCATTTCACAAGGTTATTTATTAGTGTTTATTCAGATTAAATCTAGAATCATTGTCTGGTTTAGTGAATGGAATAGCACAACAAGGGAAAGGATAGCTCTGCTGGGATATGTTTTCCATTGACAGACACAAAAAAAGATCCTAAAAAAAAGGCAGTTAGATGAGATTTCATCCAAAAACTCATGTTGCACAGAGCATCTCCAAGGGTCTTACAGCATCCACCTCCAATTCTGCTGCCTGTGCGCTTTCCTTTGTAATTTAGAGTTTGTTTAGTTGTTTATGCTGCTTTCTCTTCTTTTTCCTGCTACTGCCCTGTGTTTGACATTTGTTGCTGGGCTTGTAGGATTTGACCATAGAAGGGCCTAAGGTTGGTCAGCAATTGCAGGGCTCCACCTGCCCAGCCTCTCCCAAAATCCACACACGGCCCTTTCTGTGGGATTTGGAATTGGGGAATATTGTGGAACCACATCATTTCCCTGTGTTCCCTATGTTGAACTCCACAGTTTTCCCAGCCAAGGAGAGGTGGAAGTGAGGATTTTGAGGAGCACATTGTGGAGGTTTAGCTCTGCAAATGGACTTACTTATAAATGCCATGAATTTATATGATTTCTAAGTTCTGCAGGGACAGTTCCACCCCAGGGCCACATTTAGGCCAGATTTTTAAGGTTTTTTGCATAATTCACAAAGTTCTTCAGGATAGAAATTATTAAAGATTGTGTGTCAGTAACCTGGATTTTGGGAATATTGGAGTGGCGGCTCTGACCTCCAAGAAATAATTCAGAGCACTGGTGCAGCAATGTCGGTTGGTTTGGGGACCTTTTTTTTTTCCTTATTTGTTTTTCTTTCCTTTCTTTTTACTCCTTTCTTTTTCCTTCTGTCTTTTGCCTTCTTTATTTTTTTTTCTCCTTTCATCCTCTATTTCTTGGGTTTTTTTCTTTTTGGCTGCCTTTTTTCTTCCCTTTTCCATCTCTTTTCTGTCTCTTTTCCTTTATTTTTCCTTCTCCTTTTTTCCTTCTTTATTTTTTCTTCTTTCTATTTTCTCTCTCTTTTCTTCTTCTTTTTCCCTTATATTTTCCTTCTGTTTCCCTGCCTTTTTCTTTTTTCAGTTTTCTCCTTCCGTTTCTCTTCCTTACTTACTTTTTTACTTTTTTATTCCTTTTTTGTTTTCTTCTTTTTTCTTTATTCTGTCTTTTCTTTTTCTTCTTCTTCTTTTTATTTTTTTTCCTTTCTTATTTTTTCCTCATTTCTTTTTCCTAGTTCCTATTTACCTTCTCTTTAAATTAATTTTCCCCTAATCTTTTTCTTTTTGGTTATTTTTCTTTTTTCCTTTTCCTTTCCTTCTCTATTCCTTCTTTTTTCTTCTTTTTGCCTTCTTTTCTCCTTCTTTATTTTTTCTCCTTCCTTTTTTCTTCTTTTTTCTTCATTTTTTCTTCTTTCTTAATTTTTTCTTCTTTTTTCTCATTTATCTTTTCCTTGTTTCTTTTTTTCTAGTTTCTATTCTCCTTCATTTAAAATTCATTTCCCCCCTCATTTTTTTCCTGTTTGCTTCTTTTTACCTTCCTTTTTTTCCTCCTTTTCCCCCTCCCTTCATTCTCTCTCTCTTTTTTTTTTTTTTCTTATTTTCCCAACCGTGTGCTCTTCCAAAGGATTTCTTTTTGGATTTTGAGCCTGCCTTCATCTCTGCCGGATTTGCTATTTCTGTTTTAGCCTCAGAAAATATTAAGTAGTTCCACAGGAAATGGGCCTTGCAGATATTTCTCATTACGTGGATTTTTTTTCCCCCTTTTCTTTAGATCTAAACCTCCTTCTCCTTGATATATTTGGGAAAGTCGTTTTTTAAAGACTGGAAGGTTTGAAGTGTGCCCAAGGAATTAGGGAATAAGTTACTCATGACTATGATTTTAAGTTTTATTTAATTTGATTCCGTTTTATTTGGTTCTTCTTTTCCTCTCTTTCCTTGCCCACCTGAGCAAGACTAATACCCTGGGCATTGTGGATATTTGATATATTTAACATTTGGGAATGGGGTATTGGGATTTTTTTTTTCTAATGCACTTATTTTTTCAGTCCTTGGCTTTTGGAAATGTTCCTTTCTTTGGATCTTTGTAATACACCCATATTCCATGGACTTATCCGGGTGTGAAGGAAGGCCCTCCATTTTTATTAACCATGTTATTGATTCTACCAATTTTTTTTTATTTTTACTAGAAATTTTTTTTAACAGTAAAATGCAGTCTTTTTAATAGCAAATTAATAAAAAAATATTCATTTTAGGAATAATTTGAAGCCTTTTTTTTTTGTTAGGGGCCAATCCCTGAGAAAAGCTGAATTTTCCTTTCATTCATCAGCTTTTTGCCCTCGAAAGTCACTCTGTGATTTCTGCTGCCAGTTTTGGACACTTTTGGTTGATATTTTAAAGAAAGATCCAAAAATGCACAGTAGCTTTTGGGAATGAGGGGAGTCCTCTCCAGTCCTGTGTCCATTTCAAGTCCCAGGTCCCACAAAACTGCTCCCCTGGCTCTGGGAAAAGCAAATTGAGGAGTCCTTTCCTTCTCCCCCTTGCTGGCCGCCCACATTCTGATCCCTCAGCCTCTCAAAACACATGGAATTGCTGGATCCAGGACACTCAGAGTTCATCCCTGGATTTCAGAGCAGGCAGAGGTGGACTAAGGGCAGCCCAGCTCTGTCAAAATGCCAATATTTCTGTGCCTGCTGAAGCAGAGATCCCTGTTCCTGGCAAACCTGGCTCCCAGAGTTCAGGAATCCAGGAACCTGAGCCCTTCCTGAGGTGGCCAGGAGCTGGGCAAGCATCCTCAGTCAGGATTTGGGCACCCACCTATGTCATCTCTTAATTTTTGCTTTTCTATCATCCATCTTGCTGCCTTTTCCTCCTATACCTGGTGAGGTTGGTTTGGTTGCTTGTGAAGGTTTTTGTGTTGTTTTTTTTCCCTTTTTTCTCCTGGATTCTCTCCTAACATCCTTACCCAAGATTAGCTCATCTTTCCTTCTCTAAACCCCTTTGTGAGTCTTACCCTCCTCCCCAATGTATTTGTTCTCCTTCAGGGTGCCTCCTGTTTCCTCCTTTCTCTGAGTTTTTACATTTTGCCCTAATTTTGTGACAGTTTTTAGCTTCAGAAACAGTCCTGGTGATGTGCAGCCTCTAAAGCCAGCAATCTGTTACTAGCCAAAAGTTTGGAGCTCCTGCTGGGTGCCGTGTGCTCTTCAAAAATTAGATTAATTGATTAGAACATGAAATTAAAAGTCAAGGCAACGGGATACAGGACTTGGAGTTTGAACCTCTGCATTTGTGCAGGTGGTGTAAGAGAAAACAAAAATCCTTCGTGGGTTTTGCATTGATGATATAGGTGTGTTTTAAGAGGGTCGCAGAAAAAAAAATTAAATAAATATATATATATATATGTATATTTATCTAGAAAATTGCTGTCATTGGAGGATTGCAAATTAAATTATTGCAGTAATTTGTCTCCTGGTTTCTAAAAGTACTTTCTAAACATTGCAATTGAAAGGTGAGCAAATAACAGCAGCATTTATCAGGAAAGTGATCTTTCCTCATGTTGAGTCTATGCCTCAGTCGTGGCTGGATTCAATGTTTGGCAGGGCCAGGTTTGTGCTGCTCCCATGGAGCTTTAGGGGCTCCCAACTCCTGGGCTCAGGGATGTTCTGGGACTTTTCTGCCCTCAGCTGCTGACAGGGCTGCTCCCAGATGTAAACTCCTCAAGATTTTAGGCTTATAATCAGAATTTTGGCTTCTTGGGATGCTCTGACAGTATTGCTAAGCCGGGAATGCTGGAGTTCACTCTGTGTGGAGTACTTGGGCTTTCTGAGCCCATTTCTTTGGGAATCCCAGTAGAATCACTGTAGCTGGGATTTTTTCCTCCTCCTGTGCCAGGCTGTGGTGCTGGAACTTTTAAGGCTTAGGCGCAGGCACATTTTTGGGCTGCAGTTGCCAGGCACAGCCCTTCCTCAGTCTCCATGGGCTCCCAAATCCATTCAGGCTCTGAGGCTCCTGATTTCACCGGCCTGGAGAATCTCCTGGAAATCCACAGCCATGAGAACACTGTTTACAACTGACAATAAATTTAGGTTTCATCTGGTGCTTCCTCCCTGAGGAGAAACTTTTCCCAGAAGGATTTCTAAAATCACCTATCTGTTGTTATCATAATGTTATTATTTGTGTTATTACTTATATAGATTATTTATGTGTTATTTATAATATTTCTGTTTTTATCAAGTACTTAGGGAGTCCCTGTTGAGAGGAATCTTCATGGGTTTGGAGAGTAAGAAAATAATAATATTAAACACATAGCTTTATAGTATCTTTAAGCCCCATGTCCACATAAGGCAATATTTTTTCCTTCCAATAACAGAATTTGGCTTTTTTCCGTTATGATTAATAAGTAAAATAAACACATTGTCGAACTAAACCTTTCAGAGTTGTTCAAACTTCAATGTCTTTTTTTGCAGGTACTCCAGAGGATTATCCCCAGTATTTCCACATGAATCTCACAACAGCTGAACTGACCCTCCTCAAGCCAATAAATAGGGATTTACACCAGAAGTTTGACTTGGTTATTAAGGTAATTTGGGCTGAATTCATGTTTTTATATTCTTCGGAAAACAAAAGGCTTTGGAGAAAATATGGTGGGGGCCTGCTTGTCTCTTCTGCACTTTTCTCTTCCTTTTTAGCCTGTCAGGCATCATTTAGCACCATCAGGGGGAAGAAGGGTGTGAAGCATTTGTGAAAAGGGGTTGAATCCTGGCAGAGATCTAACATTTCGTGTTACACTGTATGAACAAAAGCAGCACTACTTGTCCACTCACTTTTTATGAGCCCATTGTCCTGAGAACGCAGCTGGGTTCTATTTCACGTGTTCAGTCCACAGCCCTTCCTAGAGGATCATGGATCACAGATCATTGTGTGAGTGGGGAGTATTCACAGAATCCCAGCACGAGTCAGCTTGGGGTAGTGGTGAATATTTCATATTTCAGTAGTGAATATTCACAGAATCCCAGCTGGCTCAGGCTGAAAGGAGCACAGGGGGCAGCTGGTGGCACCTCCCTGCTCCAGCAGAGCCATCCCAGAGCACAGGGCACAGCATGGTGTGCACACAGCTCTGCAATAGCCCCAGGGAGGAGAGCCCACAGCCTCTCTGGGCAATGTGTCAGGGCTGGGCACTGCCCAGGGCAGAAGTTCCCAGCTCCAGCCCCAGCTCCCTCAGCCTTTCCTGGGCACCGAGATGCTCCAGGCCCTTCCTCAGCTGCGCAGCCTCCGCTGGCCCCGCTCCAGGAGCTCCCTGGCCCTGCTGTGCTGAGGATCCAGAGCTGGACACAGCACTCCAGAGGTGCCTCCAGGGCTGGGCACAGGGCCAGGATCCCTCCCTGCCCTGCTGCCAATGCTCTTCCTGCTGTCCATTCAGCTCCTATTGCTGGGAAAAGCCATATAGCACAACCCATCCCTGGCAGTGTCCAAGGCCAAGTTGGACAGGCTTGGAGCAGCCTGGGATAGTGGAAGGTGTCCCTGCCCATGGCAGAGGTGGGCACAGAATGGGCTTTAAGGTCCCTTCCAACCCAAACCATTCCATGTCTCTACATATCCTAGGGCATTGCAGGTTAAAGCCCTGTAGTCGTTTATTTCCAGATTTGGACTGCACAATACATTGATTAAAAAAATCAATTAACTGGTGTGGGAGGGTATTTTCTGCTCCTAAATAGCAGTTTGGGTCATTAATGGCCATGTTTATAGGATTTAGGAGGTACCTGTTGCTGTGGTAAATGTGCAGTCAGGGAAAATAAGGAAATAGTAAGAAAAAGGACCAGTCTGTAAGAATGATAATGTGCCACCTGCTAAAACAATAGAAGTTTTAATGCTGTATCCCTCAGGGACCATCGGAATAATGGCTCAGGCTTCTGCCAAATCAAACCTTCAGCTTCTTGTGTTGCCCATTTCTCATTTGTTGCAGTTGTAGGATCTCATTTTGTTTTATCTGGCGGAGTGCAATGTGTGATGTTTCCCTTCAAACAGAAAATTTGCTATTTTTGCAGCATGCACTCAGTTTAATCTTTAAAATATTCCCTCTGATATGAGAAGATCAATTATTTTTTTCTCATGTTAAGATATTATGGAAAACTGTGAAATGGAAAAGGTGGTTAAGTCAATACAGGAATATTTGAATGCAGGAGGGAAGGTGGACAGGAAATGGGGGCACTCACCTGCATTGCTGATAAATGCTGAATTCTCAAATAGGGAGACAACGGAAAAAACTAAAGATCCTAATAAGAAATGCTGGATTTCAGCCTCTCTCTACTTCTGGAATATATTAGATAAGCAAGGAGAAAAACAATTTTGCCCTCCTATGGAAGCTCTTGGCACTTCCATTCCTCGCCAAGAAACGTGGACATTATTACAACATCCTGACCAAAAAATTGTGTGGATTTTTGTGGATTTTCTCATTGAAATTTCCATGTGGCGACAGCAAGGCTGCCACAATATGTGGATTAAACTTTTAAACTGAAAGGGCTTAATTAAAATTACAGTGACAAGACCACCACACTGTATACATGAGATTATGTTCTTGTTACCAGCTCTAAAAAGCATCAGACAGGTTTTATTTATTTTTTTTTAACATGAAGCAAATGGGAGAATTATTTAAATTGATGCACTTTGCTCCTTTCCTATTTGATCAGGGGTTATTTATCAATCACACAGAACTTAAGGTGGCACTTCCATTATGATCCATTTGCAAAGAGGATGGGCTAGGGGGGTCTGGATGTGCTGACATAGGCAGGGAAGTGCTCTTAGATGGAATTCCTGCACTATGGAGAATTTACCACACCTCGGGGAGAGCTGATTTTGATAAACTTGCTCATGCTGGGGATGATTCAGTTCACAGTAGGCAAAGGATGAGGAGCTTCAGAAGTTTCTCATCCAATATTTGCAGTGGGTTGATGTCCAGTAATTAAGGAAAAATCAAGAAATTTCTCCATTCAAAGCTGCTATAAAACCTGTGGGAGTTGCAACACCAAAAAAAACCTGGAAGTATTTTGAGACTAAAGAACAGCAGAGAATCCTTGACTGGTTTAGGTTGGAAGGGATCTCAAAACTCATCCCATTCCACCCCCTGCCATGGGCAGGGACACCTTCCACTATCCTAGGTTGCTCCAAGCCCCATCCAGCCTGGCCTTGGACACTTCCTGGGATCCAGGGGCAGCCACAGCTTCTCTGGGAATCTGTGCTAGGGTCTCCCCACACTCACAGACCTTTTCCCTTTCTGGTTGTACCACTCTCTATGTTACTTGCCCAGGAATACATCCATTTTTTCCCCCTTTAAAGAAAATGCATCCATTTGAGATTCAAAATCAGGGAAAGCATTTTATTTCTCCTGCAAAATTGATTTTCCATTTCTAATGGCCTTGTATTCATGACTGAAAATGCTTTGATTTTTAGAACATCAGGTAGAAAAATAGAGGAGTGTTTTTGTGATTTCTTGTGGGAACCTGTGTACTGGTGAAATTAAATTGATCATTTTAGAGTAGTTTAGATATTTAAATTGATAGATAAATTGATTTAGGTAATTAAATTTATAGTTCTATAGTAGATTTTCATCCAGCGTGGCTGGTCAATTCATAAACCACTGTTTGTTGTATTTTATTGTATTTGGGAAATTAGGAAGGATTTATGTGACTTGGGCATCTCAATAAAACCTCCAATTAAATTATTTTTTTTAAAAAATAGAGGGGAGGAGGGAAAAGGTAAGATAAGATTCCCAGCTTCAAATAGCATTTGTAGCCTGACTTTATTAATAAGACTTTTCCTGGAATCTAAGAGTTTTATGGCTTATAGAGAATACACTTTCACAGCCTGGGCTAGTGGAAGGTGAGGTGGAACTGGATGAGCTTTTTTGCAATCCTTCCAAACCAAACCCACCTGGAATCTGTGAAAAAGAATTGGTTTGTGTCCCTTTGGTGATTTTGTTGCCTTCCCCACAGAGCTGGTGACAGAAATGTGCTTCAACACCATGCCAGGGCAACACAGAGGATTTTGAAGAATATCCTTGCCTAGCATTTTCTCTATCCCTTGGATCTATCCCTGTGATCTCAGGAGGGCTTTCAGCCAGGCTGTCATTAACCCAGTGACAGACAATTCCATGGAAACACCACCACAGTGGGATTGCATTTCCCTGTTGTTTAGTGGGTGGCAGAAGGTCAGAGTGGAACAGTGTTTGAAATTCCAGTGTTACAGGGAAATTGGTTTGGGATCCCATTGTGCAAGAGGTGATGCAGAACATTCACGCTGTAATAACTACTCTGTTTACTCTGGAATGTCTCCTGGCTGGAAGTTTTGAACCGAATGGGATTTCCAGCCAAACTAGGCAACACAGGGCAGCTCCAATCTCTGCTCCGTGTGAGCAGGGACAGGACCCAGGGAATGCTGGAGCTGTGCCATGAGAGGTTTATGTTGAAGATCAGGGCAGGGTTCTTCTCCCAGAGGGTGCTGGGCACTGCCCAGGCTCCCCAGGGAATGGGCACAGCCCCGAGGCTGCCAGAGCTTCAGGAGCGTTTGAGTACCATACCCAGGGGTGCACAGGGTGGGATTGTTGGGGTGTCTGTGCAGCGACTGGGGTGGCATCCATGATCCCTGTGGGTCCTTCCAGCTCAGAATATTTGTGGTTCTTTGATCCCTTCCTCATGGAGGTGCTTTGGATCAGAGAGATGCTTCCATCAGTCCCAGTGTAGTTAAACTCTTCCCAATGTCCATGATTCTCCCCAATAGGGATCTCAGCAGAAAAAAACAGGAAGTGATGCTCTCCTGCTCCTCACTCTGGAAGTTGTTTGGTTTCTCTGGTCTCTTTGGGATCTTCACTGATCCCTCCTGTCTGTTGCTCTCAAAAGGCTTTTAAAAAATCCTGCATTACAGGGAAAAAAGGTATCGCTTCAGAAGCAGCCTCTGGCTCAAACTGTGGACAAACCGTTGGAAGGCAGGAAATAAGGATATTTATGTGCCATGTTTGGTGGGATGGCACAAGGGCTGTTTCCTGTTCCAAGTGGAAATACAGGGAGATGGGGAGAGGATGTGTGCCAGCCACTGACAAGGGTAAGAAATTATCAGTTTTAAAACAGAAGGAGGTTGTGGAAGAGAGCTCTGGGCTGGCAGATTTTGGGAATTATCTCAATGGTTCAAATACTGAAATAATAGCTAATTCTGATCTGAAGGTATTATAGAATCATAATATATATAATATATGTATATGAAATATTCTGGATTTAAAGACAAGGATATATCACAGAATCATTTAGGTTGGAAAAACCCTCTGAAATCACCAATTCCAACCATTAACCCAGCCAAGTCCACCACTAATCCATGTCCCCATGTCTTCCTAACACCTCCTGGGATGTAACTTCCAGGGATTGACTGCAGAATTGCAGAAGGACTTTGCAAGACCAAGTGAGTTGGTGATAAAACGGCTGATAAAATTAGGCATGACTTAAAAATAAAGTGAAACATGTCAGAAAGGATCATCCTAAACTTTTATAGAAAATGATGGGTTCTGGCCTGACTTGGGAATGAGATCTTGGTGTTGGAACTGGGAACGGAGTGTGAAGGTTGGCTCGGTGATCCAAAAAAAAAAGTATATAAAAAGAAACAGAACATTAGAAATCATTAATGGAAAATAGAGATATGACCAGGGAGAAAAGCACTTCAGCTCTGATCAGATCTAGGTGTCCTGAGCACAGTGTCCAAAAAATGATGGAGCAGGACAGAGGTGCCTCCATGTGAGGAAGGGAGAAGCTGGGAGAGACACCTGTAAAATCCAGTGTCAGAGTTCTGGAAGTGAAGAGGAAGCAGCAGTTTGGCCTCTCCTGCAGTGCCAGGGTGAGGAATTCCCAGCTGAGACAAGGAGGTGGCAGGGTCAAACGGATAAAATGGATCCATCTCTAGAAGAGAAGGTGTGTGGAGACCTCACAGCACCTTCCAGGATCTCAGGGGACACAGGGAAGCCAAAAGGGGACCCTGCAATAGGAACTGGAGGGACGGTAAAAGGGGGAATGGGTTCAGACTGACAGAGGGGAAATTAAGATGGGATATTGGGAAGGAATTATTCCCTGGGAGGGTGGGAAGACCCAGGCACAGGGTGCCCAGAGAAGCTGTGGCTGCCCCTGGATCCCTGGAAGTGTGCAAGGCCAACTTGGACAGGGCTTAAAGCAACCTGGGATATTGGAAGGTGTCCCTGCCCATGGCAGGGAGTGCAACTGGATGATTTTCGAAGTCCCTTCCAACACAGACTGTGATTCTTTCTGTATCTCGAATATGACAGGCTGTGGGGCTGAATGCTGACCTGGGGTCAAGGGCAGGCCAGGCTGGATCATGGAAGACAAATTTATCAATAGAAAGAGAAATCCAGGGACATCTGAGCTGCTTCTCTTCTTCTCTAGGCTCCATTATTTTTTTGGCTGCAGCTTCAAGCATGATTTTGGAATTGTTTTTCTTACTTTGTTCACCAGGGGAGGTTCAGATTAGACACCAGAAAAAGTTCCTTTTCCCCTGAAAGAGTGGTCAGGCTTTGGAAGAAGTTGTCCAAGTTAGTGTTGAAGTCACCCTCTCTGGAAATGTTCAGGAGGCATCAGAAGGTGGATCTTGGGGACACGGCTTAGGGGTGATGTTGGTGCTGCTGGTTGGGCTCCATGACCTTGAAGGTGATCACCAGCCTTGGTGGTTCTGTGATTCTCTGGCTGGTTTATTATGAGTTTCAGACAGCACAGTTCTTGCAGGCAATGAGGAGATGCCCATCAGTTGAGGTTCACTGGACTGGAAATTCTTGGATTAGAGAAATGCTCCATGGATTTTTAGACTTAAAAAGTTCTGAATTATCTAAATTTTTTTTTGTTGTTGTTTTCACCCCTTCAGAAACTTCTTATCTGCAAGGTTTGGTTGATTTTTGCAAGAATTTCAGCCTTCAACTCTTCCCAGCCTGTTCTGATCTCTTGGCTCCATCATCTGTCAACCTTTGTCACCTTTGTTTGGGGTAGCTCCAAATTTCCCCTCTTCCAACATCTTAACTTTTTTACATTTCACAGGATTTGTCCTTATTCTTTGCTCCTCTGAATTCTGGAGTTTAACTCAGGACAACAGATTAGGAAAAGAATGGAAGAAGTTAATTTCCATCCTGTTCTGTCAAGGCTGAATTTTTCCAACTCATTCCTTTGGTTGTGCATCTCCTGTAGGAGATGTTAAGGAGGTGCTAAGGGCAATAAGTGGTTTTTTAAAATTAGCTTTTCAAAGTTTCCCCCCTTAGGTGAGCTTAGAATTCAATTAATTCTCTTTGAGACAGCCTTTTTTCCTCTCTTGTGTTTAATACAGAGATGGGATTTGCAGTAGAATTAAAAATCTGAGTGCAGGGACAGGGTTTGTCTTTGTGATGAAGGAAAAAATGGCTTCAGGAAATACAAACTTTTCCTTAAAATCACTAAAATATTTCTTCATATCAGTAAGATTGTCCCTAAGTTTTGTGTCAGAACTCTCAGAGCAACAAAATCCTTAAAATCAATAATTGGGATGTTCTGTAATGCTTTCATTGACAGAATTTTCCTTTCTGCAAGAAAAAAACAGTATTCTTCCATGTAAAATTTTACATCCATCACTTAAAACTTGGCCTTATGGCTTCATAGCTGGTGGGTTTTTTAACAGAATAAGAAAGAGTTGTAATATTTGGAAAATAATCTGTAATTACTGTTCACTGCCCTGCAGAATTGTGAGTCTTGCTGATCTTGACGTCACCCTTTATCATGGCCCTAAAATGAATATTTTGGGGTTTGGGGTTTTTTAAAGCCCAGCATCCAGCCACATTTTGTGTTGATTTAATTTCTCTGCCACAGTGACCGCAAAGTCACTGACAGGAAAGGCACATTTCTTCTGTGTTCTAAAGATACTCTGTGCTCTTTGTCCTTAAGCCAAGTTTTAATCCAGTTCAGTACTTCTTTCCTTGTGCTGTACATGCTGACCTTGGGAACTATTCCCCAATCCGAAAGTTTAGCCTAAATTTGAATAAATGCTGTCCCTATTTTCACCCTGCCCTGCCCATTCAATTACACTGAGTGATCTCCTCATTCGAAGGAGCCACTTTGTCACCCTGCCATTCCTTCCCTGTCTCCCTGCTGGCTTCTTCTGGATTTGTATGGATTTTAATCACATCCATATGAATAATAGATCACAGAATCCCAGGATAGTTTGGCTTGGAAGGGACATTAAAGCCCATCTGGTTCCACTCCCTGCCACCTCATTTTGCTTTCCTTAAGTCTGAGATCTTCTTGGAGCTCAGTTTGCAGCTCTCCCTGCTACTCTTCCACATGGATTTGTGCATAGCCCGTCTCCAGGAATAAACCCTGACATCCCAGTTTTTTTAGGATGTGTGAAGTTCACATTTATCCCCATGCACCACTTTCCCCTCAGCTCTACTTTCTCATCTTCTTGTTGGGATTGGAGGGGAGAGAGAACATTTGGTTTTGTTTTCTGTTTGTTTGTTTGGGTTTATTTACTATTATTATTATTATTATTATTATTATTATTATTATTATTATTATTA